>MU388766.1:0-173029 GCA_022578815.1 Xylariaceae sp. FL0016
TTATTCTTTCTCATCCCCCATACCCCCCCCCCCCCCCCCCCCCCCATTTTTTTTTTTTTTTTTTTTTTTTTTTTTTTTTTTTTTTTTTTTTTTTTGCAAACGCTAAGGCCAGACCGCCAACATCTCGAGGAACATGGCCGACAAAATTGAATGCGAGGAAGCCTTCAGCCAACTCAGAAGTGTAGGCACGCCCCTGAACATTGTTATTACCGACACTTGCATGCCATGCATAAGCAAGGGAATATCACGTGCAGTTTACAACTGAGTACTTCTCGTTCCACGTTTGGAAATAATTAGGGTGGTCATATTAATTCGTCTCTGATATTAATTCTAGTCATGTCGGTTTTAGTGTCATTAAAAATGGTATGCTGAATCCGTCCTGCTCTTCGGTAGCGACGGGAGTTGCCTCTAGCTCATCTACGAGGCTTAATCGAACTAATCATCTCTCCTCCAGGGATTCAAGGTATCCATGCCCTTGAGCATGTGAGATTGCGGGAACGCTAGGTAATGCCCCAGCTCAGTGGACGCAAGTACGTCTGTCGGATATGTACAACTTTCCAAATGTGTCGAATCTCCAGTCTCAAGACTGCTTTCTCGAGTCATCCGCAGCACTGTTGGAAAAAGAGAGATGTCCACCATGCAGCATAGCAGAGGGTAAATCGGCGCCTCGAATCCACAGCGGGCATCTGATCAGGTGCCAAGCGCCAAGCTTGTCAGGACGACACTTATTTGTTTTTCTTGATTTCGGCCGCATCCACGGGGTCATAGTTGCGGTCGTCCTCGCCCTCAACTTCCTCAACTATCTTCTCCATTTCCTTGACCTGGGACTCCCATTGTTCCTCGCTCATCTTCTTTTCCTTCTGGAAGAGATCATCGTCAGGCTTGCGGTAGCTGCTGCCCAGGCGGTCCCAAAGGGTCGTGTATTGCCCATAATTGTAGTTGAAGTAGAGGTGGTGCATCGTATGGCAAGCTGCACCGTTGATGATGGGGCTGTTGGCAACATACTCGCCATCGTGGATCATAATGGTCCAAAAGTTGACGAAGACAAATAGGGCCACCGATGCGTACTTGTTGAGGGGGAAAAGCATCGGGAACAGGTGGTAAGGGAAGGATTGAGCAAAGCCATCGACGGGGTGGAAGGCGTGCGATGCATACGGCGTGGGCATGATCCATTTGTGGTGCGGCTTGTGCAGATGCTTGTAGACGCGAGGGTGATGCAGGCCGCGATGAATCAGGTAGATGAGGGCGTCGGTAAAGACCAAGAAGAACGGGAACTGAAAGAATTCATACCACATTCCCGGACCCTCGGCGGGCGTCTCATAGAGCTTGGTGTAGCCATTGACCTCAAGAAGCCAGAAGGGTGTGGTGAGAAGGGCCATGCCAGGCATAGACGCATTGGCCTGCTTGATCTCCATCCATATCTGGTTCTTGAGGTACTTGGGATGTGTTTTGGTGTTCTTATCGAAAACGAAGGCATAGGATAACGAGGCGAAAATGAAGTATAGCGCAAAGCCAAAGACCCTATGTCGGATTGGTCAGTACTAGAGCGGCTATATTGGGTATCCAAGAAAGCTCCTTACCAGGTGATCGCGAATAAGGTCACAGCTTGTCGATAAGTATTGTCGCGATCCCAAGCGCTTTGGTAGGCATAATCACTGGGTTGAATCGAAAAGTAAGCCGAGGCAGGCTTATAAATCCACGAAGAGAAGGTCTGCTCTGTCACGTTGCTGAAGTGTGGCAGGTCGTGGGGTGCTGGGCGCGAGGGATGCGCAAAGGCGTAAACATAGTCGGCTATGAAGGTGTCGGTGAGTTCGAGGACGACGTCCATGGTGGGCAGATTGGACGATTGAACGATTGTAAAACGCGAACAACTTCTAGGCCGAGAGACTATAAAAACTGACGAAAACGCAGAAAAGCAAGAAAAGGAGCGTGTTAGGTTACCACCAAGGTTGACGAGGTCGGAGAGAGTTGTTGTAGCGGAAATCTGGGGCCAGTTAATGCAATTTCGCGATTTTTCGATGGCGCGGAAATTGAATTGACTTTCCAGGTTCGGAGTTAAGATCGTCTCTTTCCAGGGTCCTGCAACGGCGTTTCGGAGGTTCACTAGCCAACTGTGTATTTTTTTTTTTCTTCCTCCTTCTGTTTTTTTTTTCTTTTCTAAAGCAGGGTTCGAAGAACAAATGTTGTCACTAAGCGAATATCGACTGAACGAGGACCCAACAGCGATAGTCTGAATGATGTCGGTGTGTCATAGAAGCATCGAGGGGAGAGGGAGGGTGGGACACAGGCTTTATTTGGGTTGTAGATGCGAACGACCTACAGAGTACTTGCCGCATCGACCCATGGATGATGGTCAGATGTAGACGAATGTGGAATCGGAGGCCGAGCCGCGAGCGATGAGCCATCCCATCCGGTTGCCTCTTGGGTGGAATAGGGGCCATGTCTGAATACCAATCTATAATACTGTAGCTACCAAAGAAAAGCAGCAGTCACGCCAATACATACAGCTTGGGAGACTCCAGCGCTACCTTAGGTACGATATTATAGACTGTGTAGGTACACAGGGTGGGATGATGTGCAGCCTGCAGCGCTGCTGATTCGCTGTCCTGACGATATGACACCACCAGGGAATTGGAGTTCCCGAGCGCACGTTGAGCTAATCGTTTGCTCTACAAGGTAGTGCCTGTGCCGACCTGTGGTCCATCTGCAGAGAGGCACGATTGGGCAATTGAGTGGCGGTAAAGCGCCATGTCATTCGTTAACAATTTCAAGTTGCCTGACACCAGCCAGAACCGCCCCATCAACCTCCCATCTGATAAGGCAGGCCCTGACATGCCCCTCTTTTTTCTCCCGCCGAAGCCGCAGCTGCAGGACGGACTTGTAAGCTTGCCCCTGACAACTTTCTTCTCTCGTATTCGTATCGAACCCTGGCAGAACAGAGCCCTATCCCTTCCTACTCCACCACCATCGCCCTACGCCACTAGCTATCTATCTATCTATCTAACAGGCCACAAGTTTCTTGCTGCTGTGGCTCAATTGCCTGTCCTCTTTACATGACGGCCCCATGGGATTATCGGATAGCCCCGTAACACGAAGTGATGATTGGTAACACTCAGGTCACACCCTCCTGGTAGCTATCTCATCCCTACTGCTGCTTACATACGTAGATGTAGAGTATCTTAAGTAGGCCCCCAAGTAACCGGCATGGATAGGAATACAACACATAGCCTTTGGATAGTAAAGCGCTTGAAGTGTTTACCCAGCGCACCGCCAGCTAAGTATAGCACCTCTGTTCATGAAGTCATTTTGCAAAGAATGACAACAGAATAAGATCTGGAAGCTCTGTACGCTGGTTTCCGACAAAGAGGCCTTTTCTTCCTCTTCTATATTGATCCTACGCCAGATAAATAGGTGTAGGTCCGAGTCATGCGCTCATACACCAAAGATAATCACCAACAAAAAAGAAACCTGCCTTTGCCTCACTAAAGGTATCAGAAACTAAGCATGCCAAAGTCAGAAGCATCGCTCGCTATGGTATTAATATAAAATATGTGTTTGTATGTATATCAAGCTGACGTGTATCGTCACCGAGAGCTAGTGCTCGGGCTCGTCTGGTCCCTTTGGCACCGTATGATCAACCGCCCATTGCCTTATACTCTCAAAGTTCCTGCACGTGTGTGGCGTACTATAGTCCGGCCACGGGTCTCCGTCGTTGAACGGGAATTTGAAGCTGAAAACTCCAACATCGCCCTGGCACATGACAAACTGCCTCAACGCATCTATGCAATGGTCCAAGTGCCCTCGGAGGTCCATCGTCGGGTCCGCCGTGTCTCCTCCAAGGGGCGCATAGTAGTCTTTGTACACATTCTGCCTCAATAGGTTCAGGCAGTGCAGTTGATGGAAGACTTCAACCGCAACTCGATATCCGGGTTTTCCGTTCGGGTCGGTAATAGTGAGTGAGTTGTCAGGATCCAACCCTAACTTGATCATCTCTTCCCGGGAAATCATTGTATCGCCGACTGTAGCTCGCGTGAGTCCCTACTGTAGGTGATAGTTATACGTTCAGGCTTCAACGTACTGGCTGATATTTGGTCCCATCGCTCATCCACGTCGTCGCCCTTGCCAATAAAGGGGCCTTCTGCTATTGGCGGCAAGTCGAAGTGTTGTGTCTCGTACTTGACTGCGCTGGCAGCAGGAGCTTTGACAGTCGTTAATATTGCACACCATTTTTTTGCTGGGCGCACTTACACCAGGCCGAGTATTTCTGGGTGTACTCGAGATCGGAGATTTTTGCCGTCTTTGCGCAAAATGATAAGGCGAACATAGTCAGAGAGATTGAAAGCAGGACTGCATGCCCTAACCACAGCCAATGCGGACTCCATCTCTGAATCTTGTCTGTGATTGATGTGTTCCTCTTCTCCCAAGCGAAGTTCTCGTCGAGGCTACCCTCGGTTGACAAGAAAGGCTGCTCATCAAGAGCAACTGGCCGATATTCTTTCGCCATTGTAGAAAAAAGAAATTACCAAGAAAGGCACACCTGGTGCAGGAAGAGAAGCATGAACCGGCAGTACCAGTGAAAGGGAGCGTAGGTCAAAGGGAATGAGAAGTGAAGGAAAGACAGCGCTCTCTTCCCAGGAAAGAAGACTCAAACCTGGGGGAAGCTGGTGTGCTCAGAATGTTGAAGTCAGGGGCACATCGCCAACTCACTTGGGGCTTGCCGTAGGTATCGCTTAGACCTGCTGGCGGGAAAATGATCCTCGCTGCATGCAAAGACGTCTCGTCAACAGGCATTGAAAATTTGATACTATTATGAGGATTGCGACAGCAATGTCTCAGATGGGGGACTATACGTATCATGCACAGCTCCAAGCGCCAAGTCGAAACGAGGTCGCCAAAAGGTGGCTTTCCTGTTCGGGCGTCCCCGCCGCGGCACGACAAGGGGTTTTCGGTACGTGTCCGGGGTTGGTACCTCGAGAGTGAAACGCGAAAGGCAAGTCTCAGCTGCTCGAGCAGATGAACTCTGCACACGGCCGCGGGCTCTGCACGGGCACGACGGCACAGTATCTGGGGGTCTGGGATGCGGGAGTGAGCGATTTACAAAAAGTCAAGTCGTGTCGAGCCGATCATCCCCAGAGATTGGCAAGCACCAAGAGCCAAGAATGCTGATGGGTGATCTTTGCACAGCCGCGCTGTCAGTGCCAAACTACTACCATACCCAACGTACAGAAGAGTTACATATGTATGTGTTTTCGGTTTATGGGTACATAGGAAATGACTAGGTATGTCTATAAGTCGCTTGCTTACCTGATAACCTACCTCATTGGCGATATGGAGAGTCGCCGATGCTGTCTCTGTAGGCGCTGCACGCAAGAGGAGGACCGGCGGACCAACTCCCGCTAGTTTGTCTGGTCAATGCCTACGAATCCACGACCTTGACCTACTTGAGCTCATGGGCCGTCGAATACACTCGCAGAGTACCTTCTCTTGGCAAGCTGGGTTTCAACGTGGTTCTCACGATGATGTAAACGGAATGGTGCATTTGATGAATGGTCAGAATTAGGACTCTGGCGTCTCAGGGTGAAGCAGAAACGCCAAGGGCTGCCGTATTCGACCTTTACATAAGCTCCCGTCCGAATGGACACCAGCATTTGAGCAGGGGTGGAGAAGCTTCATCCTAGTCATCAAGACGCCAACGACCTAAGGCGTGGGAAGATCATAGCAGTACATCATTAACATCAATATGCTGGTAAATCGCTGGTGATCTGGTAAGCCAAGCCGACGACGCTGGTCGTACCGATGCTGCCGTCATATCCGCCCCTTGTCTGCATACCGCATGCGGCTCTCGAGAGGTCACCACCGTCGACCGCAGCGACACGCTGACTACACTTGATCACCAATGCTGTTGTTGCATCGGGGTTCCAGCTCCATCAGGCCAGACTGCTGGCTCACTTGATGACTGTGCCATCCTTCCAATCAGGTGGATCGTTCCAGTAGCGAAGGACCTGGGGCCCCGTTCCACGACTCGACTGCCAGCGCCATTACCGCCTCCAAGTCCTCTTACAAGCCAGCGGGCTCCCTCGAGACTCGAGGCAAGACCTCCCGTCTGAGCAGACCCTGTCTCCAAAAAATGCCTCGAGATCTGGGGATCGCAAAGATGAGACGGGCAGACGAGACATGACGATCGCTGCGACACCTAGTCTGCAAATGTCCCATGGTCATGAGTGAGCCAGCAGTGGCTGGGAATCCACCAATCAGCCCGGCCATGGTCCTCCTTATACCCTCACGAAGGAGAGCGGCGAGATGTATAAATCTTCTCAAAGTCCCTCTATCATGCCACTCTCGTCTTGGCTACTCATCCGCTCATTGCTTCATCGTCTGGCACTCCTTCGTTTTAAGCTTATTTCTAGTTTCATATTTCCCTTCTCTTGACTGCAGGTCAGTCAATCTCATTGCAAGATGCACACTCCTTCGATTGTTCAGGTTGTCGTCTCTGGCCTGCTTGCCAGCTCAGCTGTGCACAGCTACCAAGTTGTCGGTACTCGTGACTTGGCTGCCCGTCATGTGGTGAGTATCTCACGATGAGATGGGACCCTGAATACCATCAGACAGCTAACAACATGCCATCTAGGGTTCACTGCTAGCCCTCGCTGTCCCAGCCTTCGCAGCTCCCGTATCTGTCGAGGAAAGAAGCCCTGAGGTTAGATATCCCATCACGCTATACGCTCGTCAATTCACTGACATTCCGTTTTAGCCTCACCACGCAGGCAAGAAGGCCAAGGGAAACAACAACAACAACAACAAGCGTGACCCTGAGCCTCACCACGCCGGCAAGAAGGCCAAGGGCAACAATAACAAGCGTGACCCTGAGCCCATTCCCGAGCCTCACCACGCCGGCAAGAAGGCCAAGGGCAACAACAACAACAACAACAACAACAACAAGCGTGAGCCGGAACCTGTTCCGGAACCCGAGCCGCATCACGCCGGCAAGAAGGCCAAGGGCAACAACAACAAGCGTGAGCCGGAACCCATTGCTGAGCCCGAGCCTGAGCCTCACCACGCTGGCAAGAAGGCCAAGGGTAACAACAAGCGCGAACCCGAGCCTGAGCCTCACCACGCTGGCAAGAAAGCTAAGGGCAACAACAACAAGCGCGAGCCTGAGCCTATCGCCGAGCCTGAGCCCGAGCCTCACCACGCCGGCAAGAAGGCCAAGGGCAACAACAACAAGCGCGAGCCTGAGCCTATCGCCGAGCCTGAGCCCGAGCCTCACCACGCTGGAAAGAAGGCCAAGGGTAACAACAACAAGCGCGAACCCGAGCCTGAGCCTCACCACGCTGGCAAGAAAGCTAAGGGCAACAACAACAACAAGCGAGAGCCTGAGCCTCACCACGCCGGCAAGAAGGCCAAGGGTAACAACAACTAGGTGACTTGTTGCGAGTCGCTTGGATATTCGATCGATCCATCGGCTTGGTTGGTGGCAGACGAGTGCCAGACTCTGCCACCAGCTTAGTGTAGTGTGTCATATGCATTGAGAACTTTGTAATGTAAATAGCAATAGCCGTTCGCGTTTCTATCTATAATTGTGCTGTACGTCATGGGTTCACAGGCCTCCCGCGCGTGACATGTATGCTTCAGGATGTTGTGTGTACGCTGTTCACAAATAGCTCCATGCAGGTTAATGAGCCAGGAAACGTCGTAGACGGGATTGAACAGTCCATCGGCTGTCGAGATGAAATTCATGTGTGTAGCCATGTAAGATTGGCGGGAGTCAACATGTGAGCTACGTTATTGATGATCTACGCTCTACGTACATTGTTAGTGGAGCAACATCGATACTCGAGGACAACCGGTTCTCAAGAAGAACAATTCTGGGAGGTACACATCATGGCTCTAGATAAGTAGTGAGCTTGTACATGAAGCATAGGCACAGCTGGGGTCGGTCACCACGTGGTGCGGTCGGCAGAGGGTGTCCACAGATCAGATGCGTGTTCCTCATATGTGACAGGAAATGCATGCAGTCTTACATACAAATATATACTCGAGTAAATCTTTTCAAGAGCGCACTCAACAACACAAGCCTCCGCAGGAATCAGTAGCGGACACTGCACGTAAACGCCAGAAAAAGATTCGAATCATCAGAGGGATACTGCCCGACGCCGTATAGTTAGGTATCTTAGGTGACACGTTTACCGACCGCGCTCATAATGCGAATACAGAGCATGGATTGTCTTTATATGCCCCTGCACTTACTTCGTGACCCAGGGTGCACTCACGTCAGCGTACGACTGTAAGAGCCTGCAGGTGATTTCCCCGTTGATTCATATGCAGATCCTTGCATGAGTGCAGTGTATCTCGGGCGCCATGTTTCTGAAAGTCGCACAGACCATGGTCAGGGAAGGAATCTACATAATCACATACTTAAGTATTCAGGAGGAGAATTGTTCATAGTGCAGACGTATGAGAGGTTCCTAGTACCCTGAGGTACCTACTTCACTGCACTCACAGTTGTTCTCAAGGAGGTGGATAAATTGCTGTAGGTAGTTTCTAAGCTAGACCCGATTGAACGGGAAGGAGTGACTGGGAATCCAAAAAGCGTGCATCAGTACCTAGGTACTTAAGTAGAAACGAGAAACTCAGGACTCGGACCTCCTCTTCCTCTTCCTAAGTGGCGACTCCAGCTCAGAGGACTTCCTGTCCGGCGACTCAGCCTTCGAGGTCTCCCCCCCCCCTCCCCTCAGAGTTCTTGGCCCATTTCAAGACGGGAGTCGTCAGAGCGTCTTCGGGTGGCGATGCAAGCACTAACTTGTCGATTTCCTCAAAGTTGCATTTCTCGTAGAATTCCTTGGCTGTTGATTTCGAAAGCACCAGTATGGGGAGACCATCTTGACTAGCTTGATCCTGAAGTTGTTTCACCAACGCCTTGCCGATGCCCTTTTTCCGTTCTGTAGCCAACACTGCCATATCTGATAGCTCTGCACTCCCTCTGTTAGTCATCTACTAGTTTCGTAAGGTATGAAAATGATGTTCTTACGCCAAAATGGGTTGTCCTCAGCAAACCCGCTAAGAGCCTGATCCTCAGCAGCGTTCATGTGAATCTGAAAATGATTTCTTCTACCCCACGATGTCCACTTCGGATCTTTGTTTGATGTTGGTGGTTTCGCATCTTCTCCGACCTTGTCAGGTCTTGGCTTCGCATGTGTTGCTTGATTGTTCGCAACTTTCCTGGATCTTTCATCGACCTCTTCTTTGAGTTTCTCGACATCCTTCTTCTCGTACTTCTCCGCGACCAGGATACCCACCAGATTCTCGTCCCTATATTCTGTCCAGACATCGACTCTGTCTCTTAGGAAATATCTTCGTACCAAGTCTTCATGCGTCTTCTCAATTTCCTTGAGAATGGCTTCACCAAGTGGCGTGAGTGCAGCTACCTCTTGCCAGGCTGGCTCGGTGTACCACGTCCGCACTGAGGGGAGGTTGAGGGTTTGCTCGACGAGGAATTTCGCCCATTCCTTGACTTTTTCTTCTTGCCCCTCCTCGATCTTCTTTCCGTCCCTTTTCTCCGTCCCTTTTCATGAGTTGTGCTTGCTCGCTGTCCATGGCTTTATCCCTTCGATGAAAAACTCCGATAAGTATTGTCTGATACTGAAGCCTAAAGTCGTAGTAGAAGGCTAAGGGATACCTCCAGCATGCCGATACACTAGGCGCATGTCCGTGGGCAGGGACGTGAACCTTCTTCTTGTGGTTCGTGCTCGTACGTATTGTGAGACGAGGTCGTTCTGCGGTAGACAAGCCATAGTGATGCCTATGCTCAGTAGTCGTGATACATACAGAATGAGGACAAAGATTTACTGTCGTACCTCATGTGGCGAACCAACGAGACCCTCGATATATGGCCTGTCTGCAAAGAACGGATCCGGCATGAGACTTATCGGCATGAGCGGGGCGATGTGTGGTTGCTTGTTTCGACCAGCAAACAAGCTCTCGGGTTTTGACGTGTGAACAAAGCAGAGACGAGACCCCTCCCCCCCAACATCCGTCTGGTGTTGGTGGCATTTGAAATGCCGCCAAACACCGCGCTGGTTGCACGACCAGTTGGTGCCACCAGAGGCAGACATTGGAATTTGCCTTGGCACGTTCCTCGTGTCACTGCGTGTACATGCTATGTATTTGCAAGACAAAGGCAAAGATGAATTGGAGCAGCTGGGGAGGATCCGGGGTCGTCAGTGGGAGCAACTGAACCCCACACTTACCATGACCTGCCCAGAATCAATGCCTCGGCTCCACCGCCTGTCTACGGTCATGTAAGCCGGTGGGTGAACTCTGAAAGCCATAAATGGATTTCGGAAGAAACTTGGAATCTTGCAGCTTCCATCATTCTGTACTTCTGAAGACCAATACTCAAGTCATTCCTGTGGAGTCGTCTGCCATGACTAATACTACTCGCCCACCCGTCGTCGAGTTCTACTACGACGTAAGCGCGACCTCCATGGTAAAACAAGACTTGGCTGTCCAATAGGCTTATAGATACTAGATCGTATGTCCGTTCGCATACATAGCTTCAACCCGCATCGAGGCCGTCGCGCGCCGTTCGTCAGCTACCGTAGTATGGCGACCGGTGCTCCTCGGCGGCATCTATCGGGCAACCGAGGCGCCACAGGGCGCTCAGGGTTCGGCTACCGACCCCATGAATCCAACAAAGCGGGCGGTTTTCCAGCGGAGCTTCAGACGTACCCTGAAGCGCCTCCAGGTGCCGATCCACATGCCAGCAGAGCACCCAAGAAAGACGGTAGATGCCCTGAGGCTGCTACACTGCCTTCCAGATGACGCCAGGGCCGCGGTGTCGCATGCCTTGTTCAAGGCGTACTGGGTAGACAACGTCGACGTCTCGCGGCGCGATGTCGTCCTCCAGCTGGCGCGTCGCGCACTGCAGGGGGGGACGTCCCAGGTCCAGGCTCTGCTGAAGCCGGAGCTATTTGATGATGCAGGTGCAAGGAAGAGCCTAGAGCAGGCGACCGCCGACGCGGTAGCGAGGGGTGCTCCGGGCGTACCAGGCTTCTGGCATGTCGGGCCAGGACCCACGAAAGGCCGACTCTACTGGGGTCAGGACCGTCTCCCTTTGCTCGAGGCAAGACTTGGAGGGGTGAACAAAGCCTCGCCGGCGGGCCAGGCAGGACCAGGGTTCCGAGGGCTTATTCCGCGGTGTCGAGAGTTGAAACCCGTCCAGCACCCTGCGAAGCTGGAGTTTTGGTTCGATTTCTCGAGTCCCTGGGCATACCTTGGTTGGACACGATGTGAGTGGCATGAAGACACATGTCTTGACTGTATACCTACCGGATCGATTTCACGCTAAACTTTGGCACTCTTCAGTGGATAGTCTGCGGCGGACTTTTGGCAGCCAGCTAGAGATTGACTTGAAGCCTATCCTTCTTGGTGCCCTTTTCAAAGAGTAAAGGCCTCCATATCTTCTATCCATCCTTATGCACAGCTGATGTTTTCGCAGGATAGGTGCACCGATGATGCCAAGCACAGTTGTCTCAGAGCAGAAGCGCCAGTATGGTCTGCGAGACCTCTTTGACTGGGTCAAGTTCTGGGGCGCTGTCGATGAGCAGGAGGGACGGGGCGAAAGACAAGCCCAGTTTCGCTGGCCGGACAACTTTCCGATTCGGAGCCCAACTCTGCTCAGATGCGCGATAGTGAATCTCGATTGCATCCCTGTTCTCTGTATGTGACACGATATGGAAATTACGTCAAGAGATGCTTACTGGTTGCAGATGAAGCAGCGTGGGCGAAGAACTTAAATATAAGCAGCGAGGATGTTTTGAGGGATGTCCTTTCACAGGCCGGTTTCGACGCAGAGAAGCTGCTTGCTCAAGCGCGTTCCCGGGAAACCAAGGACATATTGACAGCGAACACCAAGGCCGCAAAGGAGGCTGGATTTTGCGGTGTTCCCACGTTTCGCGTCTTTCGTCGCGATGCGACAGAGGTCTGGAAGCAAGCTGGCGATTTGGTTTGGGGTCAAGATGAGCTTGCTGTAGTGGAAGATCTTATTGGCGGGTGGGACGAAAGCTCTCATGAGGTAGCCGAGATCCAAGGCGAAATGTCGGCTAGTCCTCGATATCGTATATAGTCGGAACATACCATGTTTACGATACTTTATACTGCTGTACTCTACCATGGCTGGATTGACGTATCCAGAATATGAGAATATTCAAGTCTGGTGGAATCTGAGCTCTCAAGCCAGCATGAGCTGAAGCTAAATAGCAGTCACAACCACACCAACCCTATGCTGCTCGAGTGTCATACATCACTACTCACTTTACACAAAGACTGGATACCTAGGGATGTACTATGTGCATGTTGTGCTGTGTCTCGAAGAAGTCCAGATAACACCTGAAGTACCCGTATGATGTACCCATTTCTCTTAGTGTACACAAGCGGTGCCCGTATGAGGTGAAGGCAAGGGGAAAGAGTTAGAGATGCCCTTGTGAGGTGCTGTCATATATCTGCCTAAGCAGCTGAAAGTAATTAAGCAGCCATGTGCTCTGTCGATTCAAGAAGACGGGGCAAATCATCACCGTCTAACTACAACACTTATTCTCAGACCCGCGAGCTATCTACCGAGTTGCAGTAACGCAGTAACATTCTTCCTCACATCCAAGGCAGACAAGGGGTACCTCCTTGGTACGTGAGAATGTCTTTATGTATAAGTAGCTAGCCGGTCACTACTTCTTACTTGGCTCAGGCACAAGATCTATTCTCTGATCGATCCGGGAAAGACTCACTGTCTCGTTACTACCATCTTCGACCGCCTATCTCAAGGTACGATACAAGTATTCATAGCAGACCCTTGAAAAGATTGTCGAACTCATCCCCACCCGTCTTGGGCGTCTTGGCCTTCTTCTTCTTCTTCTTTTTCCTGACAGCGCTTGCGTCCTCATCATCCGAGGTCTGTTTGGACGCCGACGCTAGCCCGGTGGGCGTGCCGTGCTGTGATGAAATTTGGGAATTAGCCCTGTTGCCACCAACGCCCCTTCTCTTGCGCTTGGATCCCTCGTCGTGCTTCAGTTGCGTTACTGGCGATTGCGCAGGAGAAGTCTCGGGGACGTCAGTGGTGGCCGTAGTCCCGTGACGCAAGCCCTCGGCTTCTTCGCGGGACAGCGCGCGTCCGCCTTGTGCGCCGAGTTCAGCCGTCGACGTCGCGCCTGCGGTTGACACCGATGCTACTGCACTGAGAGAGGCAGTCACGGGGGGACTCGGCGACCGGGGCGCAGATGCGTCATCGGCTTCGGCGCCGACAATGCAGACGCAGGCGGCCCGCGTCTGTGCCAGCGCACCGAGAAGCACGACGCCCAGGGGCGCGAACTGGCTGTCGGCTATAAGCTGAGAGAAGGCCCTGGAGGGGGTGTCAGCAGGGAATGTTGGCTTCAAGGTCAATATGGGGAAAGCATGCTGCCACTTACAAATAACACCGTCCCACGAGTACGTCCCTCGTCCATGCCGCGCGACTGTCGAGCGCCGTCGGTCCTCCTTCAGCTGCCGCTTTTGAACCGTTGGGCCCCCCTTCTTGCCTGCGCTTCCGCTTCTTCACCACGGCGGCGTCCAGGTCGTCGACGAGGCGGTCGACGTTGCGGCGCAGCAGGCCGAAGGCGCGCCACCAGGAAGCACGCCGGTGCTGGTTCTTGTTGCGGTGGTTGAGGCCGTGCAGGACGGGCTGCAGTGGGGCGAGCCTGTCCAGGGCGCTTTGGTAAGGCGATGCGCCGGAAGGAGCTCCTGCGGCGCTTGGTGTGGCCATTTACATTGTCGTGGGATGGATGGTCGCCAGTCAAGGGGTGGAAGAATCGTAGCGTTGGCTTAGCAGTGAAACTGATCGAGTTTGTGGATGAGAATGAGATGCTTGAGGTTGAAAGAACTCTGATAAGATCACCGATAGAGAGAATAGTGGGGCTGCGGTTGAAGGCAACCAACCCTTGAGAAAATATCTATCCTTCGAAGCCAGCTAAGGCTATCTGCAAGCCAAATGATTGTAAAAGTATCCTGGGCACATCGGAGGCTGTTGTCCTGTTCTCTGACTTGTCGTCGAAGAGCTAGAAGAAGAGTCTGAGTTACTTTCAGCGTGGGCTAGGTATTCTTTGCCGGGCTGGAATTCAGAACGGCAGTACCTAGGCCTGATTCGCACGCTTCACCATAGGTATACAGATAGGAATAAAAGGCATTGCTGCCTCAAGTCACCTATAGCTGTCTTTTGTCCTCGGGCAGGAGAGTTGTCCAGCAGTCCCGACACAAGACCATTCAGACAGTTTAGACTGTAGAATTCTCTACGTCCAAATCCCATCTACCATTCAGCTGCAGTCCTGGCGAATATATCATGGCTTTGAGGAAAGCTGACATCGGTATGGCATCAGGAGCGAGTCTGGCGGCGAGGGAGTCCTCATGACGGGATGAAGGCAGGAGCCCCATTACCTATATAACCATGCAAGTGCGTTGAGAAGCGTTCGTCACCTACCCAAGTACCTTATCCAACAATCAACTACCCGTAAAAGCCCGAGACAGACATCTCGCAAGCCCACAGAATGAATCTCCAGACTCCCGCTACTTGGATGTAAAGAAAACGGCGACTCGCCCCACCGGCAGTGGCTCACCAGTAAGACCGCTTGCCTCAAGGACAGAGAGCCCCAGGGTTCGATTCCACACTGGAGCTTGCACCATACAACTGCCGACGTCAGCTACAACTATTAATATGTTAACAGCTGCTGGGCCCTACCCTCTCTTCGCTTGCAGGTACCCTTCGAGGACCCTTGTCCAGATAGGTCGAATACCTAGACTCCAACTGTCCTCCGCTTTTGGCTGCACCACCTATCTAGGTGACCGTTACTTGATTGCTACCCTGGGTAAGCGATATATTGCAAGAAATGGCTGCGAGCCTCGTAAGGAGAGGAAAAACAGGCAGCCTATTTATGGAAAATCCCGCGATGTGAAAAGTCTGAGATCAAACTATCACAAGCATTCCAGCATCGAGACCATTGCAAGTATACCTCCCAAGCCACCCTACGAGATTTCGCGAATACAGCAGGCTGAGTTGACAATCGAATTTCATTATATATCAATCACGTACCAATCAAAATATTGCTAAGTGCTTAATGAAATGTTTGACTGACATATTTAATAATCAGTAAACAGTCCCTTAGTTTCCATGCAGAACCTCGACATGTACTTTACACATCAGTAAGAACTCCAATTTCATAATACATGATCATTAAATTTTACTAGATTTCGCTCATAAAATCATACGCTATCACGGAAACTGTAGTCTCTCGGTGGGTAATCTCCTGTCCGAAAGCGCCCTTGCCAACTGCCACCACCGCTGTGTTTCGGGTATATCCTTCCTGCTTCAGGGGCATCACCGCCCTCTGGACTTTGAGGGCTTTGAGGTCTCGGAGGGAGCCGGATCGGCTGTTCCTGCGGACGGTATGGATTGTAAGTGTTATGTGGGCTCGACGGCTCCCCAATATCGATTGGTCGATTCCAGAACTGTGCTCCAGCGCTCCCCCTACTGCTCCTGCTGCTCCTGTCGCTGCGGCTCTTCGAGAAGTCTTCCATACGATAGTACATGCTCCCATCACTCGGTCCCCTGCAGTGGAACTTGAGCGTCTCTGAACCTCTGTTGTTCGACGGCCACTGTGTCGAGTGCCGGTTCTGAGTTCCGCCGAAGAATGTTTTGAAGAGTGGGCGAAGGGTAGCGATAGATGACGCGGTGAGACCGAGACCTAGTTCAACTGTTGACCACATAGCCAAGTCCGTGAATTCGTAAAGCACGTCCTCATCATGTGCAAGTTGCCATATGTAAGGGATGCGGACTATTGTTGCCGCAGATGCACTGTTTAATGTGTTTAGCTGCTGTGAAATCTATAGAGGCATTGATGAGAGAAACCCACATTATACCCAAAGCTAAGATGCCAGCAACAGAAAGCCGTTGTCGTTTAGGCAGATCGAGGTTCCAGGTCAACGCGATCGGTAGCAGGCCCAGTATCCAATCCGCGCAGGCGTTGATGCCAGCGGCGGCATATGTAGAGCCCAGAATTACGTTCTCGGCCAAACACTCGCCATCAATCTCGTGGGTGTATTTCTTCCAAAAGTATTCGACAGGTTGACACTGGAATGCGGCCACGAAGGTGTAGAATAAGTTGAAGACAAGGCATATTATGAGGACTACCCAGATGGTTGCCTTTTGCCATGCTTTCCCACTAATGCGCAGTAGAAATATGCCTACGGCAAACTTGAGGAATAGGGAAGTCACGACATAGCAAAGCTCCCCGGCCCATCGCATCTAAGATGACGGCATAGTTAGCTTGTCTGCAGGAGGCTCTAGTGTACGGGTAGAGGCCGTACCTTGAGAGCATCGGGGATATCCTTGGCATGTACGGCGTTGATATGTTTCCCAGCGCCATAGTCTATGCTGAGCATCACAAAAGTGGAATAGGTGATGAAGCATGTCTAAACGGATTAGCACGGAGTCGTCCGTCCACAAGCAGAGCTTCATACCAAAGTACCCAATGATAACCAATCTTCCACCCGAAAAGTCTTCAATAAGAATATCCTGACGTAGCATCGAAGGAAGACCGTCAGTGACGATACACCAAGAAGCGTCGTTGTCGTTACCGCGAGCTCAGGCCCACGATCCTGTAGCGCCATGTTCGTGTTCGATGCAATAGCTAGAATAAGACCAGGTTCCGCGTCGTCGCAGGCCGTGCGTTCGCAGCCAAGGCGTCAAGGCCCATGGGGCTTTTCAGAATAAGGGTGATGTCGCATCCGGTGTGAGACAACCGGAAGCAAGCGAAATTATGAAGGCGATCCATCCAAGATATATGTATGCGATGTGCACGATGGGAGATCTGGGGTAGGTAGGAGACCACCCATGACCAGGTTTGCCCTCCAATGGCGTGGGTGGGTAACAATCGCCCTCGCAGGACAGAATGACGCCGTGGGCGCCATGAAGGATACCGGCCACTCGCAGGGCGATCGTTCGTGGATCGCCGAAGACAGGGACGAGGCTACATACGAAAGAGGAAGTTGTCGTGGCCTCCGGCAAAGACAGGCAATGGGCGCAGTAACTACTAGGCGTGGCCGGTCGTGGCCGGGACCACAACCAGTCATGCCGGGTCGCTGGACTGGGCTGACTGTATGCAATATAATGCAATACTAAGCATGGCCATGTACTATAATCGTCAGTTTGCCGCGAGCGCCTACGTAGGCGTTCCCCGGCAGAGCGTTGGCAGAGGCAACCCGGAACACCGCCTCCTTCTCGTAGGTGGAAAGATGGGAAGATATCGATAGTGGATGAGCAGGCTCGTAAACGGATATCGGACGGAAAGAGGCTTAGAGAGAAACGCATAAAATCTTAGTAAAAAAAGATCGTAGACGGCAGGCCGTGCAGGTCCACATCACGCTCACTCAATGGCCCAAAGGGGAAGGCTGCCTCAATCATCCACTTATCGTTCGTTGTTGACTTGCGATGGCCCCACGGTATCGGCCAACAGGGATGGTTGCAAGCAACCTGCGTCGCCACGCTCATGCACTCACGACTCACCACGACTCTGAAGAAAGACAGGAGATCGGACGAGCACGAGAACTCGTTCTGCGCTCGGCAGACAGACACTGGGCAACCAACCTCCAAGTAATTGATTAATAATCTACTGTGTCGTAGAGCTACAGCAGAGCGATACGATCGTCACTCTCGCTAGCGCAGCATGACAAGACGGCGCCGGGCAGCGAGGGAAGGGCCGAGATGGTCGAGAAGGGGAAGTCTGGCAACCTTCACAACGCGGGGAAAAGTGGATGCGTGTGCGGTTGATAAGAACCCAGGTCCCATGGATTCTTCAGCAAGTTCAACCAGTACATATCTAGGTATGTGTCCATCCGGGACGGTAACGTTTCTAGAAGTGTGGACGAAGGACGACTTGCCGTCTTCTGGCATGCTTTCCCGTCCCTACTTACGCGCCTTGCGTGGGCCAGCTCTTCTGCTTGGTATGCGAGTCTCTCATGTTTGCGATGCCTGAGACGTAGGTATCCTAGAGACTGGTCACGCGACTCCTTTTTTAGTCACGGTTCAACCAACTGAGTGACGCCGGGTTACGTGAAGTCAGGGTGATCCACGCGAAGCCATAACGTCCACTGGGGATCAAGGTTCAGTACGTAAGTGCACCAGTGCCCGGTTTGCTCTGGTGTCTCTGTTGGGCAGATGGCACGTGTGCGGCTGACGATGGAGTGACAAATATGATGGTGCCGGATTTGCTAAGCATTTTGTGAAAAGATGCGATTCCCTTTCTGCATTGTACGCGAATTCCCCTGCCCATGCAGCATACCCATATTGCTAAGTGACCGTCACTGCAAGCTCAGTCAGAGCTTAGAGGAGGAGGGGGCATCGACTTTGCATCCAATATATTGATGGCGCTGTTGCGACCCAGAAGTAGAACAGGCGCTTGGTGTATAAACAGCCGAATATTTCATGAAGATAACACTTTTCGGTTTGTATTGGTTGCATGGTAATCACAAGGAATGAACGGGAGCGAGCGAGAAGTAGGCAACCAAATGGTGAGCTCCAATCCACTGCATTGAAAGATGCACGTCCGTAAGTACTAAGTACTTAGCTTGTAAAGTGTGATGAGGTAGGTACCGCAAGTACAGTGGGAAGCACCTACCTGAATTAGGTACTTCCCCAGAGCCATGATCCGTGCGTCAAACGGATTCACAAGGTTCCTCTGGGCCTTGTAAGACATGTCTTAGCCTCATCTCGTGATGCTCAACGTCACTTCGTTCTGTGCCATTAGTTATCTCAACACCGTACAGTACACGATGTGTAAACACAATATGGTGAACAATCTGTGATTTAATAAAGGGGATCTTATTCATGTGGCAGATTGAATTAGCTTAGTCAAGTAGCCTACCCTATTCAACTTAGCTTAGCCGGGACGGAATGCTGGACGGGCTCAGACGCGATCTCTAGCCATCTTCCGACACGCCGCTTTTCGCCTTTCCGAATTCCATTTTCATCGTTCGTAACTCGAGAATCGATATCGCTTTTCGTCATCTACCAGATTATCAAATTCGGGTCCCGGCAAAAGCCAGTAAAACGATTGATAAGTATCGAAGGCGATATCATCTTCAGCTCCTTGTGATGGCATAAAACACCGTTTTCATGCCGACCAGTGCCTTGCAATTTTCCCCCATTTTTTGGTGTACATTTTCAGACTGCGCAACAAGCCATTTTCCGAGCTCCCATCGCGTTGTATGATGCTTCTGTGTATGAGATGTTGAGCAGTTCTTTTTCTTCGTAATCGGTCAGTCTATGTTTTCTCCACCTTCAAATTCATATTGACCTGGCTTACTCGTTCATTTTGACTGGCCGTCGAAAGGCAAAGTTCAGGACCTTGAATATAGGCGAAGTTTACATTCACGCTATCTTTCATCAGTCTCCGGTCCAGTGATCAACGAGTCTGGGGAGCTACCAACCCCTATTTCAGGCGCAGAAACCGATGCGATCCCTATCTGCGGGAAACAAATCCGAAGAAAGAAGACGGTGGGTGCGATTCCCCGAAATAAAAAACCCGAGAGACGAGACGTCTTTGGCCATATCGCGCAAGTGAGTGAGCTACTTTTAAAGCAAGCGGAGCTGACTGGTGACTTGTCTCTGAAAAGTCAGCTCCGATTGGTCTGATCAATTTGTGTACATGCTCACGTTTACTCACTGATCTGACTGAACTGTGTAGTCTACTCCGTGCGAACAGCGTAGAAGACACCACCATCCAGGACGTACCATCGCCAGCAGTCCATTCGGTCAATGGAGAATCGGCTTCGATGGGTCCAATCCCCATTCAGCTCACGGCACCAATACATTCGGCTGGGATTATCGTCTGCGGGTTTCATATCTTGGGGCTCGTTCGCTTTGTTGAACTGAGCCGCGTAAGCCAGGTCGGCCATGTGTTCATCACCGGTCTTTCCAATACCCATGACATCGGGAGGCGTGAAACCAGGACCAGGGGCAGGACCATGGGCCTCGTTACCTGCGACACAGAAACCATTGCCACCAGGAACCATGTATCCGCCAGGCATACCACCAGCGATAGGAGGGTACACCATGTTGGCTTGACCAGGAGGCTGATACTGGATGGGAGCCAACGGGTGCTGGAGGCCTTGAGGGTACTGAGGCTGGCCGACAATTGGGATAGGAGCAGTGGCCATACCAGGTTGAGCCTGTGAGAAGAGAAATGTCAGCGAGATGTATTTGGAGTATATGAGAGCTGATGTTTAATGAGTCAAATATGATAAGGAACGAGTGTGCTAGAGAGCGGCAACGGCAATAAGTGTCTGCGCAGCATTCACACGGAATAGGGCCACAGATCAGCACTAACAAATTGGTGGCCCATATCAAACGAGTCTGGCACCATGGAAGGTGCGGCCAATGGCATGAAGTAGCCTACCTGGGGTGCAATAGGCTGGCCTTGGAGAGGGCCGGGGGTGACACCGCCATAGGGATGGGGGTTGCCAGTAGGATTGACACCTCCGTATCCAGCTTGGTAGCCAGGTGGGTCGAAGCGAGGGTGGTATACATGTTGAAACGGGCCATTCTCAGTGGAGGGGACAGCTGGCTGAAAGTGCTGCGCGTGAGGGTCGGGAAATACCCCACTGGCAACAGTGCCGTTCAAAGGGTCTGACATGGTGTTCGGGTAGTATGGGTTGTGGTAGAGAGGAGGGTACTGGTAACCTGGGCCGAAGGGAGAAATAATACGAGGCTGTCCGCCAGTAGTGTTCGACTGGGAGGCAGTAGGTCGGATGGAACCAACGTTGACGGTGTTGCAGAATAATTTTTCTCGTTGAATGTCGGGGTCAGTGGTGAATTGGTGATTGGCATTCGTAGGGTGGGAATCAACTGAGGAGGGGGTGGCAGGAGTGGCAGGAGTGGAGGAAGAAGAGCGGCGAGGGCGGATAGTGTCGCTGGGAGGAAGTGAGAAGGAAACCCTTCGACCCTTTCTAATAGAAATAGGCTTCTTATCACCACCCATTGTTTTAGCTGGCAAAGGATTCCCTACGGTCTGGAGGTTTGCACTTGTGCAGAAAGTTTGACCCCACAGTCCGATGAATGAGTCTTTGGTTTTCTGGAGGACAGAACTCCGTGGTCCTGGTAGGAAGAGAGGTCTCGAGCTCAAGAGCTGTGGTGGCCCCGAAATGCTTTTTGGAGCTAGCAGAAGCCGCCAGTCGAGGGTGTTGATGATGAAGGGAGTGTGTAGGAAGGACATAAACAGGTTGTAATCTGGGACCTAAAGGTGGTTTTCAAGGAAAGGAAGAAAGGAGGGAATCGACCATGGGCCTCAAGTAATGGCAAGAAGCAGGTACCGACGTCTTGTGAGGCTGACAACCCCACGGCCAGATCCTTCCGGAAAGGTGTGGTTCATGCATGGCAGGCTTGGGCTCGTCGATGTTTGTTTTTGCATGTTGTTGGCACGCGTAATGACAGTGTGCTCAGCGGCATTACAGGTTGGGGCCAGTGTCGCCCCATATGAGATAGGGTCGCAAGAATGTCATACGGGCACAAACGAAATGTAATCATGGACTTGATACTTACTCTATGACCAATGGTAGGAACCCAGTTGGTGCCATTCCAGATATACTGGAAGAGCTGCTCTTTCTGAGGCTCCTCGTCCTCGATGTTGATATTTCGGATCGGCCAACACGGGAAGCACATGATGCAAAGAAGCGCGTCGAGTGTGCAAAAAAGGTAGTCAGAATGAAGGATTGAACACGAGAGTCGAGGTGGGTGCTAGGCCGAGAAGAACTTGAAGTTGTTGGGATCAAGATTATTGATGAGGTTATCAAAGAGGTAGGTATTGGTGGTGGTGTGAGCTATTGTTCTTCCACCATGCCGACACGTGATGGCCATGCACTGGGGCAGGTAAAATGTGCCGGATTTATACTGAATTCTTCTTCTTAGGTGAGCTTCGCAATGTGTTCTCTTTGTGCATCCACACCCTGTATTCATCAAGACCTCGATTACTAGGCTGACATGGGCCTTCGACATGGGAGTCAGTTGGTCAAACATGCAATCTATACATTTATATATAGCTAGCAAAGAACAATAAAATGAGTTTCAAGCCTGTTGCATTAACCAGCAGCAGATTTTTAAGAGACTACAATGCACAGTATCAGCATGCCCTAGGACTACCATGGATCCCGTTCAAGCCAATTTGTCCGTAACTCTTGCCATTACCCGCCTTGTTGTTGCTCTCACTCGAGTCATACCCACTACTATCATCACATCTACAGTGGCCTACCCAAGGATGCTAAAGGATATATCAACAGTCAAATACAGGCCAGAAAATACAGGATGCAGGCAGTGCATAAAGAACTGGCAGGTGATAGCACCCAGCTCTGCTAGAGATTTTCATACTTTACTGGTGCTACAACATGCAGAAGCTATGACCTTGGTTTGTGGCAAGATCACAGGTTTTCCAAGACCTAGGGAGAACTGCTGCGAAGACGAGGCCGCTAGAGGATAGAGAAGGATTCTTGTAGTTTTCTTTTTCTTAAAAGAAAAAAAAAAAAAGTAGAAGCATCGAAAAGCAAAGGAGAGGGCTCAACAAACCAGGGTAGCAGCTCGGAAGGCTTCTGATCGTTTTAGCCCACGCAGGGGTAGATTAGATGATGAGCAGTAATCAAGTATGAAGGATCAGAAGATAGCAATCCAATAATGTGAATCTCATTTGCCGCCTCGGTACGGACTTGAACGCCTATCCATCCACAGCCGCGGAATGCTTCTAATGCGCTTGACCACCTATTTTACACAATTGCCCAGCCAGAGGAGAGATCATTCCGTCGCTTCTAAGTCCAGCCTGAGCGGAACTACAGCGGAACTACAAAATCATGAAAACACCAAAGTCTCGTCTTGGTGTAAGCTGGAGGTAGGGCCCAGTATCATACATAATTATTTCAAGGTAGAGTCAACAATTCGCCGGATAGACTCAACCTACTATTAGGAGAGGGATGTTGTAAGCGGCTAGATGTATTGATGCTCGTGGCTTTGTGGTGATGGTTCAGGGGCGAGAATTTTCCGTGTCACCTGTGGACAGTCAGTTTCACCAACAAAAACTCCATAAAGATGCTCAACTCACAGCCCAGGCTCCAGCCATTGAGGCAACAATACCTCCCGAAATCATCATTGGCCTGACGCCTCGCGTACTCTTAAACACCATACCACTCAGCAGGCCGGCAACAAGGGTATTCGCTGCGTCATGCTTGCCCCTGAGATAGCCGATGAAGGAGTTGATACAGTTGTATGTGATGGCGACGACACCGGCCGAGTTTCCCAGGAAAGGCCCTCTCCGTGTCACGGCGTTCAGGACGGAATTCAGTCGTAACTTGGGTGGCTGATTTGCCGATCTCCGCAGACCTTCTTGTAATCCCCATGCGCCTCCAACCGACAAGGCTGTTAAATATGTGATACCGGTACCGTAGCATAGATCATCACTGAAGCCACGGGACGGAATGGCAGTCTGAGAGCCCGGAAGGTCAGATAGCGCCGAGTCTTCTAGGCTGAGGTATTCCAAGCTCTCCTTGTTGAGACCCGCGAGCGGGTGTAGTTGCGACGGGTCGGCGAATGCGGAGCTTTGGAGGAAAGATTCGACACCTTGGGGTTCAGAAGGTGCGTAAGGAGAAGGAGTATAGGAATCGGATGAAGGAGTCGAGGCGGATGTCGATGACGGAGAGGATGATTGTTGCTGAGTAGAGGACGAGGACTTTCGCCCAGTGAGAGCATCCCAGATCGACATGGCTGCTGCTTAAGACTCAAGAACTCAAAACTAGGGTGTCGCTGATACGAGAGGTACAAGGAGATCGAAGTGGCTTGCGAGGACTGCAAAAGTGTCGCGTCGCGCAAAGGAGCGATGTCGCAATTTTTGGGGGCAAGAAAGTGTCTATCGGGTAGCTCCAAGAAGATTTCAAGAAAAGTTTCCCATCTGCTTGTCCTCAATCTCAGTGGCCCGTGCGTCACTACCCTTGTTCTTGGCAGAAACTCCCAAAAACCCATGCCCTTGGCCCCTGCGTCCACATCCCATCCGCCCAAGAGCCGCAAATTCATGTACACACACAAACAGCACTGAGTCAACAACGCCTTTCTACATACTGTTTTCTTTGCAATTCGGACTGGTCTGACACGATGCAGTCATTTTCTGCCCTTTTCACATCGTCACACCGTGTAGCCTTCCTCTCATCCTCCACCAAGCGCACAGACCAAGTGCTGAACAACCTACTTTGAAGTACACCAGGGACTTGCCTTGACTTATCAAGTACCTACCAGTGATTCTGTACAGCCAAACTCAGCATCGACTTTAAGATGAGTGCTGCGGGTCAAACTCCTGTCCCTGACATCAGGGACACTTCTTTCAACCCCAAGAATGCTGTTGCCTGGTTAGAACAACAGTCACCAGAGACCCAAGTGGTGTGAGTCCTCATCTCACTGTGGTCTGTCTGCAAAGGCTTATGTATGACAGGACAGCTGAACAAATCCTGGCGCATCTCCTCCAGAATGCTTCCCGTCCAAAGCAAGCATCGGGGAATGCCTGCGCTAAGCTATGTGGCTTTGTCGAAATGTGCTTCAAGTCCAAGCAGCCTGCGCTGGCCAACTATGTTTTCTCAGAAGAGACAGCTTTGAGGCTATTCAATTTTTTTCTGGAGTGGAATGAGCATGACTCCAATCGGACCATGCGCTTGATTCTTGACAGTCTCGTGTACTCCATCGTCCGTAATCCAGACTGCAGTGTTGGTCTTTCCATCAAGACAAGGGTTCTGAAGGACACTATTTCCATCGTCACGCTATCGGCGACAATTCCATCCATAAAATCTTCTATGATTATTCTGGACCACCTCGTGCATAGGAAGGCTGCTTATTTGCGTGATTATCTGGATATCTATCGAGAAGTCCACGGCGAATGCCTTGACGATGAGTCGATATGGAATGCTTTCATACCTAAAATCTATGAGTGGATGAGACTCCAGTATCTCTACACCGTTGCTGGAAAGCTTCTCGTCACCATATTTACCAGCCCCCTTTACGGACAAGAACCTGAGACCAAGCTTCGAGCTGGTACCTGGCATAGATACATGCATGACGCGTTGAGCAAGAATGCCCAACTTCTTGATCCAATCAAACTCTATGTTTTCATGCCCCTTTTCAAGTTTGATCGAGGCGAAGCTTTGATCTACTTGGACAACCTGTCTTATCTCCAAAAGCTAACCGACAAGGACAGCATAGGCTGGGACATAAATGCAATGTTATGGCTCGCCATGCTGGAGGCCGGAAAGAAAATCGGAATTGTGCATGAGCCTGGCCAAGGTATATATATTCCCTTGATCTGATACCCTACATAAGAATGCCTACTGACCTGCAAAGACTTGGTAGGCAATGCTGGCCTCTCAATTCAACTGCCAGCGGATATCCTCGAGATTGTACTCAGCCACAGGTCACACGAGGCGCGCTCTTCGGCCGTTTCGATCCTGATCGCGTCCCCGTCAAGTACGAGACCTTACACAATAGAGGCTTTAGAGCTTCTGAGGAAGTATCTCCCTTCCTTCTATGAGGATTCGAATGCAAAGCTTAGGTACGACGTGCTTGGCCATTCTAGGAACATGGTAAAGCGTCTGCAAGGGACCATCGAATCACTGCGGAGAGACATCGACCGACTGTCCAAAAAAGCGCTCAAGGTAACTTACACTAAAGAGGAGCGCTCCACATCGCATGTGGGAGATGAAAGAACTGGCTCCCGTGATCATGAACAGGGTACCACCATCTCGAAACTGTACAATGCCCTACATGCGCATGAGAACTTCGTCCGGTGGTATGCGGGTTTCTTGAAGGGTGAGCTTGTACCTACAGCCTCTTACCAACGGCACATCACGGCTTTGAAGGCGATGGGCTTCTTTCTTAGATCAAACCTCATCTCAGACGACAAGGCATCGGTCACGAGGTGGCCAGTGAACGTTTTGGTTGATGCGAAATGGTTTCGCTCAGTCTTGGACCTCATCATGGACCCGTTCGATGATGTTAGGGAGGCTGCGGCGTCTTTGATCATGCTGCTTCGGGTTACGACTGTGGGCCCAAGCCAACCAAGCGAAACTTCCTCGCTACATAACGATAATATGGAGGAGCTCCGTGAGTTTTGCCAGAGAGCAGATGACCTTGCTCGAAAGACCGCGCGAGCAGATCACTCAGATGGCGTTGCTCGATCCAATGAGCTACTGTGTGGCTGGACTTCGAGCTTTGACGAGGCCATCACTGTGCCTTCCACCATCCTCGCCAATTTGGAAATGAAGTTGGGCGATGCCGAGAAAGACCTCGCTAATGCTGTTCTTTTATCACCAGTCCATGGTGATTTCGCGTCTTTGAGGTATGCCTACCCTTTCGAACATATCCTTGCACCTGTTAAAACTGCCTAGATATGTCTGGGGCTCTTTCAGTGGTGCCAGACACGCTGTAGAAGAACTTGGTATTCTCCATTCGTTGCAGGATCGTACGATCCAATGCTGTCAAAGAATTTGGCACGCAGTAAGGCATATTCTATGTGATGACTCTCCAGAGGGTCATCTGCCGGAGGAACTTCAACAGGTGGAAGGTCTCGACACAAAAGATCTCCTAAGCTACAGTTTCCGGGCTATACATGAGTCAAGGTTGGTTTTCAGAAGCCATCAGATCTTCATATTTACTGACCCATCAGTAATTTGTTGCGCGCCATTGCATGTAATGCCCGAAACAGGCAAGAAGACGGGCGTCTCTGTCCTTCGTACGAGAATTTCGAGAATATTGGAAGATTGACGTTTGACGAGCTATCAAACCTGCGACACAGGGGAGCATTCACAACGGTATCTCAGACATTTACAGCTTGTTGTCAGCATGTGAAATATGTCTCACCTGATGAAAGGCATGGCAGGAGGACTAGCTTCCTAGATGAATGGTACAAGGTAAGCGTGGTCCATTATCCGGGGAACAAGTGAACATGAGCCTGATCTCTTCCAGGGCGCCTTGATATGCATACAAAATCAGGCATCGACGACCCGCAGATCCGCCGGTATCCCAGCTATCATCGTCGGAATCCTAGCATCCAAGGCCCAAAGCCCGTCCTTCGACGATGTCATCTCCAAGCTACAGAGCATTGCCTCGACAAAAGCCATGGTCTCAGAGACAGATGGGTCTAATCTACCCCAGGTACATGCCCTGAACTGTCTGAGAGAGATTTTTAAGACGTCTTTCTTGGCTGCGCTTGCTGAACCGTACCTTACCGTTTGCCTGCACCTTGCCGCCAATAGCCTGAAATCTGAAGTGTGAGTCTGCATCATTATCTTCACATATTGGCTGCACAAGCTAATTGGTCACAGATGGGCGATTCGGAATTGTGGACTCCTGTTCCTACGTAGCTTGATTGATAGTTTGTTTGGTACCAATGAGAGCAAAACGTCCATGGAAGCTGGGTGGGATGGGCGAACTGTCAGGCTTCCATTCCACAAATTCCAGGGTCTACCGATGCTCTTATTAGATCTACTCGAGCTTGGGCAAGAATCATCCGGCGTGCTTATGGGTACGCAGACAGCAGAATCCGTGTTTCCAGCCTTGGACATCATTCGTCGAGCTGGCCCACCGGTGAAGCTGCGAGGACGGCTGTACAGTGCCATATCATGGTATCTTGGTAGCCACATTTGGCACGTGAGGGAAATCGCAGCCAGGACGCTGTGCTCATTCCTGCTTACTCCCGACTGGTTTGAATCAATCAAGAGCCTTATCCTCGAGGCCGGCAATTCAGCAAACAAGTTGCATGGTGCACTCTTGACCCTAAAATTCTTAATGGGGAGGCTCCAAGAAGTCATGCCCGAGCAATTGTCGGGTAAGTAGTTGTTGATGGTTCATTCGTTCCCACTTCAAGCTAATTGTATGCAGAAGACAACCTGAGCAACCTCTATAACTTTGTAGAGATGATGCCAAACTATAGCACGGTGCTCGGCAAATGCACAGAGGCCAGCGCCGTATATATTGACATTGTCACATCCATCACCAGATTCTTCACCCCTGGCACCAACACCAATGTTGTTGGCATATTGACGGAGTTAGTGGGAAAATATTCACTGGCACTTCGCAATGAGAATGCCCAATCAGAAATGCCGGTTGCGTTGCTGAAAACTCGAATAGGGGAAGCCACTGTGCAATATACAAAACTGTCATCAACTGGAGATGCGGCGGCTGACTTAGAGGAGAGGTTTCAGACCGTTTTAGAGAAAGACGTTGACATTGCCTGCGCCATGCTTCAGGATATGTCAGAGAACTCTCTCGCCAATACAAACACAGATCGGGCCAGACTTGCCAGCCTATATCTAGCGGTCGAGTTTGGGACTGAAGCACCAGAGCCGCGAACATTGGCTCTGGAGAATCTTGCGGAACTTATGGATGAAATTTTAAGGGCGAGACTATATAATGGACTCGATGCAATGCCATCTGATGAGACTTTGTCTCGATTGTGGGCAGATTTGTACGACAAGCCGATAAATCCTAGTCTATCGGATGCCATTATACGTGTCAGTGGACCTATAATAGCTACAGCAATACTGCGCGTCGAGAAGGAAACCAATGAAGACCTGTCATCGCGGGTCACAGGTTGGGGCGCCATGATAAGTGATGCAGGAGTCTCGGATAGAGTAAGCAACACCGCCCATGATTCATGCAGGCCTACAAGCTGACATCCAACAGACCATTGACACTCGACTCGCCGCGATTCAGGCCCTCAGATCCGTGTCAACGGTCATCGAGCTTTCAAGTGATAGCCTCCACACTGCCCATCTCTCTTGGTTACTTGCTCTCTACGATGCGCTCAACGACGACGATGACGAGATACGCGAAGCAGCAGCGGAGGCGTCGTCCCCTATCCTCGGACAGTCCATTGTGGCTGTCGAGGCTGGAGCTCGGCTCCTGCGCTGGCTCGGGCGGCGTTTTGGCCACGTGCCCGACTTCCAAGCCCATGTCGCTAGCCGGATGGTTGGGCATGGCTTTGGGTCACCAATTGACCCGGCAGCGACACCAGAGGGATGGGTAGCGGCAGAGCTGCAGCTCGCGTCCGCGATGCGTTTCGACGACAGCCTGTTCGTCGTCGAGGAGCAGAACCAGTACGTTGACGAGGTGCGAGAAGCGAAGCGGTGGGCGGACGTCTTCTCAGCTTTTCCAGCGCCCAGCTCATCGCCATCGACACCCTCGGGCGAGGTAGATGTGGTGGACTTGGGGGCTCTTTCCGCATGGGCGCTCTCGGCTCTGCGGAGCCTTCACAAAATCGCGAAAGGCCAGGTGGACGGCCCGCTGGGGTGGACCTCGAAGCCGCAGGTGTTCGCCATCTGTGCGCGTGTCCTGATCTGTGCCTCTGCGCTTTCTTCGCGGGGGGTTATGGAGGTCACTGACGCATTGAGGCGCTTCGTAGAACTGGGGAGGGGCGGCGACGTTAGGGTACATGGTTTGTTACTGGATATGGTTGATGTTGGGGAGGTCATTGGCGCTTCATGAGTGATATTCGAGACTGGTATGTGGCAGCTCAGTACACACGTTGTTATTCAACCAGAGGGTAGATGATTTTAAGACTCGTACTTGCGTACTTGCAGGTCGGCTCATCTCCTCTCACGTTCACGGTAGGCATACTACACAGAGAAAAGAGGCTATGATTTCCTGTATGGCCTCCCAACGAAAAATGAGAGGAAACTCTTCCTTATTCCGCCACGATTGCATGGGACAGCAAAATGATGTGTACCTCTTCTTCAAGATTCACACTCTTGACACCAATATTGCGTGCCCATGTATATTATCATGTGGCCGTGGTGTTTCTGCCGTGCTTATGGCTGCACGCCGTCGTAGTTCAGATCACCAGAGGTACGATTGTCTATCACGATACAGTCAATTCTACTGTTTAGGGCCAAACCATCATTACGTAGCAGAACGCAGAGAATGTAAAAAGATCGTGTAAATCGCGATGCTGCCTAAGTGTGGCATCGCTTACATAGACACATCTACTCGCTGGCGAGAGTTTCATGGGTCATTGGTATCAACGCATCCAAACGAGTCTCTGCGGCCCCTTGCCTCCTCTTATGCTCAATGGCTATGACTTGACGCCATTGGGTAAATCTGTCGCCGCCTTCCTCAGTACCGGCGCGCCACTGCCCAAACCAGCATCGACAGGAATTCCTTCTCTCCCCAGCTGGGCAACCAGTTTTGTATTCTGCGCCTGTAGGTCGCCAACCGTCTCCCTCAGTATCTCGAGTTGTTTCATAGCTAGGTCCCGCTCGGCCCTGACCTTCTCAATTTCCATGGCGAGGCTGGCCTTTTCCTCGCGCTCCATCTGTTTTCTCTTACGCTCTTCGGCCCGTTTCTGCTCATTAGCCTGCTTCGCCTCGAGTTTTCTGAGTTGCTGCTGGTATCTTTCCTCCTGTTTCGCCATATCTCGCTCGTGCTTTTCTTTCAGTCTCTTGGCGGCGACCTCGTCTCGCTGCGCTTCGTTGTCCTTCTTGGTTCGCGCCCGCTCTTGGGCCCTTTGCAACTTCTCATCTGCCTTACGATGACGTTCCTCAAGTTTGCGCAGTGCTTTCTCATGCTGAGTGGATGCGCGTGTCGACAGTGTACCGGACTCGGTTGAGTGGGTTGACTCGGCAGCGTCACCTCCGTTCGGGGCAGAAGTCCTCGTGTTCTCGAGTTCGGGCGACTTGGAAGATGACCCATCGTCTTGAGCTGCTTCGAAGCTATGGAAGCTGTGAATAGACGAAGAGTCGTCTGACGGCTCGGAGGACATGTCAGAATCGGTGTCACCTCCTTGGGTCGAGCCGAATGGATTTGGGATTCGTGAAGCAGCAGCAGAGGCGACTATGCCCAGAGCACCCGCGATCATACCATAGAAGCCGCTAGGTCCGGGCGTTTCGTCGTCGAAGTCTTGAATAGTGGCAGACCCATGCCGCGTAGTAGTATCGTTAATCAAGTTTGTTGTAGGCTCAGCTGTAGGTAGGTTCTTCTCGTGAGCCTTTTCTTCGGCGTAGGACGCATCTTCCTTCAGTTTCGTGTCCACATGGTCATCATTAGCAAAATCATCAAGACTTTTGGATGATATCCAGTTCAAGAATTTGCTTGCATCGCCAGCAATGCCGGCTGGCGTTCCTCTCTCAATCAGGAATCTCGGCACATTACCACCGGGGTCACTTCGGGTTACCATCAACCATTCAATCATAGTCTTGCAGTCGTCGTCCTTCAACTGGTTGTCCTCGACACCTCCATGCGAGATCGTTCGCCCCCTAGGCCGGCCTTGATCTTCGCCACGGGAGGGAGCCGCTGCGGCTTGGTGTGCCAAGCGCATCACTGCCTCCTTGCCGAGCTCCTCGACCACATGCTTCGCAGCAGCGGCCGCATCGTCGCTAAAAAGGTCTGTTGAGGACCGCGCCTTTCGCGGAGGCCGGCCTATTTTGATCTCACGTATGAACTCGACTGATTCGTATTGACCGCGGATGATGCCTTGACGTTGTGGGCACTCTGGATGGACACATGGTTTCGAGACAAACATGAAGGACCTTGATCCATCCCGGCTGTACTGCGTTGGGGCGACAGGAGCAGAGTCGGACCCCAAACACAGCGTCACGAAGTCGCGAGGTGCGGTCGGTCCAGGAAATTGGGCCGAAAGCTGGTAAACTGGCCGGGTTCATCAGCTTCAATGCCTTTCAAAGTTGGAAACGTAAACGCATCTAGAATGTAACTCACTCTCCATCTTCCCGCAACCTTCAACTGTTTCATGGACGACTCTCTTATCGGCTCCGATCCCCCTGATACTGCCATCGCCTGGCTTTCCTTGCACCTTCATACTCTCGGCAAACTCTCTCTCCATACCGAGCCTCCATTTTTCGAAGGTTATTCCCTCGTGTACGCTACCTCTGGCAAACCAAGCTCCCTTTCCATCCTTAGCACCTAGCTTGTATACATTGAGGCCAAGAGGGTTATCGCGAGGGTTGAGCTTGACCTCTTTCCACTCCTTCCTCAGCTGTCTGGTATGGTCTGTGTTCTTGGGGGCATGATCGGGAAAGACGGATAGGTCAGAATCGGTAGCAGATCGCGGCCTGGCCGGTATAGAGTCGATGATGCACTGAGCATCGCAGAAAGTATCGGCGAGAAATGCCTTGTGATCTTGTTTCGCAATGGATTCCCAGATGACGGGTCCGAGGCACTTGAAAGCTGCGTGGGCGCCTGGCATACTGGTGGTTGAACTCAGGAAAGAAACCCGAGTAGATGCGAGCGAGAACAATAGACACGATGCATGGACAAGGACTGAAAGAGGATTATGTTGTGATTAGGCTTCTAGGTCGGATAGGTCAGATAGGTCAGATGCCGAATAAGAAACTTGAACTAGAAGTTTGAGGCGACCTGAGTAGTCGTGAACCGCACGTTTTCATGCTTCAGATACCCAGACGACAAGTGTCACAAGTCAGCCCGCGAGGGGGGAAAGGGCAGGATGGATTCTGAAGTAGACTACGTGGGCACGCCTTGTGGTGAAGGATGAGGCACAAACAATCTGACCCCAGAGCCTATCTCTGACCAACATACATACTTGTGGCAGGTGGCCGGATCAGTGGAGGTGTCGGGGAGGCTGAGCGGGCAGTCTCAATGCGACCTGGTAGTGGGAATCACGAATGAATCCATCGTCTTCGAACCTTTGGATCCATGGATGTGACCGGGTTTCTGGTGACGTCACCCGCCTAAGCGAAAACAGCCTCCTTGCGCGATGCGCCCCGCCATAGAACTGTTACCTCCATTACCTTCTGATCTGCCTAGGCCTGCTAGGCTTGCTAGGCTTGCTAGGTACCTGAGTAGGGCGAGGTTTAGGCACCACCTTTGGGCAAGGTAGGTAGGTACTTTCGCAGCTAGAGCTGTCAAAGCTGCCTGCGACATTTACCCCAGACGGAGTTCAGCTCCGGCCTCCTCACCCGCATTTACAGTAGGAGATACATAGGTACAGTACGTACTTTACCAGGTCGGTCAAATTGAGAAATCGCTCGCACCATACTACAGTGTTCTCGAATTCATCTACATACCTGGGTACAGATCATATTTTAGGTGTTTCCCTACCTCTCCCCCCTGTATTCAGGTCGATAGTAAGAAACACTCGAGGTACGGGTGGGTATCTGTCGGGTAACACGGCTGCTAAAGCGCCTGCGATGAAGGAGTCGGCCTCAGTGGCATCGCCCAGAGGTGGCGCCGTCACGTCAGCCCAAATGAGGCGTGTCCCCAAAGGTTTCCTACTGTAGACGAAGGAAAATCGGCATGACGACATTAGGAATGGGCTTGTTTGAGTCGGGACTCAGTGTAGCTACTACCCAAACAGACACACAACCATCTGAGTTAGTACCTACATAGGTATTACACTGGTATAGAAGATTCACCTAAGATAGCAAGGGCGTCTGTCTGACTGTTGTACACGCGGGGTTAGGTGAATTGTCTGCAATGAGATCCCTCGTCTACAGTGAGATCGCCGCCACGTTCTTAGGAACACCCGCTGACTTGACTTGATACTGTAGATCGGGCAGTTCCATTAGCAGCTTGCAGCTTCATGATGCTAAGGTTCAACACCACATCTGCCCTCAAAGGCAAGCTCACCCTAATGCAGGGGTCATGGGCCCCTTCGTCCCTTGCCCGTCCTACTTGGCAACTACATACCTATGTACTTACGTAATTGTAGGCATCTTGTCAGTTCGACCATGCTTCCATTGCTCCATGGGAAAGTCTTGAGGCTCTGATCCAGCTGGTGGCTTCTCTGGCCCTATCCAAGCTGTTCCCTCCGTTAGAATCCTGGCATGCTTCGGTCAACCCTTAGGCGGCAACGGAAGCGACTGATTCCATGGAACCCAGGTCTGCCGTGCCCACGTCGGCATGCACTTGATCCTCTCGGGTGGTTCATCCTGCCATTCTATAGCTGCATCCTCCAAGTTCTCTTGCGCGCCCAGTTGTGCCGCGAACCCTTTGACCTCTTTCAATAACTTGCCAGCCTCGTCCGAATACTCGAAGTTGACTGTCGGCACCACTGCGATTCTACCATAGCCAGAAAACCACAAGTCTTTGGCGAGGAGAGTTGGCTCGCCCATTTGACACTCGCCTAAGGTCCGCGATCTGAACGCGATCTTCTCTATCAACCCGTCGCCGCTTTTGTTAAGCTCAGGCAGCGTTTCGTTGCTCGCAGGAACACTCTCTGGCTCCGTATACGTAGGCGGCGACAGCCCCAGGAATGGGCCGGCGCCAAAGGCCACGCCCCCATTCCAGCACGCGAAGACTTGGAAGGGGAGTTTCTTGACCATCCTCTCCCGCGCCTCGACGTCGTTCCAGAACAAGTCCCACGAGTGACTCCAGTCGCCGCTGGGCGGCACCTCGAAGAACGTGTCGCCCTTGAGCGATCTCGCCACCCATGCGTCGTAGAAGCATGGATCATGGTTTTCCGAAGATGTCCAATCCATGCCGCATGTCATGTGCGCCTTTTGGAAGATGCGCTGGTGAACGAGCTCCAGGATGTCAGCGGGGCAAGCGGCGACGTCATTCAAGAATATGATGGTAGTGTCGCCCGTCGCTGGTGGTAGCGTCTCGGCTGGCATAGCAGCCAACTCGAGGGGCGCGTCTTGCAGTAACATTGGTGCCAATGCCATGTTGCGAAGATCCGCTAATTTGTTTATACGATTGCCGGCCCGACTGTCTATCTCATTGGTATTGAGGTAGTACCTGATGCCGAGTTCTTTCAGCTTTGGTTCCAAGGCGACTAGGACATCGCGAGTCCCATCACCTTGCGAATGGCCTTCGACGATAGAGAGGGCACAGACCGACGGGCCGAGAAATCGAATCGCGTCTACTATAGAGCCTACAAGCCGAGGCAGAAGGTCGACGACGTGGGTAAGGTCAAGCGCAAAGAAATATTTGAGCTCCTCGCTGCTCGGTCTGTCAGCGGCCGCTTGTGCTTGCAGGTAGCCATATCGCGCAGTGTCCAGGTCGGGGCACTGGAGTTTGACGATGTCTGAATTCGTGGGGTCTAGTATGGCTTGAACGTATTGGTGGGTTTTCGGGAACGAATGCATGCTGTCCTCCTCATTTTCCAATTGCTCCTCCTGCTGCCCCTCGCCGGCCTCGATCCCGCTTGCGTCGTTGGTCTCGTTGGGTATATCAGGCGTCTCTGTTATCCTGTCTAAATCTGTTGTTATTCCATCAATGTTGGGCTCTATGATTTCGGGCTGAGCGGGTGGTAATTCTACTACTAGTCTAGTTAGTTCACCCGATACGCTGCTTCATTCGTCCCTCATTCAGTACGCACGAATTTCTTCAGGCCGATCCAGAGAAGTTTGGGCTTTAAACCATGATGGAACAGATTGAAAATGTATAAAACCTCCTAACAAGGTAATGGTTGCCACACACAAGCAGGTGACTTGGATGGTGACCAGCTTGGATTGTCGTGCAAGAAGCATGTTGGCTGCGCTCACACGGAGACGGACGAAGTTGTGTCTGCTAACACGGCAGGTCACGCGCGACCATGCTCGTTGTTCAGCGCCAAGAGGAGAGAGTCCATATAAGAGATACCAGAGTAGAGAGATGCAACGCGATTATGTGAGGGCTCGGATCTAAGGCTCCCACGAGCCTCAGACACTGCACACGTCACCAGGTTTGCGACATATGCACATGCAGTATAGCTGTGCATACACGGCCAGTAGGAGGCACAGCAGCGAGATTGAGCAAAAGAAGACAGGACCCCGACGAGATATGACCAGCTAGAAGCTCAATCGAAACATGAGGTTGTCTGAGAAGCCACAAAGTCCTAGGTTAACGGTAGACTTCGAACGTGGAGTTGCGCCGATGCGATCCTTCGAAGCTAAGTTGAGAAAATAAATGATGGGCTTACTTTGTCAAGCGAGGCCAGCCAGCCCGGACGCTGATACATGACTCCTTCTGCTCCTCACCATTGCGCGTCGTGAGCTGAGCCTTAGCTTCCGGCCCATGGCCAATGGAAAATAAAACCGCGCGTCGCAGTCTGGGGGTTTGATAAGGCTCTGACCAGGTGAGCTTAGCGTCAGGGCGATCTCTCTTTTCTGCTGGGTGCTATTCTGAGTATCCGCTACCTAATCTCTATTGACTGACCCAGCTTGCCCCAGTGTATGAGGTAGGTACAGCACAGTACAGGCCTCTTCCTGGTTCTCGGAGGGGTGGAAGGGGAAGGGCTCTGTCGAACGTCGAGTGACGGACGAGTCAGAACTGCAATGCCGTCCACCGTCCCGAGCCAAGCATCGAAGTCCGTTCATCCCCAGGGCCCATGCCCACTCAACATGCCATGTGGGCGGCGCTTCGGACGCATGAACGATGGCGATAGGGCAGCTTGCCAAGCCGGCAACACGTAAGACAACCACCATCCGCCCCAGGTCGCCGGGAATCTTATTTTTGGGTCTGTAGATCCAATTGGTGGCCGCATGGAGGCGGGATTGCGACGCTCTGCCCTGCTGATGCTCCTCCTTTTGCGACCCAACCTTGGTAATGTAATGTTTGGTGGTCACCCTTGGTCTGCCAGGACTTGCCATGTGGCATGAGACCTTCTACTTAGGCATCTAGGTACTGTAGGTATCTCTCAATTCATCGTGTCATGTCTCGAGTGTGTCGTCCGTCGGCATATTGTGTGAGGGTGTATAGTGAAATGCCTCGCGAATCCCAGGTAAGGCACTTCCCAGCCTGTGCTACAGTCAGTTAGTTTCATTTCGGTTTTTTTCCTACGGCGCTGGGCTGATAGGTAAGACATACAAGAACATGAAATCCTACCACCCTCCGCTTCCCCGCCGGTTGTCCCTTGCTTCATTGGTTACGTTCCTAGTCACTGAGTAGCATGTACCTCTGAGCTGCCTCCTTCTGTCTACATGAACTGTTTTATCCGTAGGTATTTTATATCCTCGTCCCATGCCATCAGCTCTGTGAAGGCATTGGCCATGACCCGTCAGCACAGTTTGGTTCTGCAAGCTCGCTCTATCGGAGGGATGCATGGTACAGAAGGCCTCCATGCTTCTTGTCGCACTTGCGGCTGTTTGGCGATGATACATCGGCTATAATGTTTGCGATCATATCAAGGCACGTGATAAAAGCCGGAAAAATCACGCAAATAGAAGGTTATCACGGGCCGAAACTCGACTGCTATATGTTACAACGTACATTTCTTCTGATGTACACGACTGATCATTCATCAGGTACGTAGATAAGCACGCTTCTCCAGGATTCTGTGCCCCTTCAATTCCGAGCCTTCAGAGTAGTATTCTGTCTCGTGTATATTGAAAACATGGAATACGAGTGGCTGGAGGTAGTGCTCAGCAACCAGAATCGGTCTTGGAAGTCCAAATGGTGAAAAGATATCTAAATTCGGGTACTAGGGGTATTCGCGTAATAGTACAGACAGGCGGTTGCCATCACATAACCAACGTATGCCTCCGTGCTGTCTGTGTAGCCCATACCACACACAGCCGAGCGTACCAGTGCTCTTCCAGTTATGAGTACCTATTCATTCGATAACGCTTGCTGAACGTTGTTAGGCACGGTTGATCCATGGGTCGTGGTCACAAATCGAACAGCAGCCAAACACTATGCGCCGACCCCAATAGGTTTTTGACGCATCCAGAACATAGGTCCGAAGCATCTCAACCAGCATCAGAACGACACCCCACCAATGCCCTCTTTCTCTCTCTGCCGCATCAACACCGTCACATCGTCACGACAACTCCCGCAATATTCTTCATGCCATAGCCTCAACCCTTCTCTTCTCTTCTCGTCCTTCTCCCCCTTCGCACCAATCTCCCGTATGACCTTCTGCGCCATCTCATCTCTAACCTCAGCTGGCCTCGCACCGCCACTTGTCTCGTTCCATGCTCGCAGCACTATTCCGATCTGCTCACATCGCCCTGTCTCGTCCATTAACCAGTTTTCCCACTCCGCATGCAGCATCTCCGCCTCCACACTGTTGACCAACCGCATAGCGACCAACAGATCATGTCTATAGCTGCCAAGCCGCTGCCTCGTGCGCCGGAGTCGCCGTGCCGTCGACCTACTCGCGCCCCATGATAGCGCGCTCCCAGAATCCTCGAATGGTGCGTCCAGGTTGCTGCTATTCGCAATACTTCTGAAAGTCGAGTAGCAGTAGCTCTCACTGGGCCAAGGACTATGAACCGAAGTCGATGGTTGCACGGCTGCATCTAGATCCCTGAGGTATACAGCCTTGCTCATCATGACGTTGGGCGTCACCCCCACCCGCCCCATGAAATTTGCTGCTCGCCTTTCGCTTAGCCACGTCGAACTACCTTGGCTCGAGAACACAACGTTGACTAAGACACTGAAGCCGAGGAGCGCAAGTATGATACGCTGTGCCGTTACCACGTCCCACAGCTTCTTGACGCCAGCGAACGCCCACATCATCAGCGAGCTTGCCACGCTCTCGCCAAAAGACCGTATTGTTTCGAAGATCATGGAGCTGAGCGTACGAGGATTAATGTGCGGTTTTCTGGACGGTCCAGTCTCGCCCGGTGAGAAGACGACGACCTGTGTCTGAAGTCCCACATTGCCATAGACTTGGATCGCTCTCTTCGTTCTGCTATGATGTCCTAATCTTCTCACTTGATTGGTCACAACTTCAGCTAGATCCTCTGCGTCTTGTCCAGCATCGTCAAGCGCCTGTCGCTCTACCATCATTTTCCCTAAAGCCGGTGGTTTGGTCCATACCACTTTGGTGAAGATTGCAAGCTTGCATTTAGATTTCGCCACATGCGTAATGACAATCTTGGTCACGAGCTTGAACCCATGGGAATGCGGCAGATGCCATGGCGTCTTCTCGTGGGTGACTACATATGTAACGTGATCGCTGAAGAGCTCGATGGCTTGAGTATCCGTGATGTCTTCCTCTCTGTAGCGCCCAATCCTATTGGTGTAGTTGACTTTGAAGCGGAAGAGTCGCTGCATGTTACCTGACTCATTCGTTTTCCACGGGCCCTGCGCAATCTGCTGCGCCCGGCGCTCAAAGTATAGCTTCGGAAAGACAAAGCTCTTGTCACCGAAAAGGACGTGGAAACATGCTTTCGCGCTAATGACAAAATTACGCTCCGCAGCTTTCTTCTGCATGTCTTCTGGCTCATAGAGCACCGGATGAATAGGCAACTGGAAGTTCGGGAGCAACCTTCGAGGACCCCCTCTTGCCGACTTGTAAGCAAAATCACTTGCTTTTGGACTGGTGGCCCGCCCACCCGCGGTGTTGTCATCACTTAGGCCATGAGCAGATATCTCCTCCCAACTATCGATGCTTGGGCTTCTCCGCTCGAAGTCGCCGCCTTTTAGGTTCATCAGCGTCTTGATGAGCTCTGGGAGATCCATGGGCTCCTCCGCTTGCAGATCATCGATGAGTAGATTCAGCCGTCCATGTAGAAGGTCAAGATCCTCGAGGTAAGTTTTGAGCGTGATCCGCGTGTAACCAGTGCCATCTGAGTCTGGACTGAGATGCAGGAATATGAAATCGCAGTCTTTACCAGGCGCTGCAGTGGCCTCAGTGATGGTGTCCAGACCAATCGTGTAAGCAACGACTAGACCCATTTGATGACCATAAAAATACATGTTATCCGATGTAACGTAGATTCGACCATTGCCAGCCATCTGCGGCATTTGCTTATCGCCTTCTGAACTACTGTTCCAAGAAGCTCTGAAGACAAGAACCAACTTCTCATCCAGCGGCACGCTAGGAAATAGAAGGCGGAATTGCGCTGCATTCGTCCTCAACTCAGTAGGATAAATGGGCGGGAAAGTCTCTTGCACTGGTTTGTCCAGAGGCTGTACGATTTTTGGATTACTCATTTTGGCATCCATGCTCACAGCCTTCTTGTGTAGAGAGGTGCTCGATGCATTTCTGAGGTCTTCATTGTCACCCAGCATCGTCATCTTTATTGAAGGCGAGTCGGGTCCAAATGGGTCATCAGTAGCGAGGTCTGCTTTGCTTGCTCTGGCGGAATACTGCTGACCCCAAGCATTGCTGCCCCAGTAATTAGCCATTATTGCGGTTGGTAGCGGTTGCGCAGGGTTTGCTGTGAATGCTCGCTCCCCACTGTATGCAACAGCGGTCCTACTGAGGATGGTTGCTGCCGGCGGTTTGGCCAATGTTGGAGGAGCAAGGCTGCCAGGCTGGGCCTCTGGTCCAAGATGTATTTGATTTGGACCTGGTTTCGGAGCCGCTTGATTCACTAGAGGCGGAGGATAGCCAGGCAAGAGGCCGTGACTGGCAGATATGAGACTAGCAATTCCACCAGCTGGACCGGGCGAAGGCATGGCCGTCATGTCGGCGCTTGACGTAAAGGCAGCCTTGCGATGAAGGTCAAGCTTTTGCATAATCCTAGCCGCGTGTTCACGGCCACTCTCACCCTCTTCACGAGCAAGAGATGTCGCTGAGCGCTTTGGTGGGGCGGAAACAACATCGAAGCTGGGTCTAGGCACCAAACCGCCTTCGGGACCTGGCACAGGAAGGTTACCAGATCTCTCACCATCGGCTGCTTCGTTGATCTGAGCGTCCAGTGACTTAGCTGAGAATTCAGGCAGGGAAGGCGGCGTGATGGAGAAGGCCGGGTCTACACCACCAGGGAGAGACGAGTTGTCTCTCCCAACGCTGGCTTCGAAAGCCCGTTTCTTTGCGATCTCAAAGACCTCGAGCCATTCCATTAGTTGTGATTGAGTCTCGGCCTGGAGTAATAATGTTTGATTCTTTGTCTTGACTTCGAAACAAAAACGACGCTCCTCCTGGACTGCTGGTTTAGCATTGCAGAGAAGGACTCCAATCTCGTCACCTTGGAGGACGCCTTGTGGTGCATTGACAAGCCAACCAAAGATGCCGTCTCGGCAATAGTACCAGCGTCGGATCCAGTTCGTCCTAGACGGCTTTCCGGAGATTGATTTCAAGAACAGCCAACCTTGCTTCTCCATAATAGCCACGGTTTTGCCTTGGGTAGATACGTCCAGGGGCCCTCTAGAACCGAGAAACGGGACAGTTGACGCACCGTAGTCGTCTATTTCTCTCGAGGGCTTGAAGCTAACCAAAGACGCTTCACCAATGTCTCGCCTAGCCATTTGAAGCTCCCGTTTGAAATTAGCTTCCGTCAGCTCCATCTCTTTTGACCAGCCTCTCACTCGGTCCATCTCGGAGGCAAACTTGGCAAAACTTCCTGCAGCATCCCTGGATCTCTTCATTTCGCGCCAGACATCGGAAGAAACCCGCACAAGCAGCCTATCCAAATTCAGGCGGAACTGAGGAGCGAAAAAACAGAAATCCATGGAAGCTCTCAAATAAGCCTTGCGGGTCTCGTACACGTTGAAGGCGTCTTCGCGCAGAGACGAGGGCTCCTTGGTCTTAGACTGGCCGACATATCTAGCCAAAGTGGTATCAAACGTTCTTTGCGTCTGCTCCAGTGCGCGCTTGGTCTCTTTGAAATTCCTCAAGTCGCCGTATAGAAAAGTCCGAATCGGCTCGACAGACAAAGTTTCCATCTTGCGCACCATATTCAAGATTTGCATCCACCATTCTTTGGAGCCATCTCCCATACGTTTGAGGGCAAGAGCGGTATAGTCATGGTCTACAGAGACGACATTGGGCGGGGGGACGATCTTGGTAAGGTAGTTGTTGATGGTATCTTCGAGCGCGATGACATCGTGAGTTAGCTTGGAGGTGGTCCTGGCGTAGCCGTCTAGCCATCGCTCGATAGCATCAACTTGATCGGCGAAGAAGAGGGCGGTGGCACGGAAAGAGGGCGAATCGAGGCCAGCTTCGTTCAGGGTGACGGGAATGGATGGACTCGGATGTTTGAGAAGAGCAGGAGTGGTCGCTCCAGTAACAGGTGAGGGCGCAGGAGCGGCGTCAGCCATGGTTCACTGGAGGCTCGTAGCGATGCGGGCCGACGGATGATTATTGCATTGGGCTGTGGTTATTGGTATCTTAGTAGTAGAGCCAACGGAGTCAAAGGAGCCAAGACGAAGGAGGGCATCCAATTAATTACTTAGGAGGAAAATATGAGAATATGTAGGTAAGCATACAGCAACCTCCTTCTTGAGGACCTCTTGGGCGAAGTAGAGTCGCACTATTGGGAGGTACGTCAGGTGAAAGAAAATGTAAGGGACGAGTAACAATGACGCTCTAGTGCGCGTCGGAGGTCAGCGGCGCTTCGATTGGCGGCGTTTGAGGTGAGGCTTGGATCCGGTCAGCGAGCCTGCTGGGGACCCTCTGCTTTCTCAGGTCTGCAGGGCTCGCGAGACCGCAATTTCCTTCCCCGGATTTACCGCGTATACTATGTACCTACCTCCTAATTACTGCGTCAGATTTGTTGCATATGTCGATGCAGCTGGAAATGAGTCGCCCGCGAAGTTGGCTCAAAGCAAACGAACCTCAAGCTCAGAATGTAGGAGGTCCTTCACATCTTGTTAGCAAGTCAGGTATCCTACTACAAGGCAGACAGGAGTCTTGCGGTACTTGAGGTACCTGCCTACATACATCCGAGGTACATAAGATACCCAGATACTTTAGGTACGGATTTGCTTGCGTGGGTAGGTTAATAAGTAGGTAAGATATCTAATCGATAATCTTCCAGCGAGCGTCATGCAGCAACGCCACCCGCTGTATCCTTCTCTTGTATTACGGCATCTCGCATACCTCACTTCAAGATTGTTCAGAATACCTAGCTCGCCCTCTACCTGACACTTGAAATCAAGACTCGCGATAGTGATTGCACGTTGCTGTCATTTACATACCACATGCGATCGCATTCCATCATATTGGCCTGCAATGACAGTAAAGCACAGTGCCGCTGCCGCCGCTCCGATAGAGTCGTGTTGCACATGCGCCACAAGACTTTCCGACGTACCTCGCTACACTGACTCCGAAAAGCTGTTGCCGCATGATCGCTGGTTGGAGTGTTGTCCTAGAGTTATTTGCGGGAAGTGTATTCACGTATGTGCTCTCTCTGGATACCCTCTTGTTCTCATCTACTGGCTGTTCTGCTCGACTGACATGACCACTGATCTTCTGCAGACCAACTCCCGCTTCGAGACGTATTGTCCTTTTTGTCAAATCTCCATTACATCCAACCTCTTGCCGCCTGGCCTCAAAGAGCCACCATCATACGAGTCTGCCACTTCTTCTTCTGCAGAACCAATCATCCAAGATGCCAAATTCTCCCCAATGGACCGAAATCCACCTCCCTACACTCCAATCACCAGAACTTCAACCCTAGAGAAACCCTCGTTGCCCTTGCCCGCTCAGGATACTCTCCACTTTCTTACCCCAAACGACTCTATCACCTCTCTCTCCCTTGCCTACGCAGTCCCCGCCACCGTTCTACGCCGTCACAATAACCTCCCCAGTGACCACCTCCTACCCGCGCGTCGTACGGTCCTTATTCCTGGCTCTCACTATCCAGACGGCAAATCTCTCTCTCCTCGCCCTGTCGAGGGTGAAGAGGAAGAGGCAAGGAAAGCCAAAGTTCGCCGTTGGATGGTCGCCTGTAAAGTGCACGAGTACGACGTTGCGGTGCTGTACCTCGAACAAGCAAACTACGATCTTGCGGCCGCCACAGAAGCCTACTTCGCTGACGAAGAATGGGAAAAGCGTCACCCTGTGGAAGATAGGAGCGGACGTGGGAAGGAAATCACGGGAGGAACCGGGAGTGCGGGGGCGAACTGGATGAAGTCGGTGCCGCGAAGGAGATAGGTGTGCTCGCCTAGGTTTGTATGATTATCAGCGGGGATGTGAGTTTTGCTCGGCCAGCTGCTTGTACCGTGAAACGTGGACTGTTCGGCATAACACAAGCATTCCCAGAAATCTGTTGCGACATCTTGTATTTCGTGTCACTATAGGCCAGTAGATAGCCACGACTTAGCCAGTAAATTACGGTAGCCGAAGGCGAAAATTCCACAAGCCTATGTCCGTGGTCTCATTAGAAAGCAGATCTTGTCCGCACATCCTGCATTTCTGAATCAGCATATCTCCCTCGAGACCCCGTTTGAAGGACCAAGAGAACTTACTGATATTTTACGCTCAATTTCCCGGACTGAGCGATCTAGCTCTCCCGCAATCATCTGCTTTTTGTCGTTTGGGAGCAAAGAAAATCTCTCACATAAATCGCCGTCAATAATGCCCTTCACAGGCGCATAATAGCTCCTGTACATCAAATGATCTCTGCCCGCCAGCGGCGGATCTTCAGAACGCAGGTGTGACTCTAAGCTTTGGAAGAAGTCCACGTCCTCGCGGCTGATGAAGGGGATGAAAACTCCAATAGTCCCTTGGACTCCACCCCACAGGAGCACATCCTGCCCACCGACCACAAGATTGGTCTTGCTGATGCTTGTAGGGACGTCTTGCGTATAGAAGTGCGACATAAGACTAATACGGTGATTAGACCCGTGCAAATATTCCCTAGCATGTTGGAGATGAGCCCCAGACCCGTCTTCGTCGGCTTCTTCGCTGGCTTTCTGAGGACAACGGACAATCCAAATATTCCCAAATCTATCGCCCCCTGCCACAGATTCGTAGTCTACCATCGCCGTGCAGGTTGTCCAACGCGGGACAGAATCGTCAGCAAAAGGGATGAGCTTGTTGCTCTCGTACTTGTAGACAACGTATATTACGCTTTGTTGCACATCGCCGACGATAATACGGCTCCCTTGTGTCTGCAACGAAACAATCAGCTGCGGGGCGACATCGGCTTGCGATTTCCGTAGGAGCTGCCGTAAACCTAGATCATAGGACAGGAGTGTTTTGCCGATTCCCGCTAGTAAACGGCCTTGAAACTGGCAGAGAGCCATGGGCGGCTCGGCGACCTTCGTCTTGTGAATGAACTCGATCTCTCTGCCGTCATTGCGGAATCTGTACACGTGTATGAAGCCTGCGCTAAAATTACGAGGGCTTAGTACCATGTCTTTGCCAGTACCAACCACAAGGAACGTTTCGTTGTCCTGACTGGCAAAAGATACTGTTGCCATACTAACAGCAGCCTCATTTTCAGTGAGATCGAGAGTCTGAAGGACTCGTTTTTCACTAACAGGGTCGACAACACTTATACATGATGCCCAACGACCGCGGCCTTTAGGATACCCGAATTCTTCGGGGGGCATCACGGCAGCATCTCCATTGACAACACCAGGATCCGCCAGAAGCTGTGCACGAAGGTCTGGAGGTAGAGTGTTGTTTTCTGATTCTATAGTGTAGAAATACGGCTGCTCGGGGTGTTTCGCAAGACGCTTGGGGGTATAAGTTAGAGGTATTGAATGCTGTAGTAAGGTATCGGAGAGTTTTTCGATGGAAAAAATCCTGTTTGCAGTCAGTCAATATGTTCTAGCCTGGTCAAGTACAAATCTCGGTTCGATGTCTGGTGGTCAGTAGGAACAATTGGTACAAAATATTCAATTCCTCAAAGCCAATGGCGTAGGATCCCAATTTATCATCACTCCACAAGTAAGAAAATGACAGTCAGAAATGCTTGCACACTTACTTTAGGTTCTGACCCTGTATGCCAACCATTCCTTCCTCGCATTGCTCGCTGCTGAAATTCCATCCCCACTCCAGGTCGGCGTAGTCTAGTGGTGTCATCATGAAGCCTTTCGTAATTGGGTCTGAGTACCCAAGCCATGTTCGGGAACTCAGTGCCAACGCGCAGGTGCGCCCTTGTACAGAAACTTGGAATAGTCGGACAGGCTTCGGACCGAGGAACTTTTGGCGCGTGTCTGTTAGTTCCCCAGTAACCTCATCTAGCACGGTTCGGAGGTATACACCAGAATGAAGGCCTATGTGGAGGTACGGAGTGGAGCCGCCAAAAGACGAGTCTTCCATGGCCATGATCGATAATGAAGATGGCGCTGCTGTCAGCGCCTGTACAGATTTGCTTTCCAGTGTTGACTCGGGATCCAAGCTGAGCACCCGAACAGTGCAGTCATCGCAACCGACAGCGAGGAACGAGCTTCGCAGTCTGCCTTCTGGTACTTCTCCCAAGCTCAAGCAAGTAACTGTACCAAACATCTCCTTCTTCTCATCATATTCGGCGAGTGATCCGTCAGAATCCATCTCAAAGTAGACAATCTCCCCAGAGCTGAGAGCGACGGCTACTTGACGGGCATTAGTCGAGGCCGCAACGATGGATCGATGCTGAGGCGCAGCCCACTCATTGACCTGTCCATTAATAATGTGCCTGATGCCTTTAGGATGAACTTGGAGGAGACCATTGTCTCCTAATTGCTGAACGGCTAGTGTCGGCACTGATGCGAGAAAACCAGTATCAGATACTTCTTCGACAGTTTCACCAATACTCAACACCAAAGTTCCGTTACTGAAAGACAAGACGATGTAAGCGTCGTATCGATCGTCTTGCTGCAGCTTAGTGGTCCATACAGCTGAGGGGACGCCAGGGAGCTCCGAGGCTACGATCTCATTGACCTCAAGCCCGTGTTTCAGGGTTCGGAAAGTGCTACGAGCACCATTGCCACAAATAGAGTAAATCTGAGGAGCATCTTCGCTAGTAAGGTTCGCCACTTTGCAGTCAATCAAAGGATTCATTGCGTCGATGCTTTCCACCAAACTCAGATTTTCGGCTGGTCTGGGATGGAAATAAGCTGGATTGTACGGTACCTGAGGATCTGTGGGATAATCCTCGCTCGAGAACTCGGTTTCATCGTCATCATCACCCAGTTTTTCAAACTGATAGAAATGATGGTTACCGAACTCGCTGGCAACAAATAGGAAGCCACTCTTCAAGATGCAGAGACTAGTGGACACTGGAACTGTGTCAAAGTACTTGATCTTGAGTCTGCGGACCTCGCCGGTGGGGTTGCCGTCGTCATCGTCGGCCATCTCAATAGTGACTTTGAACAAGTCACCGTCTTCCGTTTGAAGCAGAAAGAAGAACGCGCCAGCGTTTCCCTTTAGCTTGTGCATGACGCCTGATACGATACAGCGTTTTCGTTGGGGATCTTCAGTTGCACCTTTTCTTCTGGGTATAGGGACTCGGAATGCTTCCTGGTTGGAATGACGATACGTAATATTTTCCTCGCCGCAGACAAGGACACCACTAGGGCCATCATTACCGCCAGGCACCTGATAGAGCATGGAAGCAGTTGAATCAACTGTCTCATGCCACCTGCGGACGACATGATTCAGTCCCAGATCCAACTCGTAATAAACGAGCTGGGTTTCGACTTCTTCCAGAGCCTGGCCCGTTGGATCTTGATCTGCTTCGGCGTAATCGACTTCCAGGGCAGCAAATACTGGGTTTGCATAGCCAACATCTAGAGCCACCATGGACAACACGATGGTTCCTGGCTTATGGGCTTCAAGGGGTGAAGAAATGGTGAGCTCCGCTTGGGCATTCCGATTCAGGACATAAACCAGTTTGTTCTTCTCTATGGCAGCGATAAGACAGGCTCGTCCTTTGGGATCACATGCAAGGTATTGGCCAGGTATGACTCTTCGCACACCAGATTTGCCAAAGGTCTCGAGCTTCTGCTGCTTGAAACGGTTTTGTTGGGGGATGTATTCAATGATAGCAATGCGCCCGGAATCTGTAGCAAGAATGACAAAGTCTAATATGACAAACGTTAGCAGAATCCTTTGCGAGTGATTCGACTTCGTAGGGCATGCGAGACCGCACCATGCTTCAAGATGGAGCTGAGAGAATTTCTGTCCAGGGTGCTTCAAAATCACTAAGTGAAGCTTCAGATGAAAGTAGGAAGGTGAACGTACCTTTGTTGCTACCAGCCAAACGGAAGGAGGCAATAGACCGAATGATGCCGAAAACTTCATGCGACAACAGAGTCAGAACCTTGCCTTGAGATGGATCAGGGCGCATCAGGGTGAGTCGCGACCCAGAGGCGGCAATAATCTGCTGCTCCTTGGTACCAGAGAACTGGCCAAGGATGGCCTGGTTCATCGAGGTGGGCGGCTGGATGGTGAGGGAGTAGAGAAACATGTTGGAGGTTGTCGCCATGTTATCGAAGGTTGCGCAGAAAGCCTGCGCGGCTGTGAAGGAGGTTGTCTTGCCTTACAGTGTTGGGAAGGGCAAAAGGCTGGCGTGGGCGACAAAGATGGATGACAGTGGGAAAACGTGAAAGATTGGGCGAAGCAAAATATTGATAGAGCTCTAAAACTTGCCCAGAGAAGCTTGAGCTGCCTGCAGGTGGTAGGCAGGCTTAGTGACATACAGATACGGCATGGTGTTTTGCGATCACAGCCACACTAGCCCATAAATCTCTTGAACCCCATTGTCGCTTGTCCGACATGTGCCCAGAGCTCTGCCTGAAGGAACTGCTTAGGGGCGTGTGTCTTTGTGGATAGTGGGGTATGCGCAGACACGTTGAGCAAAGCCCCTGCTACCTACCTCCCCATTCGGTCCGCGGCCATAATATTTTCCCTTACATAACACCATTCTATCGACATTGTGAAGCTCTGAGAAGAACAGCTCCCGTACTGGCACTGTAATAGCCATTGCCGTACCAGTCGAGGTTCTGCGACCGGCAACATGGAGCCCTCAATATGTCGGGCAGCGACCAAAACCTGTCGGACGTGTTTGCGATCTTCAACGGCCAAAGCATTGCATATACCCTCGACACAGTCCTTCTCCCAAGCTCGGTCAAAGTCAAGCCTCCGAACAAATGCATACAACCAAAGACTATTGCCGTCGTACGATGGGAGGCGATCCATCTCCCTATTTGGCGGACAAACCCGTGCCGCTGAAGCAACTTCCCAGTTCAACTCAGTTAATCCAGGGAGCGAGGCTAACCGAGCACCTGTACTACGGTCTGATGACCTCTACCATTCCTTTACCAAGTCGCCAATCCCCGAGATTCGAAAGCGCGCTGCGTTCATAAGACAACATGCAAACTGCCCACATCCCGATCACCATCCGACTAAAATGCCTGCCAGCTCTAAAGCTTCCGCCGCCGTCTCGAGCTCTGCTGTCCAACCCGCAGCGCACGTTGATTTTGAGTGCCCCGACTGTGGCATACCTATCTACTGCAGTGAGGGGCACTGGGCGGATGACTATGAGAATCATCTGAAGATATGTGACACCCTCAGGCAAATCAATGAAGATGACCATGATTTACGCTCAGGGAGGTTCTTTCCGGAATTCGAATATGCAGGTCCTCAGATGGAGGAAGCTGTTGTCAACATGACCAATTGGGATACATTTCTCTACACGAGGCAATTCGAGGCTATCAACGAAGATCGGAACATGCGTCAGGTCACGCGGCTCCTGACCTATCCCTTGACGATCGGTAGTGTTCTCCATGAGCTCAGTCCGTACCATATCAGAAGTGGTGGTCGACTTACAGCTGAGGGACTGAAAAGTTTGAGTGCTCTGCGATACACTTTACACCCGCCTAAGACCGGAGGGGGCATTGGTATCAAGGGCCTTCGTCCAGAGGCACCTCCTGTCCGTATCTTCATTCTAGGCGCTCGTGCTGAGTCGTCGTTGCCCAGGAATGTCTGGGTCCAGCTAGCACATCTGTTCCCCCGAGGAAAATTCCACCTGGTCTTCATTGGTCCGGAGAGTATGGCGAATCGCGACGATGAATTTCCTCTGCCACCGCGGACTCCGTCAAATCCGTTTGGCGCTGTTATTGAAGACCGCGTCTGGCCGACTATGAAGATCAGTACTATCGTCGACTATTACCACACTCTTCACAAGACCGGCCAGTTTTACCCCTACGATCCTTATTTTGACTGCTTTGTCATGTTTCATCCAGGCTTAGGGCATCCTGCAAGCTCTCACGAGTGGACAGAAACGGTGCCTCTCCTGCTAGAAACCAAAGCCCCTATACTAGTAACTGGCTATACTCAGGATGACATGGAGAGAGACATTGAGTGGGTCAACAAGACCTGCAAAGGCGAGTTTGACATGCTTATGGAGCCGGGCGAGAACATCTTCAGAAGTCAACGTTGGGATCTCAATGACCTCGATCCGCAAGACGTGAGCTGCGGTAATTGGGGGGTCTGGGCTTTCCGCGGGAAAAGGTATGCGCCTGTGACACAACTTTGGCACCAGAACAGCATGTTAATGGAAACAACAGGTACGAAACAACCCGAAAAGACACGGAATGAGGCTGCTCTTCTCCTTAGAGGAACTTGTGTAATACCACCGTCGAGGCAAACTGTTGTCATCTGTACAAAACCGCGCCACCTGTGCTTAAGGAGTGGCCCGCTGTATCAAACCTCCAGGGGGGCTATGTGTATGAAAGTGATATTATGGTGCGACGGAGTGGTCTCTAGCAAACGCCTATTTACGCATAGGTATATTTGTGCTCGACTTGCGCTTGCTTGCGAGGGTACCCACCTGTTCTTCAGAAATGCACTTTATCGTCAGCGCCGCTGTAGATCCGAGCTGTCAATATCGCTGTTAAGGCGCACAGCTGCTCGAGGGCAGCTCGGCATTGTCAGGCTCCCAATAGATCAGTACAGTATGCCTACCATTATTAGTAAACTCCAAATGGTACCCCTTTTTGTCGGCATTGTAGATGGCTCAGGAGGCTAGCCATGCGCACTCATAAGACTACCCAGGACTGTAGATAACCTAACTGTGATACATACTTGAGGTACACGTAGGCCGGTTGAGGAGGTGTCTATGGTACCTACTGTACTTACCACCTATCTGCCTCCTGAGGTAAGGGGATGTATGGCAGTCGTGATGGACAAGTTGACAATCTCGAGGCCAACTGCTCGCACAGACTGGCAAGACTGGGCCAGCTGGAGGTCTTAGCTGGGTGCGGCGAGTCCCGACGTAGAGGGGCTGTGCGCATCCACTGCGGCGAATAATAGGACCAGTAGGCAGCCTGCAGCTAATAGCGGCCCGCGCTAGAACGACGTTTGACAACGACTTTCACATTAACCTCATTCCCTCCATTAATAGCTGTCGGTTGTCGATCCTATCAATCACCTTCACGGGGCTGCGCGTTTCCGAACTGCATAGTGATGTCGCGCTTCACCGAGTCTTACTGAACCAAATCGTGGCATGAAATCCCTTCGTCTGCTCGCCAGATCCACAGCGACAGCCGGCCTTTTACCATGATGCCCTGATAGTCTTGTCGTATGGCCGCCACGATGCCCTCTGGCCCTCTTCCAGCCAGCTTGAAAGCCCCAGCAACCTCCGGTACCAGCGCCGCATCCGTTACTTCAGAAGCCACTCGCTTCTCTGGTCCAACCCGTGTCGCTTCGCCCTTGCCCCAACGTCGGGTCCCCCGTCCATTGTCCTCCGACTTCCTCTCAGACAAGGCCACCGCTGCCTTGATTCGCCGAGTTCTCTGCGCCCAAAATGTCACTGATCGCGAAAGGGCTACTCCTGCGCCCATCCACGACCTGCTACCCCCTCTGACTAGTAGCAACGATGTCGACCTCCAGCTCTATGCTCTAATCTCTATTATCATCCGGGATTTCGTCCAGAATTGGTACATTAGGATTACACCGGATAGAACATTTGTCTCTGAGATTATCCAAATCATTGCCCACTGCACGCGAGCACTGGAACAAAGGCTGCGCAAGGTTGATCTGGAGAGCTTGCTCTTCGATGAGCTACCCGACCTCTTTGACGCCCACGTACGCGGTTCGTTTTCCAGCACTACTTTACCTTAGTCGGGTGTAATTAATCGTTAGGATGTAGCGTCCCGAATTTCGAGGACTTCAGCCGCCAGACCGCCAGTCAAAACAGATTCACGTGAAATATATCATGCTCTCTGCCCGATACCAGCTCTGTCCCCAGTTCCAAGGTCCAACGACCAAAAGACTGCCGAAGTTCTTGCAGAGAACGAGAGCGCCTACCGCCAGCTTCTAGTCCAAGGTGTACTTGCTGTGCTCCTACCAACAGAAGATCTAGAAAACGAATGCTTAACATCACTCGTCGGACAGATACTGTCCGAGCTTATCATCGGCAATCTCGTCGTCAACAAACTGTCTGAGCCATGGCTCTTATACGAGATTATGATAATTATTACGAGAAAAGTAAGCGAAAAAGACCAAGCTCATACTAATGGCGGATCCGCAGAGCGCAGCGCTGTCCCGGACCCCAAGTTCAGCATAGGGCATATATCAAAACGGACTGGGTCCCTTCACCAGATGTTCTGGGCCGTCCTCCAATGGGTATTTCTGGCGGCAACCTCGATACGCGTCATGATCAATGCATTAGTGCTTTCACGCTCATTGCCACCTCGGTCAACTTCTGTCTTCGCTTCTTCTGCGGACTCGACTATCGACCTGACTAGCGAGAAGTCACATCACTCTTCACCCGCAGTGAAGGCATCTCCACCAGTCAGGGTGCCCATCGCCGACTTTCACATCTGGTCTTTTATTGGAAACCTGCTCGAAATGGACCGACGCATGCCCTGGCTCTGTGGTGCCTTGACCATGATGCAATGGGGAGCCATGAGGGGACCAGGGATGGTTGCTGGGTTCAACGGCGTCTTTGACAGGTAGGCGAATCATTCTTTAATTCGATCCATCCTCCCAAGCTTTTGGTGTACTTGATCCATCACCTCGCATACAGCTTAGGTCACTGGACCTCGGCCTCCTCCACTCACAGTCCAGAGTTGGCTCGTCTCGCAAGTGTGAAGCACGGGTTTGATATTCTTACCACCCTCTTAATCTCCGTAGCCTGTAGGCAACGACTTGGCAAATCCCGCGAGGCTTGTGGATGCCGGACTTCATATCAAGCATTGGGGCGCAGGCCTAGAGTCGAGCAGTAACGTGTACTATGATGTGCAACGTTCCAGTCTTTTTGCCTGTTGTCGCTCTTTGCAGGTTAACATCCGATCCACCCATGCGCTCTTTGTGTCTTGAGTTGCTTTGCTCGACTACGTCGATACCTACGGACCCCGATCCTGTGGTCATGCGCACAAGCCAATCGCCGAGCCAGCCTTGAGATTCTTCGTCCGATTGCTCAAGGAACGGCGCGGGGCTGACCCGGACCAGCCATCCGTAAGCCATGTTTACGCGCCCGGCGGGAAACTGACCAGGATTCTACCCCCACTCGGCCAAGGGTTTAATCGATCAGTTCATATTTCTGGTGTGACGCTGCGAGTTCTTTGCCTTTTCGCTTTGTGCCGACCAGTCAGGCCCCAATCAATCCTACCCTTGTACGCAGGCATCTGGCTCCCATCTACAGCTTGACCACCACACATCTATGTACCTTTGCTGCAGACGCAAGGGCGCTACACAGCCCGCTTTTCAATCCTCCAGGGGCACATCTCGCCATCCTACTAGCTCTTTAGCAACACCTCTCACTTGATTCCGCACTGTCCCTCTTCTCCCCCAACTATGCTCTCTTATCGCCGACGTCACGGCTCCGAGCTCATCCTCAATACGGCAATAGGTCTTAGCCCATGACTTCCCCCGAACTTTGATGGTCCCAGCAGAAGACCCTGCTTGCGTGGGCTTTCACAGGGTTCTAAAATATCAAGCTAGAGCGAGGATTGGTCCTTCGAGAGATCGTTTACACATGTCTCGTGCACCATCAGGATGGCACGGGCTTGAGCATGGTCTTGCTTCCCCTAGAGTTCCTCGAGGAATTATGTTGTCATTCCTCAAGTACCATTTCTGCTTGCAGCTCTGCATTACGTTGTGAAGGTCGAACACCATCCTGTCGTTCCCTTCAATAACGTGGCCTATCCCCATTTGTTCTCAACTCGCTGAAAGACTGCCCTTTGGACGATCATGAAGCCATGGTTTCTGAACCGCTCTAATTAAGAAGCGGGGCTTTCTGCTGTGACCGCAGTACTGCAAGATGCTGTACCACGAGGATGTCATGCTACTCTCAGTATATGCTATACTCTGGCCCCCAGTGATTGCCCCCGCACACGCATACAGTAGCATGATGACTTTCATCGTTATGATTTCCCCCACGCCATGGATGGCACGTTGACTAAAATCCTTTACTATAATGCCACTGGTTCGACTAACACCCGCTTTTAACAGACTCTTCTCACATTATATTCACATCTCTGTCCTCGACCCGGCTCGCTTGCCCCCACTTTTGCAAGCAATCCGCGGGGCCGTTTTCCCTAATAACGCTCCAGGTTCATCCAGCCTGAGCCCCCCTTCATCTGATGAGCAGTTGGCCGCCTTGCGTCGCAGATGCGCTAGCACACTTCTGGCAAGTATTCCGAAGGGGATGGCCAGGATCTATTACGGCAGCGGGACCTGGCCTTGGTCAGGCACTGGCGAAGGAAGCAAGGCTGTCGATGGCACTACGAGCAGCAGCGATGCAGCGAGCCCACGGTCCGAACCGCACAGAAGCAAACGCAGTAACGTGAGCAATCATACCGCCACTGTTAATCAAAGAGTGAGCAGCAGTAGATCCGGAGAGGAAGTCGCACGCGTACGGCTTACCGATGAGGGAAAGACCGACAAGCCCAATGCGTCTGATGTGACGCTGGCCTCTTCTGTATCTGGTTCAGAGCGGCAATTGCAATACCACACCGGTGAGTCGTGTCCGACCGAGGACGAATTCGTCCCTGGTATTTCTGACCAAGGCAACATCATGGATCAAGATCATGAGAGAATGCTATCCGAGATTGAATCCGGCATTCTTGACGTATTCTCGGACACATATTGCAATAAGCATCTGATCTACGGTATTTTGGAACTGGTTCTCGTGCGCCTTATTCCTGAATTGGCCGAGAGGGGTGTAGGAGAGTTGTGGGAGGAGAGACTTAGTTGAGCGAATCAACAAGTCGCAACCCTGACTAAGGGACCAATAGTTTGCTTTGATAGTTGTTTCTGAGATTATGAGCTGAAATCGGCTCTTGATACCCATCATCTCGATGCCCACTTGTTGCAAGTGGCTAAGTGCTGCAAGTGGCTCAGTGAGTTTCAACCAGTCGACCTGACCTGTTCGGTCGCATGATTTGCAGTGATTCGACTGAAACGCGTTTCACAGGTTTAGATAACGACGATCACGAAAAGCACATCGTAATGCGAATGACTTCATGTGCCAGTTTTGTCAACTTGTGGAAAGCAAACAATCACCCAGACAGACCAGAGTGGTACTTTCTTATTTTCCGTATCTATGCTTTTCACGACTCCTAGAAGAGTGGAAACGAGAGTTTTTCACTTCTGCGTAAGACATGACAATCCACCTGATCACCCTAATCCTCCATTATGGCGTCGCGACTGCTTCTTTTTTGTCTGGTTCTGAATTTTCTTCTCACCATTGTTGCCTACCTGGATGTTACCTACTCTCCTTGATGTGCGACCGGCCCATGCTTCCCGTATCATCATCGTGCACGAACAAAGTTCGGCCGGAATACATCGTCTTCCTCAACATTAAAAGTCCTCCAGTGTAAATGCCGGTGATTCAAGATGGAAAGACCTGGAAATGGTCCAAAGCTTTGTAAACAAATATGGGAAATCGAAAGTATGTGGGAAACAGAGGTGTGAGATAGCCCATGAGCGCCAACGATGAGATGTTACGAACGGGACCCTGCACCAGTTCTGGGGCTCTCAGCCCACCAGTCAACTCAGTTCATCTGTGCCGCTGTGGAAACGGCATCCAACGCGACGAATAAAGAAATGACTGTAGCCTAATTCCATTGTCCTTTCTCAGAGTTGTTGCTCGCGTCATCTCGCGCTCGGGCGCAAAGTTATATGCAATACGATGGTGTTCAAAAAGCAAATATGTCAGTGATATAATGAGATGGTATCTCCCCAGGTATCCGTGATTCGGTTCGCGTGAGCGTGACTAGTCTTGTATGATAAGAAGCGGTAGGAGTAGTGAGCAGCATATAGAAACAAATACGATGTGGCTCATCGGTTGATTCGATCGCTCGCTGCCGTTTGGACGGCGTCTGCGACGCGTGAGCGTCAAGAGGGTATAATATATAAGTCCTTTGGATGAGAGGCCTTCGTGAGAAGGTGCGTGTAGTGTATAGGTGGACAGCGATCATTTGGTATGGCCTAGTAGCATTATTTGTGTCTCCCAGGATGCCTTGTGACCTCTTGTAAGCGGTAAATATCCAAGTTCCATCGTGCCGTGAGACTATTCGATGTGTATGTGGTATGTGGTATGTGGTATGCTGTTGGTAATCGTGAGGGTCAGGTTGCCGGCAATGCAGGTCTTTCTGATTGTAATAGTGCAGAAGCGGCGCCTAGGAAGTAGTCAGGATCGAAGACCATGCTCAGTACATGGATTGTGCCGAAAGTCCTCCCTTATGTACACCCAGGTAAGCGGAGTTTCGTTGCGATGTAGGGCAGCATCAGATGGGGCGAGGCTGGTATTTGGATATCTCGTCGTCTCGCAGATAAGCAACATTGATAGGTCGCAGTATCTCGAGCCTCTTGCTCGGCATAACGCTTACAGAGTCAGGAACTGGTTTCGAGAATTCTACCCACTCATCACCGTCTCGCTCCGGCTCATGGGCGACTGGGCATTGGTCATCTCTGTGTCTCCTTCAGGTATTCTCGACAAGCTGCCGAGTCCTTGGGTGGCTGAACTGGCCTTGGGCCCTCCTTGCTGTGTTCCTAGGCCTAATTTCTCGGTCAGGCGCACGAAAATGAGGTAGTCGTTGGGGTCGACCCAGGATGTACCCTGGTGCTGCATGAAGCTCAGAAGGGTATCCGCAGCACGCCTTGCATCCTCCTGGGTAGGCGAGCTCGGAGACGATCCCATTGTACCAGATACTGCACCCGAAGCCGTGGATCTGCCGGTTAGGCTTCCATTGCTACTAGCATGATGCAGTGTTCCAAGCGGGGAGATTGCCGAATCAAGCCCATAGGATGGCGCTGGAATTTCGTGGGCGGGTGATTCGAGGGCAGAAGAAGGGGCAGTACCGGAAGCGCTATACTTCGGCGTGAGTGGTTCGGTACCCTGCGGTTGATTAAGGTACTCGAGAGGCTCGATATTGGGAACCGTTTGGCTCCGTGGCCGTTGGAAGCTCGAACTGCTCGGGAGAATTCGGTTCTGGTCACCGAACATCCCCGTATTGGGGTCCGGCGAAAATGTGAACTGGGACGTAGGACTGAACGCCCCTTGCGAGAACGTCGAACTCGGGGGGTCGGTGATTGAACTGGAGAGAGAGGTCGTGCTCTGGGAATGCGGGTGCCTGTAAGCGCTGTTCTCAAAGTCCATAAAACTGTTGCCTTTGCCTTCTAACTTGACGGTCGCGGAAGAGACCTGTGGTGATGCGTCTCGGCCAGCAGGTGAAGCTGGAGAGATGCCACCAGGGGTCTGTGATGCTGACAGCAAGGGCGACTCCGTGTCTAATCTCTCCAGCCGAGTGCTGTCTGGGATCGCTGTCTCTGAGGCTCTGCGGATCAACTTGCCTGGTCCAATTCCGTGCTTCTGCTTGAATTTTTCGATCCACGAAGGTGTGATAGTTTTCAAAGGACTATCCGAGCCAGTGCAGAATACCCTCGCCTTCTCTTCCATTTCGTGATCACTAACGACTACGCCTTTCTTCTGTTGCCCCCTCACCCAGTTTGCGAGAGCACGCTCGATGTCTGGTGGAGACTTGCCCTTATTCCTTTTGATTGGAGAGCCACTGCGGTCGTCCTGGCTCAGGTAATGATCTTTCTTTCGCAAGACCTTAGACACCGTGCTGCGAAACTGTTAATGAAGGGCGTCATTCTCTTGCTGGGGCATTCTTTCTACCTTCTTTCGACACCAAACTTAGCTCCAATCTCGACTTGTTTTATGTGCGGGTTCTCCTCGTGAAACTTGCACATGTTTCGCCTGTCCTCGTCGGTCAAGGTTCTCCTGGGTTGAGATGTGTTGATATTGGGCAATCTTGGCTGCTGTCTGACAGGCGCTGAGGCTGGTGGTATGGCCACGGGGGGTGCCGGGTAATTTGAAGAAGGGTGCGTAAGGCTACTGGGCCAGACTGGCGCCGTGCTCTGCTGAGTAGGGATAATCAACTGAGTGTGGATTTGTGGGTGTGAGAAGTTATTCGGATACATTGAAACGGCTGACTGCCCCATGTGTCTGCTTAGAGACTCGGATGGAAGTCCATGAGTCACCGGCGTCATGTAGCCTCCTGCTTCTCCTCCTCCACCTCCTCCTCCCAAGCTAGTCATAGACATGTGGGCGTAGGGATTCAGGTCCGCCCATGGATCATGGAATGAGCTATCATGGGCGAGGTGACTATCCTGGTCTATGCCAGTGGAACTCAGCATAGTATTGTGCATGTTGCCTTGAGTAGGCCGTAATGACTGTGAATTTGAAGGTATACGTGACGTGAGCCCGCATCGACTGATGGTCACGGTTTAGCCTGAGAGCCGCTGCCGCTACGGTGTAGGATGGCGACCACGCTCTACCTGCCGGAATGGCAGGAGTTGTGTTGGCAAAGACGTGGGGATCTGCCGGCTCGTGTTTTGCTATCTGAGCTTCACGGGCGGGAGACGACATGCATACTCAGTCAGCCAATTGGTTTGTGTGAGGTGCGCAATGGGCCAGAAGGTGGCTCTTGTGCGGTCGTGGGCTGCAGCGGTGATAGCGGTCTAGGAGAAGCTGACTTGGCAAACCTCCGAAAGGAATGGCAGGAGGCGCAAGTTCTGACGCAAGTAGTGGACGGGTGGGTGTATGCTCGTGTAGTCCAATGCGCGGGAGACGGCCGAGTCCTAGATACCACCAACCAACAAACACACGGGATCGGCCTCCAGATTTCGATCAGGCTGACCTTGACCCGATCTTGAGTCCGCACCAGAGTAGGAGAAGGTATCCTTCTCTTCAAGAGTCTACTTGATCTTCCTCTTTAGGTTGACTAGCTCCGTCGTACATCGATGATGGGGAGTTGAATGTATCTTGGAGTTGGGGACAAGCGCGCCCGGAATGTCGACTAATGCTGTATTACGTAGCCTGTTGTATGGAGTAGGTCGGCTCTTAGTAGCTTTTGCCGTTGACGAAGATCAGTTGTGTAAGAAGAAGACGCCGCCGCAATGCAGTCTGACGGGCAGGTTGTCGAGACGTACATAAGATATCAGACGCACGGCGAGAGCAGGACCAGATGGAGTTGGACACAGACATGTGGAGGATACAGTCCATACATATTGTTTGTATGCAGCCACAGGGATCCAGGGATTGGGTTGTGCCTTTTACAATCCGGGGGGGCCTAACAGACCGCAGAGATACCTAAAGGGGGGTGGTGGTAACCCTCGAGGGATAGGATGTGGTATGACAGGCCTGACAGGACAAGGGGGCCCGCACGAGAGACACTTCTGAATTAATAAGGTAGGAGTGGGCGCTGCTCTGAGAGTATCAAGCAGCCAATATGGGGGAGAGGAAGAGGAGGACGTGCTCTAGACGTGGTCTGGCAAGCCTCGGGGGTGGCTATCTTGGGGGTATCTCTGGTGACGATGGTCATGCCTGGTGTGCGGAGGGCAGAGGCCTGGGAACGAGGACTAGGACTAGGACCAGGACTGGGACTGGGACTGGACTGGGACTGGACTGGGGCTGGAAGTGCATTGCTACCGTGATTTTTAGCTCGTCAGAGAACCAGCAGACTCGAAGGCTGTATCCTTGGACACAGTACAGTATGTACAAAGGAGCCCATATCGGGCAGGGTTGTCAAGGTCGTAAAAAAGCAAGCGAAAGCCACCACGGACGCTCGGCATGGTGTCAAAGTAGCGGGTGGACGGGGCCAAGTCGGGTAACTCGCAGAGCACTCGAGCGACTTCAACAGCCGACTTACACAACGACTATGTACATACTACTACACACATGTGGGCTAGTCGCTCGTTGCCAAGATGTCGTCTCGACCTTTGGACGGGGGATCGTCTTATTAGTCGATGAGTGGATTCAGATTGTCACCAAGGGGTTTGCTGTGTAGGCAATCTTGCAGCTCTGCAAGCTGAATCTCACTAGAGCGCGGATACTGGAAGCTCCCGAGGTCTATCACCCTGGGGGCGAGAGCGGGCAAGACGGTAACGGTTTGTGGTAAGATAGGTACTTTCGAAGGCAGAGGACCGACCCGTGCCTTGAACACTACCAGGAGGTAGCTACCTAAGTAGGTACGGCAAGGTATACCGGTACTTTAGTACCCGTAGCAGCATCTGCCAAGCGACATGAGGTACTGCGTAAGTCCAAGTAGCCCGCATGTATGTATGTATGTAAGTAGGTATGTGTACCACTTCGAGCTCTGGAGGATGGAGAAACAGCACAGTACCTACCCAAGGTAAGCAAACCCCGAGTTGCTTCTTATTACGAGGCCTGAAACTCCGCTTGAACTCACTCAAGTCAAAGGCAATACCTTCCTTACTTATTTGCCCAAGGATGCCCAAGGTACCTCTCTATCACTACTACATGTTCCGGCGTGGTCAGCGATGCCATGCATTGCTGTGTACCTGTTGCTGATTACTTGGTATCAATGGGACGGTCTGTAGTACTGGATAGTACATAGTATCATAGTATATCCGAAGGAACAGGCGACAAAGAGGGGATGGAGCAAGCATAGCGAATAGACCCCCTGCTACAATCTCACCTGGATGCCCTCGGGGACCATTGCACGGGTCGATGTCGTCGTCACGATACCCATGGGATCCTACCTTGATAACCAGTCGAGCGCGTTAGTCAGGACCACCCGTACTATAGTACAACTTTCGGACAAGGTCGTCTGGAGAAGAAGACGATGGGTGAGGTATTTCATGAGGATAGGATCCCGATGGGGAGAAAGATGCGTCTTGTCCAGTGGGCTCCGTTGACGGCTGACTAGCAGGGGCTGAAGGAGCAGGGTGTTGTTGGTGATCCACACTCCTCCCCATGTAAGAAACGGACCGGATGTATCATTTTCTCATAGGGCCAACATGGGCCAACATGGGCCACTCGCTGCGAGCGTTGCCGTCCCAGTCAAGTCCGCCTGCGCTCTGCCCTTCTATTTGACCATCGCTAGCGAGCCAAAGCCCTCGAAACCGCGACGACGTCTTTGTGTGCCCCTCACCTTCGGCGATAGCCTAGCATAGTAAGAAGCACATCCACTCATCTGGTTCGATTCAAAGGCACAAGTCGTATGGCCTACCATACCACGGTGCTCCAGCAGACGATGCCCTCTTGTCTCCCCATCTCTCGTCCTGTCGTCCTGTCGTGGTGGAGAATTCAGGTTTGATAGTCACCACCAGCCCAGCTCGGTCTCGGCCATCATCGGAGCATGGCATGACCATGATAGTTGCCATTTGACAGAGGAGGGGTTACGGTATTCCTGTGAATCCCAACCCAGTCATCTCGCGCGCATTTCTTACGGCTCACTATCCATTATCTCCGCTGGCCAGACAGCTTGGACCAGCCCATCTTGAGGTGAGCACTGAGCAGCAACATCCGGGGCCCCTTGCTCCCCGTCAAAAACTGAGTCCCCGTCAAGCGATGCATATGTAGCCAGGGGAAACACAGGCCGAGCTTGTCAAAAATCTCCTGAACCATACTACCTTTGACTCCACCCTCGAGCAGCTCTCGAAAATTGACGACCGTTCAATGCCGCAAGCCTCGACGTCAAGTCCGCCCCGGGCAGCCCAGGGGAACATCGCGGCAGTGATGGTGATCAATTCTCATATCAAACCAGGGTTCCGGCACAAGGTTTGCGCCTCATTCCAGTTTGACGCTGGAAAAGCTCCGCCATTGTGTGAAATACATAGGAATAATGCGCGAAACGGCCCAGACCGAGCCCCAGATGAAGCCATTGTTTCTCCTATGCAGCCATACTATGCAGCCATACTATGCAGCCATACTATGCAGCCGTATTACCATGTTCTTAACACCTTTGAAAAATATCATTTATGCCACAAGGCGTCAGCAGAGGTGCATCTCGTTTCTAACTCCCCTAGCCTCTTGCCAGGGGTACTGCCTCGCGCATCGCATCGCATCGTCGGGGCAGGTTTGCGTCGCATTCAGACGACAAGACACAAGGCCCAGGTACGTTGCCAGAGAGCTACCTCCTGGGAACCAACACTGATCGTTCCCTGCCGGGTCTCCAACGTGCATGCTAGGTTCTGGCTAAAGAAAAGGGACGGCCCTTTCGTTCCCACTAGGCTCGCCGAGCTCAACCGTTCTTGAATATGCTCGATTTGAACCAACTGCCATCTACAAAGTACCTGATGTGCTACTAGTTCTTATGTGTCGCAGAAGTTGACAATTGCAAACTAGCTCCTCGCGACTCGTGAGTGTGACAACCAACTGCGTATAGTGCTTCAATTGTGCTATTGGGTATAATTTCCGGGTCCGACACAAGGCCTTGGACGCTTGCCATTGGGCAAGTTGGGCAGATATGGTCAGGAGGCCCAAGCGAGCGAGACCAAATTCCGCGCGCCGGGCTTGATTCCAGTTGGTCAGCTTTATCTGATCCTGGACTATCAATGCCTGATTCTTGAGAGGCTTGACGAATCCCATGGGCACAGTTCTTGTTCGAGTCTAGCGTCTGCAAAGGGCGAGAAGGCCGAGATTGTGCAACGAAACGCAAGGCGGCTGTGCGAGATGCCGCTCAATGCAAGGCTTGCCTCTCATTCCAGCCGACTGTCGGCAGCTTCATGGCACCTACAAGGTAGTATGATCTCATAGTGAGGCTTTTTGAATGGCAAGATTGTGCGTGGTGTGCCCTGTATCGGAAGATATCCTGTGGCCCTGGCTAGCAATACAATGTGAAGTAAAGCAATGCCGTGATGCACATCCCAGCGAGAGAGTCTGGGGTTACTATGTAGTTCCAGGGTCGAAGTAGCGTCATGATCTCGACGGTATCGGACCTTGTATGTCGTCGCGATAATGCACGATTAGAGGTAGCACAATGTCTCAGAAGAATTCTTCACCAACGGCGATCCACAGCTTCAGGTGGTTGGCGCGAAACGAGTGCACAAGCTGCCGTTGGACACGCGGGTACAGACTCCGCGCGTCATCACAATTCCCCAAACAGTACTTTGTTGGTCGTTCCAACCTGTCAGCCTGCCTGCCAGCCTGAAGCGTTGGTGAAGAAGAGTGACGAGATTCAATCCGAGATTCGACGGGAACTGGGTCGTGGTTTAAGATGAGGCCAGTGCTGTCCCACCCTTCCGCTCGCGCCGCCGCATGTCGTGGAGCAGAGCTGCAGTCTCTCAGTGCAGAGGCCCTGACCAGGCAGGCAAAGGACCTTGCTCTGTGGAGTAGTCGAGGCCAAGGTCGCCAAGGTCATCAAGGTCCCGAGGATCGTCAAGGATAGCTCCGCATTGTCTGTGCTCAGTTAAGGCTGCTGATACATCCTATCGTATGTACATACTATGTCAGCGCGCTCCTCAGACCCTCAGACCCTCCGACCCGGATAGGCCTCCCGACGCGCGATGCTTCCCCTTCGCATTGTTCTGCCAGGCTCAAATTGGGAATCATGGCCCTCCAGATACTGCTTTGAGAAAGAGGCATTCCCATCACAGGATGTCCAGGACGGCCGGACACATAAAGAGGTAAGTAGGATCACAGGCCCCCCCGCCGTCGATCGCCCCTCCGCCAGAAACTGGACAGACTGAATGATCCCCACGCCTGTATCGTGCCCAAATGTAGTGGGTATCGCCGGCGGCTATTCTGGCGCTCTGAAAGGTCGGCAACGGGAAACAAATTTGCTTCGGGCGGTTTCTGGGAGGGTACAACTTCCAACGTCACGGGCTTGAGTAGTGGTCACGGGCCTGAGTGGTTCGAAATCTTCCGATCGCTTGAACGTGCAACGACGAAAAACCAGGCTAAGACATTGACCGGTAAAATTGCATGTCGCACTCTTGTGGCCGTATTGTCTCCATGCGTGTCTCAACAACCCTCCCTCCTGTCCAGACGCACAGACCAATAAAGCACGCCCTGCAAGTGCACAACCTCGCATTGCATCCCCACGCCTCATCGGAAACACGGTCGCATCACTCGAGGCCTGGCTGCAGGTGGGATGGGCTGCAGCGCACATCTACTACCTACGTACATTGTTCATTTACTGGTCGTCCAATTGTGGCTTATGTGGGGAGGACTATGCTATAGAGACCTTTATGCCAAAGGGTTTTTCTGCCGCCTTATCTGATTCCGACCATTTCTAGTGGTTGGTGAGACTGAGCATTGCCAGATGGTCGCTTGTTATGCTTTCAGATCTCCAGAAATGTCCATTATCTACTGTTCCAATATAGAGCGCGGATACCGGATTCGTTCCCGAAATCGATGAGAATCCTGCCCGCTGCCACTAATGTACAGCTCGACGACAGCTTCGTCCCAGCTCGCAATCGGTACCGTCCTCGCCCTGACCCTGCAGCCGACCCCTAGCCTTATACAGATGAAGATTTTCTGAGGCACACAGCCCCGTCGCACGCACTACTTGAGTACAGAGCGTTGCTGAGGAGAATCCAAAAGCACGGCGTCAACTTGTATCACAGAAGCGTGAGGGGACTGGAATCGGTCCAACACCAAACACCCCCCATCATAGCTCAGAGAGCCAGGGGTGCCAGAAGGGAGTATCCGAGGTATTATCGATCACCTTTTGACAATTGTGACTTGATTATAGATAGTAAGCATAGATCCTGTTGTCTGATGACTGGGATGTTGGTGATGGGCCTTACCGATATCCTCGTCGGCCAGCTCGTGAGCCAGCCCCACTCGCTGCGGTTGGTGCTTCACAGATTTTCCATAAACGACTGCGGTCTTGAATTGCTCGACGATTGTACGGTGGATTGCATTGCACTTTGTAAGCCTCAGTCAGCGATACCATACTAGGTTTGGGTCAATTTCCCCAACGGGCGCACTCACAAAATCCTCGACTGTGCACCGCGTGGAACGCAACACAACAGGCGCAGAATAGTCCGGCATTTTGCCCTTCGGTTTAGTGTAGACTCGGACGAGCTTCAATTTATCCCACCTAAAGAAGCAGGAGGTTAACACATAGTCTTGAAATGCCCCGTCGGTTTCGAGGACAAAACATACATTTCTTCCATTAATTCGTCAATATTCCATCCGTGCTCTGAACTGATGGGGACAGCATTCGGAATTCGGTACAACAAATCGAGTTCCTCGATACTGATCGCATCAATTTTGTTGAGAACATAAGTAACGGGAATGTAGCTGCGGCTTTTAGCCTCAAGAATGTCGATGAGGTCGTCAATCGTGGCGTCACAGCGAATGGCGATGTCGGCCGAGTTGATACGATACTCATTCATCACAGCCTTGATCTCGTCATGGTCGATGTGGGTCAAGGGCACGGTGCTCGTGATGTTGAGCCCACCCTTGTCCTTTTTCTTGAAGGTGATGTTAGGTGGTTGTTTGTTGATACGGATTCCGAATCCTTCCAATTCTGTCTCAATGACCCTCTTATCCGTCAGGGGTTTATTAACGTCCAACACGATGAATATCAAGTGGCAGGTTTTAGCGACTGCAATTACTTGACGACCACGTCCTCGTCCATCTTTAGCTCCCTCAATAATACCAGGAAGATCAATAATCTGCAATGGAGCGCCTACGACGAGTATGTTAGCCTCTAGATGCTGAAAACAGAGTAACATGCGCTCTGGGGGGGGGGGAGGGGGAACAGGAGGACTGGCCAAGGACGCAGGCGCCTCCTGGCAGGTGACATCCGTACCATTGTAGATGACTTGACCGGGCACGGATGTCAAGGTTGTGAATTCGTAGGCTGCCGCCTCAGAGTGCTGGCCGGTCAGCCGACTCATGAGGGTACTTTTACCGACAGACGGGAATCCGATGAATCCAATACTGGCAACCCCTGTTCTGGCGACATCGAAGCCAGCGCCGCCGCCGCCGCCGCCACTGCTCGACGGTGTAAGGAGTTCTCTCTTCAGCTTTGCCAGCTTGGCCTTCAACTGACCAAGATGGAAAGAGGTCGCCTTATTCTTTTGAGTTTTGGCCATCTGTGAGAGTGGACAGTTAGTCGATCCATCAATCGTGCCCGAAGCCATTCAGGGACGGTATCTTACTTCGGCCTCAATCTCTTTGATCTGGGTAAGGTTAGCTTGTCATTCTTCGCTTGTCGGCACAAGTGACTGACCTTATCTACCGTGGTCGACATATTTCCTAAGATGATCAATAGGTCGACTTGGTTTTTCTCGATTATTCCTGACTATTGCAATAAGGCTGATCTTGGGGGATTTGCCCTCACGAAGTCGGTAGTGGGGCAAAATTTACAGAAATTCAGTACCTACCTGTGATGTCAGCCACTCCGCATTGGCCGCGGATTAGCCGCTCAACGCGATTTGAGAATCGGCCCGTTAGTTTCATACATGTGATATGAGCATATCTCCCTTGAGAGACATTTCGGGTGGCAGAGCCAAAGGTCAAGTGCGCTGCGAAGACTAAGAAGCTTTGGTGTCACTGGATTTAGCTTGTTGTTGTTTCTTTCTTACGTGACCCCATGTTTTAGTCTCTAGTACTGTTTTACTTTGCATCTATTTGCCCTTCCTTACACGTAGTCATGTGCCCAATCAACTCAAACTTCTGCTAAAAGAGAAAAGGCAAGAACTAGCCATAAAAGCTGAAGAGAGGAATGAAAATTAGAATTCGAATGATGTGTTTGCAGAGAATGGGGCCAAAGCAGTCATCAGTGCATCGATCAATAAATGTGAGACCAGCCCTATAATTGCAGGGCCATTGTATGAATACAAGAGAAGTAGAAAACGAAAGATGTGAAAGCCATTGCTGGAGCACAAATATCTGTGACCAGCCCAATGTATGGTATTGAATCACATCTGTCCAAATGTGCCAGACTGTTCTGGCCGCAATCAGCACATCTAAGTATGTATTTACAAATAAGATAAAAGTGACCAGCTCGTACAGCCGTTTCGAATTGTAAAGCCTCTAAGGCGATTGAGTAATTTCAAAGAATCCATAGTCGTACTTTTTTTTTTTTTTTTTTTTTTTTACGTTGGATCAAGTTTGATATCTGAATGCTGCGGTCAGGTATCTGAGGGAAATTATTTCTATGACGACGGCTGCAAGAAAGTGTACCACAGCTTTGTCTGGTGCAATGACATTCCTCCCTATCTTCTCGTGAACAACAATGGGGGCTCACTCTGCTACAGTTATCGGCTCTTGAATCTTCAATGGATGACGGATGTAGGTAGTGAGGTAATGTTTGGAAGTGTCTTGTATTCTACAGACGGTCTACATGTGTGACTCACGCTCCCGAAAACACGAGCGCTCCTGCTTTCACCATAGTAGATCAGACTGTATGGAGTTCTATAGCTCCGCAGTGAGGCAGAGAGTCTAAGGATCCCATCCATCGTAGTCAATTCTGGGCCGACGAGAATAGTGATTATCCACAGTCATCGTAAAGTGAAAATCAGTTCGAGGTAATGGCTATTGGCATACTCTGCTATCAAGTGGGAGTTCCAATCTCTAGGCTCAAACAGCGTCGCCTTAGAATTACTTGCTCGTCAAAATTGTTCACATCCTCTCTTAGCTCCCAGGGATCAGATTGTCAAGACCCCAGTGCTTATGCTGACGTAGAACCCCATGGAGCGAAATCAACCTTCGCTTGGACGAAGGACAAGAGCTCCTTCTATGGACAAAGTACTTACCATAGCACGAGGTTTGCTTTCACCAATAATTGGTATTGAGGGAGGCCATGCTGACCATGTAGTCACATTAAACTGATAACTTATTTGACACAGCAACTGTGAAAAGTGACCATTGGAATATAAAACAGACCTGCGAGGTTTTGAGAAATGTGTCTTCAGTTTGCGATAGTCACTACATCTCAGCCTTCACGCAAGCGTGACACACCGGCAGTACCATCGTTTGCTGCCATTGTGAACAGTGTTGGAAATAAACATATACCTCGTTAGAACTCCGTGCACGACAAAAACGGTATGATTTGCGATCTACTGAGTGTAGGTAATTATTTGGATAGGTGATATTAGTTACCTATTGATAAAAGGTGGAAACACGGAAGAGATTTATCAGTAAATGACGCGAGCCCACCATAAGTTAAGGAACAGGCATAACTCAATAGAAGTAACTCGATAGAAGGTATGAATACAATGATACGAGGCACTTGTATAGTCTCCCTAAGCCTTAGATTATATTCCAATTGTGGCATGGCAAAGCACACACAGCAGGCGAGCCACAAGCACAAGGATAAATATACTTAGGTAGCAACATCTGCTCTGTGACTCGTGACTTTATACCATGATAGCACCACATGACAGCAATTGAAACAGCCACTTCATATCTAAGGTGCCTCTTGAAGCTGATGGTAGACTGTTGTCAAGAACATCTCATGTAAGTGTCTCTCCACTCCTTCCATTGTTCGAATCAACATATATGCTTAGTTGCATGCTAGCATAACTACCCGGTATTTACATATCATCTCCCACTCTCGACATGCCTGCCAAGTAGGTACCTAGATGTCTGTGCCTTCACAATAATTTCTTCCCCGAGTCGAGCAGCGATAGTCAACTTGCGTCGTGGTCTCACCCAAATGCCCACAATGCTGCCACCGTCAGTGGCTTCGATCATTGGGCATGTGGCCAGCTATATATCGGGCTTCAGTCCTGCCATGCTCTGCCAGCTTTTCTACAGCCTTACCGCCGCTGCTGTGCTTACGATCGCGGCGTTACCTGAATCAACACGGCGCAGCCTCGTGCAATATGGTGCGCGAAGCGTGGAGACGCCGCCGCTAACATCGAATGCAACCTCAAGCCCAATCCCTCAGTCGAAGGGAAAATGCTGCCGGGGCAGCGAGGAAAATGGCAACAACAGCACAGAGCCGGACCCAAACACGGGATCAACGATCACGCTCATGACTAGGATCACGTCTCTCGGCAAGGTTCCTCATGCATGGTTTATACATTTTTACGTTACTTCAGTATCTTGCTCGCTATTCTGGGCTATCCAGTTCGCTTACCATGGCGGTGTACTCGACTTCATCGCGCAGCGCCAAGCTCAGTTCGGCACAGTTCCCATGACCTTAATTCAAGTCATAGCAGCTTGGTCTTGCATGGCTGTCCAGGGCGTTAGGCGTTTGTATGAGCATTTCGCTGTCATGAAGGCCTCGAGTTCGCAGATGTGGCTCCCTCATTGGCTCATGGGGATCACATTCTACGCATGCACGAGTGTATCAATTTGGGTGGAAGGATCTGGTAGGTTAATTTCCCATGTATCTCACCTCTAGCTCACAACAACGCAGAGTCATTGGTACGCTCTAGTCATACTTTGCGAAGCATCACTACTCCATCGCTCAAATTGATTCTCGGTGCGTTCCTGTTCCTGGCCTCGTCACTTGTCCAGTATCGATGCCACAAATACTTGTCTGAACTCAAGAAGTATTCGCTTCCAGAGGATGGCTTGTTTCGATATTTGGTGTGCCCGCATTACACCTGTGAGTGCGTGCTGTATCTCTCATTGGCAATATTGGCAGCCCCAGCTGGCCGACCGTGCAACCAGACCATGCTGTACGCCGTCATATTTGTTTCAGTCAACTTGGGTGTCACGGCCATTGGGACTAGGAAATGGTATTCTGAGAAGTTTGGCCGGCGTAGTGTCGAAAAGAAATGGACGATGATACCACTCGTCTTCTGATGATGAACAGCCTCAGTTGGGTCACTTTTGAAACATACCAAGCTTATTCCCCAGTTTCGATACGTTCATTACATCACGATAAGTCAAACTTGTACGTGTTTGCCGTATATTGCGTCCTTCTGAAAAGTGAGCTGCCGAACCAAGTAATGTCCAGTTGGCAATTGTCTGTTCTGAAAGCTCGACATCTTGTACAATATCAGCAATGCCGTGCAGGTAGTCATTGTACAAGTCAGACGTGGTGATGAGTAGGCTTCTAGGCTCCTGTAGGATCCTCCAACTGGGCGCATCGCACAAAGTTCCATTCTCGTTGGTCTTGTGTATATCCAGACATAAAGCTGCACCCAAGCTGATGGTACAGACCACAGGGTGATAAGCGAAGCCATCCTTATGAGGCATTATACCGATTCCCGGGGGATATTCGTTGATGAGAACATGATTTGGACTGCGATGTGGGCTGTCTGAGAAGATATGGGACGAGGATGCGCCTTTTGCGAGAGGAATGGATTTTAGACGCGAAATGATGGGCTCCTCCAGCCAAGAAGGCAAGGGGGCATCGAGCAATTTATTGTTCATAAGGGCTGATGGCCAAGTCTGCAGCCGGCGGTGAGTCAGTTGTTTCCATCTTGGCTTTGGCGCAGAGGCAACTTTGTCGAGGATAAGAGTCTCTTCTTCTTTGGAAATAAAATCCGGGATGTAGAAGGCGGAGGATGGCAAAGTCGAAATCCGGGCCTGCGCAAGAGATTCTGGAAGAGCAGGGCTCTGGGGACGATCACCAGAACTCATGATAAAGATGCTATTACTTCCACGTGGTGAATGATCGATTTTTCTGCTGCTTGCAGACAATACATCACGAGCGTTTAGCCCCCAAGGTAAGGATCAGTAACGTGATCGGGCGGCGTCATTCGACTGTATGTGGGCGACGATTGCTGTGGCGAACAAGGAGGTAATGGCTTGCCGAGAGGGCGTCGTCAATCGTATCAATCTGACAAGTATTAGGGAAACGAGGCTGCTGCTGCTGTCATGAATCAATTAATCACCAATGTTGGGACACAGTCGATATCTGTCGTTGAAGAGCAAGTGAATCGATCGGTTGGGAAATGGAAGATGGGGAGAGAAAGTGTCGGACAAGGTATGGATGGATCGGTCGGAAGATCAGCGCAGGCAGACAAGCAGGCTTATCGGATGGCGGTGGATACAGAAGAGAGAGGGCGATGAGGATAGCCGTACTAGTTGCATGACTTCTTTGAGGTAGGCAGGCAGCTTGTGTGTCGGTGGTAGAGCAGGAACCGGGCGCATATGCATGTCAGATGTAAAATTTTAAGGGAGCCTGCATATGTGTAATAACAACATCAATGAAATACGCAGTAAGTTGTTCTTGGTAGAAGTCTTTTACAGCAAACAAGGTTGAGACAATCTTGTATATTGGTTGATGTAGCAGAGACTAGATATACTTACCTGTTTGCAGTACCTGGAATAATCTAAGTGGATGGCAGATGGAAAGGTAGACCAAAAGCGAAGAGAGGACAGGGCCAGTTGGCCACGAACGAACTGGGAGATGCTTGAGAATAATAGGAAATGAGGGGCGGGCCTTGCACGCGAGTGTTTGACTTGGAGGGGGCGAAGGCAGAAGGCAGGCGGAGGAGTTAGGGAGGAGGCCCGTGGAAGGACAACTCATCGTCTTCAGAAAAGCTGCATGTCCTTGTGTTCGCCTACGGCCATACTACTAGCCCATACCGACCGTCCACCCTTGGCTACCATACCTCCTAACCCAAAAGGTATCTGATATCCAGCCTGGTACCCAACAGTAGGTTGATCATGATAACATTATGAGGAGGTGCCCAGGCACCAAAGAGGCAGAACATAATAAGACCCAAAAGAAGGCAGGCAGGTACCTGTACCTAAACTGAGATACCTGGGCATGCAGTTGCAATGTACTTGTAGCGCATTACATGGAGATAACAAGGAATCAATTTGGAGTCAACCTCACCTCATCAGTTGTGTTATCATGGCCACCACAGGGCCACCAACAGGGCTAGCAGGGCCAACCTACATACATACTACTGTAATCAGCCAGGCAAGGCCCCTCGCCCTTCTCCTCTCCAGTGCAGCACATAACAACGCTGCAGCACCGCTGCATCAGCATTACAATACAGCCCACTGACAGCAAGATTGTCGGCCAATCACGGCAGACCAAGGCCTGAGTCTGATCTCGAAATCGAGTGGGTCATGGAAGGACGGAAAGTCCTACAGACCACGGCCATTGGTCAGATACCTCTCATGCCCAGGCGGACCCCAGTGCCAGCCCCAGTGCGACCTAGCCGATTTCACAACCCAGACACGCCAGACGGCCTACCTTCGAGCGCCAGTGTGCGCTAGACCCGGAATAGCATAGCCGCTCCTACTCAGACCCAGACCTGCCAGGGCTTGCAGAGACTTGCCTCTTGTTGTGCCCATCGCTAGCAGGGGGTGGCCAGTCAATCTCTGCGCCTGCTCCAGTCAAGCCTGTCTCCTCGTTCGTTCATTCATTCGATTCCTTCTGCTGGCTCACACTCTCTCTCACTCACACTCACAATTACACTCACAGTCACAGTCACTGTCTTGCCTGTAGTGTGCGTTGTCTCTCTTCCCTTCTACCCTACCTTACCTTCCTTCTCAAAGCAATCAATCCCTTCACCGAAAATCCAATCAACACTGCGCTTCCCGAGCCCTTCTCACCACGGGCTTCTCGACAGTACAATTCTACAATACCTTTGTTTCCGCGCTCCTCCCCCCTTTTGAATCGAGCACTACCGAGTCCCACTGCAGCTTGGAATATCTATCGTTTCGACCTGCTCAAACTGCCTGCTGGACTTGCGACCAGTCTTCCTCGGCCTCAATTCTTCTACTGGCTAATTGCACCAATTAACAAAGCAACAACGTCCACCACAGCGCCACCCTCTATCTAACACCATTGTCGCCAAACTGTCACCCCCGAGTGGCCATGATGGTGTACTGTGTGAGATCGTGGTATCCGAATTGAATGCCATGGATGCGCAGAATGCTGTCGAGCCCTCAACCACGAAGCAGCCCGCTTCTCCAAGGCGGGGCGACAAAGACAGAGAAAGAGACCGCACTGATCTTCACGAGTCCAAGTCAAACCCCAATGCCAGCCTCCGATCTCCAGTAATCCCCAAGTCTTCGTCGGTATCTAGACAAGCCAAATCGGTGAACGCCTCCTCCAATGCGCACGACGATGACCCTCTCCCCGACCAAAACTCAGATGCCGAGACCATCGTTCTTCCAGGAAAGGACGGAATCTCTCCGTCCAAGCCCAGAAAAGTAATCAAACATGAGGACAAAAGCGACGGGGAGCTCGATGATAGCCTACCTCCCCCTAGAAGACCCCATAAAGATGGGAAAGATGGTGATCGTAATGGTGCTCATGGCGAAGATCCTGTTTATGGTGCCTCTTCGTCCTTATTGAGAAAGAAGAAGCGCTTGCCTGAAAAAGAGAAACAGCAACGCAATAAAGATGGCTCCAGCGGTCTCAGCTCAGCTCCTGCCTCTCCCCCTGTTCATCGTATTAGTCGCGATCCTGTCCATTCAAGACGTAGGTCTGGCGATGCGCATTCCGAGTCCGGATCAGAATCATCCAAGCCTCGACCTCGGAGAATGTCGTTGAAAGACAAAACCAAGTCTGTTGACAGACATTTGAGCAAACGGAAAGCCATCAAGACCGAGTCTGATGACGAAGGTGAGTCGCGCAAGATACGTCGGTCGCGCGTCTCCGATACCATCGACACGTCCATTTCCACGAGAGATCGAGACCACAAATCCTCTTTAGTCCGGCGTCCAGATAAACAACTCGGAGCACGTAATCGTTCAACCTCCCCACCTGGTCGTCCTCATCGTCGCAGCCTCTCTACCCAGCTCCCCTCACAATTTTCCAATGGCTTCAACACTAAAAAGCGACGCCCTGCTCCTCTGCATACCACCGATTATCATTCGGACGATTCTTCCGCCAGCGGAAGCCCCCATCCCCGAAGTTCAAAGCTCAGATCTCTGGCTACACCCGTGACAGGTGATTCGACTGTGTCGCCTGCCAGGATGCCTGGGCACCGAAAACACGTTGACAATCACGGCCAGACACTCTTCGCCAAAGCTTGCGCCAAAGGTGAGTACGACCTTGCCAAGAAACGACTGGCGGAGCGACCCGAAGACCTGAACTTCGCCGACTATGCGGGAAACACACCGCTGCAAGTCGCTTCCCTGAATGGGCATGAGAATATTGTCGAACTCCTGATCGAGGCAGGCTGCAACATCGAGTGCCGGAATACTGACAAAGAAACACCTCTCCTGGACGCCGTAGAAAACGGCCATTTAGAAGTGGTCAAGATTCTGCTTAAAGCTGGCGTCAACCCTCGCAAAGCGGACGCTGAAGGCCACGAACCATTGGAGAAGGTACCGGATGACCTAGATAACGCCGAGGAGATTCGAGCCGCATTGAGAGACGCCAAGGAAAGAGTGGGTGAGCTTCGAAGAACTTCGGAAGACCATCATCCTCAAGACCTACAGGACGCCCTCTCCTCCCACGAAGCGGACAGCCCACGCCGATCCCCGGCTGCCCTGTCTGGTGCTTCTTTGGCGGCCCAAAGGCGGGGTGGGACTGTGCGATCAACTAAGACAAGCAATCATCTGCTTTATATGAATCTCGATGACAAAACACTTCGAGTCGCCGCGGCGCGCGGAGACCATGAAACCGTTACGCGCGTGTTGCAAGTGAAGGAGCGCTGCGACGACCCCGAGGTGCTTGTCAATGCAGCGCGTGGAGGTCATAACCTTGTCGCTGAACTCCTGCTGGCCTTGGGCAGTGCGAACCCCGATCCACGTCCGGCCCCAGGTTTGCCTGTTGAATATGGGACGCCCATGCTGGCTGCAATTGGTCAAGAAAATATTGAGGTTATCAAACTCCTTCTGAATGCTTCTGGTTTTGACCCAACGCGTCGCTATAAGGGACAGACGTATTATGAGATTGCTAGAAAGCGAGAAGGACCCAACTGGAAAGATGAAGAGACTCTACTGAAGAATGCCTACGACGATTTTAAAAAATCGGCCCCCAAAGGTTCTTCCAAGGCAAAATCTTCGCCCAGTCGGAGGGAACGGGATACTGATCCGGAGGGAAAACGTGCTCCACGCAGCGAACTACGGTCAGATGCCGCAAAGCACAAGCGCAGACCCTCTAGCCCCACCGGTGACAGCGAATCAAAGAAGAAACTCAACTCTTCTGCCACGAAGGTTTCGAGTAGCCCCAGAGAAAAGAGACGCTCGCTTTCTTTCGGACACCAAGATGACCAACATTCGCCAAAACGAGGACCTGGACGGCCGAAGAAAGAGGAGCGTGGTACTCATGGTGCCTCATCTGACCGTGAAACTTCGCCCGCTAGGTCGAAGGTTTCCTCTAGGCCAAAAGTAATGGAGCAGGAGCTGGCGGCTGCTGGCTCGTCTGATGGGGAAGCCTTCAAACCGCGTCGTAAGCTTATATCTGGCAAAGATCTGAAGGGGCAGCGCGAGAAACAACGCCGTGCAAGTATGGCATCATCAAATTCAGCTGATCGGGTGGACGGCAAGAATGACGAAGTTTCCGAGAAGAACCGTGTCGAGCGACTTTCTGAGAGATATCACGATAGGACCAAGGCGCTGAAACGTGATGATTCCATGGACCGTTTATCGACAGGCGATAATATTGGCAAACGGCATCGGTCCAGTGTCAGCCCATCGCGTCATGGAACTGGCGATAAGGAAGAGAGCGAAGTACCCATCAAAAGAAGAAAGCTCGAAGTGGAAGGCAAGGAAAGACGCCACCTCCAACCATCTTCCCCTGACAACCGCCAAACCAAGCGTGAACCTTCGCGCGAGTCAGCTAAACGCCGACGTTCACCTGACAATGAGCGAAAGGAATCTTTGAAAGCTAAGAAGACCAATCGCGACCGCAAAGAGACGGACAAGCCACTTCTGGAAGACAAACAAAGCATCATTGTCGCATCCGATGAGGCGGATATCGAAATGCGGGATGCACCCCCAGTGGCCCCTGAAGAGGTCGAGGTCAAGATAAAAGCTGAACGCGAACGCCAGGAGGCTGAAAAACGTCAAGCCGAGGCAGAAGCCGTTGCTGCAGCAGATGAGGCGAAGAGGGAGTCCGAACGACTTCGCCAGGAAGAAAAAAGGCAGCAAGAAGCTGAAGCAGCAAAACGAAAGGAGGAGGAAGCTGAGAAGAAACGGCAAGTAGAAGAGGCGGAGAAAGCTCGGCTTGAGCGCGAACGTGAAGAAGCAAAGCGCAAAGAGGAAGAGCTGAAACGTAAGGAGGAGGAGCAAGCTCGGTTGGCAGCAGAGCGTAGACTGCGCGACGAGCAGGAGCGAAAACGGCGCGAGGAAGACGAACGCAAGCAGAGAGAAGAAGAGGAACTCAAGAAGAAGCAAGAAGAAGAGCGTCTTCGTCGGGAAAAGGAGGCGGCTGAAGCCAGACGTCTTCGAGAAGAAGAGGAGCGCAAAGAAAGGGAACGCAAACAGGCTGAGCAAGCGGCACGTGAAGCTGAGATACAGCGCGCCCGTCAGGAAGAAGAGAGACGGATTCGGCTGTCCAGGTTGCCTCCCCTTTTGCGTTGGCTTGACAGCTGCCCAGATCCAAAACAGCGCGAGATCGCCGAGGTCTTTTCCAAAGCTCAAGGTGTCCGATATGACACGATTGATCCATCAGCCACAGGCAAGCCAGGAGGGCGGGAACAGTGGCTCCTCAATACGCAAGTCGCTTTGCTCTTGGGCGAAAAGGATCTCTCGCTGTCGAGATGTAAGTACTGATTTGCGGACATGATGAAGAATCCAGCTAATGCGAGATAGACACTACTTGGGAACGCATCCCTGTGTCGAAGATCGCTAAGACGGTCGTGTGGCGTTTAGAGAACGACCGATATTCTTTGACAGAGAGCAAGTTGTACGGATTGGGAAAGCAACTACCTGACTACTATGGTGGTGATCCCCGGACTGTTGGCTACCGAAAATTGGAGCAGCTTCGTGGCGAGGCAGCCAAGCTCTTCTTCGAATCAGACATGTTCTTCGTGAAGGAGTCGGACTTTCTCTACATCGTGCCTACCATTCCTCACTTACGGAACGTCAAACTCTCGATTTGCTACTGCGAGCTTCCAGAACATGAGTCAGCCTTGATGACATGGAGTACCGCCGCGAAATGGAAACTTGATCCCGATGCTGCAGACCATGGAACGACTGCCCCGCGAAACAAGTACTACATCAACGGTCAGATGGTTGGGGAAGACAAACCCAGACAGTATACGCCAAGCAAAGTTCCCTTTCCCGAATCTCGCGTACCAAGGAGGGGGCTTGTGGCAGTTACACCCGATGAGCCGGATTATGTCCGACTCTGTGTTGAACAAGACCTGGCCCATCTCCTCACTGAGCAGCAAAAGCAAGCAGTACTTGGCGGTCCTCACCTAACACCTAGAAGTATGGGATCCGACGATCCTGTTGACTACGCCAGCGAAGCCCTGTCGCCGACCAGCGTCTCGCCTCACCCAACATTGGTGAATGGTGTCAAGAGTCCTCACCATTCACCGGACAGGTTGCCAAACGGTATCAATGGCTCTGACTCCAACGGCGAGCATTGATGCATTCGCATCTTATTTAAAGTGCATTGAATCATGGCATCCTGCACAGAATCAAGGCACCGCAATGATCCTGTTGGTTCTTGCCCTATACAGCATTCCGGCCTTTGAAACCCAGCACGCTTGAGCTCGCTCATACCTCTCGCGTTGTCATTTCTGGGCGAGTTGGGCCTGGTCAAGCTCCCTCTTGTTATGGTGAGCCTATAGTTTTTTTTTTTTTTTTTGATCATTTAGGTCAGACATGGCAGGCGAATGATGCGTATATCATCGCAAACTGGGGAATTCGGCAGGATGAACTCTGTTTCTGGGCTTGCAGAAGCTGTGACGAGATCAGTGAAGCTGGAATTACTACTGAACCCTCACGCGAATGAATCGAACATTGCGTGGGCCTTTGGATGAATGCTACGACGGATCTGCTCTTCAATCTGAGTTGTCAAATGTCGGGCACAATGGAAAACGTACATCACGCAAATCACGTCGGGTAGATAAAGTCTTCAAGGGAATTGAGGTCGGCTTACGGATGCACACTGCGAACCGCGGTATAGTAGATATTCCCCATACAGTATATACAAAGTCATGATCAAGTACTGCTGGTCGGGCCTCGTGCACCGGTTGACGTGATGGTACACACTTCGGAACTCCTCCGTTACAAAATATACAGATTTGAGGAAGGGTTAAAACCGCATGTATTGGCTGATTTGGCTCACGTCTTAGTATAGTGGTAGTTTTCTCGCATTTAGCCTTCGCACCTCACAGGATAGGTGTGGACTTAACGGTACCTACATTGTTCCTGGACTTCAGGTACTTGGGACGGCTTATACTGTAGGCCCCGAGGCGCTTGCAAGCACCCTTGCTAAATGAAAGCTGATTATGAGGTAGGGGGGATACTATCTATAATCATGTCTGAAGAATGACAGGGGCGGCAAATCGTATGACGGAGAACTGCTGTGGACCACGTTCAAGGCCTCGTCGATTTTGCAGCTCCAGGGCAGAAAGTGTGTCGGATGGACTTGGATGCGAACGGCTGACTGCTTCAGCTGCAGGCGCAACCAACATCACCAACATCCGGGCGTCTTATTGGGCCGAGATAGGATAGGGAGGTTCACAACGCTCGCATGCCCTGTATGTTGCTTGGGACATCACCTCTCCCGAAGCAACCATGGTCGACGACGTTCTTTGGGAAAGGTGAAATGCAAAATTCACGTCAATCTGCAACCACAATTTTTTGATGATAAAAAGGGAACAATGATAACTTGCTCAGTCCGCACAGAGCCTCAGCGGTGGTGAATCCTGGAATACCAATTTTAGACACAGGGCGAGAGAGCGAGAGGGGGGGGGGATGCAAATGAAAGACGCGATCCTGGACAAAGTCGTCCCAAACGACGCAGCGATCTCTCTTGGGCCAATGGACGGGGAAGCGGCGGCGGCCTCTGGTCGCAGGCTTATTCGTCTCAGCTACGATTTAGACGAAATTCTGCAGCCCATCATACCCCAAAGCAGGCAAGACCAGGTGAGACTACCTCGTTAGGGCAGGCTAGGGTACCTTATTAGGCACATGGTACATACATATGTCATCACCTATCTGTGTACTAATGTGAGGTGGCCCACACCACATCTGGCGAGAATTGAGTTGGGACACGACGGACACCTCCATGCAAGTATCGCTGGAAGACTGCCCGCGGAGCTGGGATGGTCTTGGCAGGGCTTATGTATGTATGTATATGTAGAGAGGTGGGTGGGCAGGGAATGGGATGCTGCACTGCCCCCCGGCTGGGTCGGTCACCCGTAACCGCCTCTCTGGGCCGGCCATGGTCTGCCATGGGCTCGAGCAACACACGCTGGAGGCGTCGTTTAGTGGATGGCTTTCCCAGGCCTTCCTTCAGCAGTTGCCGCTGCAGAGGCTACCTTGTACATAGCAGTGGACGGCGGCTTGCAGAAAGGGCATAGCAGGGCATAGATGAAAACCTTGGCCATCCAGCCAGCGTGCTTAGATTAGCCCAGACATTGGTCGGTCCCAGGCCTGCCCGGACTAGGACCTGCCATACCTGGCAGGACCCGGCCCATGCTCTCTGCCCGTGCAGGGTGTCTGCTCAGCTCAGGTGGCATGGGGATCCGAGTCGGGTGCAATTCGACGAGCTACTAACTAGCAGATAGGCACCGATTTTCGAAATCCAATTTATTCCTGCCGACGTGCTGATGCGTGTGGAGCTGTGTTTCCCCTCCCCTTTTTTTCTATTAGACTTCTTCGTCAATGTCACGCTGCTACCGTGCTCTGCATCCCGGGTCCCAGGTCTCAGGTCCAATTCCACAACTACATCCACAGACACCCAACATCACATTGTCGACAGACGCGGACAGGACTGGAATGGACTGAATGCACTGCATACTACTTACGCGACAGTCTAAAAATCGATACGAAACGGTGGTCTATGGTGTAACTTTGATAAATGCGACTCGAGGCAGATAAGAGGTAGACAGACAAGACAAACCTTGCCACAGCACACAGCACACAGCACACAGCACACAGCACCTATACCTGGTGCTAGTCGCCCACGATGCGGGCGCTCATGCTCCCATCCTCGCTGCTGTTCAGCCTCTTTTTGCAGACCGCACCTACTCTCGCCCTAGAAAATGACTTCTCTGCATACCCCGAGGGCTCTCAAGAATGTTTAACGAGCGCTGCAGATGAAAGCCAATGTACTGGGAACACGGGCACCGAGCTGAACGAGTGCCTGTGCACAAACCAGGGAAACTTCATTTACGACTCGGCCGATTGTATCGCAAAGGCGAGCCCGGGTGATCTCAATGCCGTCTACGAGACCATGAGCAACAATTGTGCTGGCACTGGCGTCACTATTGCGGTTTCGAAGGATGCGTTCCTAGCAGCTGCCGCCGCTGCCACTTCCACGACCTCGAGCGCGACGCCCACAGCCACCAGCACAGGAACCCAGACCTCGTCAGGCACGAAGACGAGCACCACCACCACCCCGACGAGCTCCAGCACCCAAACTGCCTCACCTGACTCGGGTATTAGCACCGGCGCGAAGATTGGCATCGGGGTCGGAATCGCGTTCGGGGCCATCGCGCTGGCGATAGCAGGCTGGTTCGTGTTCGCGTACTCACGCCGCAAGCGGTCTTCGCGCAATTCCCTCAATGAAGCGCACAATCTCGAGGACAATAGCCACCCGGGATCTCCGCCATCAGGCTATGCGGGCGCAGCCGGGACCTACCGCAGCGAATTCGCGCACGAAAATCCCCACGGCGAGGCGGCCGAGCTGGCCCCGGTCGAATGGAAGCCGCCCTACGGAGAGGGCAAGGATGCGAAGTCTAACATACCCTTGTTGGCCGAGCTAAACGGCGGTGTGGGACAAACGGACCAGCCTGCCGAACTTGAACACCGCGAACCAGCTGAATTACCGGCCGAGCCATATTCGGACCACAGCCACGCGCATCAAGGATTGGGGACTCATGGATACGGTGGCGAAAGGAGTGTGACACCGCAAGATAGCCGGTCGCCTGGGGGCTACACGCAAAGCGTGAGTCCGTTTTCGTCGCGGTTCTCCACGACAGGCACTGGGACCGGGACCGGGACCTACTAAGTAGGGGAGCCGGCTTTCCTGTCCTTACGCGGGATAGTGAAGGCCGGCTGTAATTTTGTATACACGTACATTGGCCACGAGCATATGGCGGTGTTTGGTGCTTTGGGATAACGGAAACTGCATTGCGAGGACTTGAATTTCTCCGGATATACAACAAGCTTAATGCCTGATACCAACAGTCGAAACTTGAGACTCGAAATAAATGAAACACTTAGATATCTCTAGCTTTTTCCCTTTTTCGGAAGGTGCCAGACGCCTCATGGCGACGTCAGATCGCGTAAGTAGGACCGGCGTTAGGACTACTACGCTGTGAGACAATGTCTCACGCAGCCACGACAAGGCTTTTATGGGTGCCCCCTCAGTTGGTGACATGGTTGACAACACTGGTCAAGCATCTACTCGTACCAGTATCGTCATCCTGTGCGTGAACAACTCGTGCAATAAGCCACCCTTCGCGACATCAGGATGGCTCATCTTTAGCCGTTCATGCAGCTTTGCAGAAAAATAGATCGGCAAAAAGCGGAAAGTCATAGCATCCCCTCATGCCGTCTTGTATCCGAGCCGTCGAGGTCGTATGCGCACGTTTAACTCGTCGGCGCCGCTTCCTAGGTTTCTCGTACGTTCATCTAGTTATCCCACCGATGTTTTTTTTTTTTTTTATGAAAAAAATTCTAATCCTCTTTTTATTTTGGTTTTCTCACATGGAGAATGTTGAAGGCGATGTAGGTGTGGCGAGGTGATTGCTTCAGGTGATGACAGGATGGGCCCATGTGAGGCCCAGCCGGGACCGCTGCCAGGAGGCTGAGGGCGGCGACAATGAATGGTAAGATAAAGAGGGCGTCCGAACCACGTGCGTTAGTGCTTACAGGACCTCAGCTCGAGTGCAACAAGTCGCCTACGCTACGAGAGACAGCTATGAAGGAGGAAGTGAAAAGGATCAACCCGTGGTTGGTTCTTTTTTTGGGGCCAATGTGTACGCTCAGCATACAGGCGGATGTGTCCGCTATGAGTTCTGTCGCAATCTCCTGACAGCTAGGCTTTCGACGCTTTTGCCGAATCTATCAATGCCTTGGACAGCTCCTCATCGAGGTTCGGTTTTATATCAAGGACCCTCATTATCATCTGACCTTTCTCACCAAGCTCTACGGAAGACCTTTGCGGATGCGGTGGCACTTTGCAATCCATGTACTTCACGAGAGACGATCGCAGGTCCGCCAGCTCGACCTCTGTGCATTGTTGTAGAGCCTTACCCGTGTTGACGAGATGATCGTGGTAAGCCGTGATCAGCTTTCGATACGGACGCTGATATATCGATACTGATCCTTCCCACTTCTCTTTTGTCATATCCGCGAGGAACACGTCGATGTATTCATCGGCATTTTCCACTGCCTTGTCGACGATCTTGTGCGCTTCCGATGGAGTGACGTCGATGCCCTGATCGTCTATGTAAGAATTCCCGGGGAACGTGTTCTGCAGCAAAGCGTATGCGATGTCCCGTGCATCGGGGACTACATCTTCCGACGCAGGGTCCTTGGGAAAGACTTTGTCGAATCCGTGCCGAATCCACCAATTTTTGCTATCCGGGATATCATCTCCTGGCTTGACGGGGCCTGGGCCTCCAGCCAAAAGGCGCACGAACTTCTTGGATGCTGCGCTTGGAGACGCGGCGGACATTGTCGACACGTGGGAACACCCAAGACTCCCTCTCGATCATGGAGGGCAGGCGAGTCGGGTCTTGAAGGGTACCGTTATGTTGTTGTAAGGTCGGTAACATAGAAGGTAGAAGGGGAAAGTTGAGTATGAGGCGGCACTAGTTCTGTGGCGTTGAGGAACTAGCGAGTTAGCGACCGCCGCCACACCGAGGCCGCAACTACTGATGTCTCAACTACCTAATGTCTCGCAGATAATCGTTGATTGATCAAAGTCTCATCATAATGGCTGGAACTTGGCTTTCAACCCCACCATTTCTTCATCAGCAGGCTATCTCGATTAACAAATGATTACTCAGACAAGTCGATACCTCTGTACACAAGAACGTGCCTTATCACGGTTTGCCCATATTATCATCACTATCAGCTAGCTTCAACAAAATCGGCTCCGAAGATTCAGATCTTTCCGCTCCTCATAATTCCACCACAGCCCTCGTCAGACCTCAGTCAAGGACCGTGGAGGACGAGCCCGAGCCAATCGACGATGTCTCACTCCCAGAGTCACCACAGCTACGGCGACGCCAAAAGGCAAGCTTGCTGAGCCAGCCACTGTTCCTGGACTTCTCCGGCTTACGGCGGCTTAACCAGCTGAGCACGCTCTTATCCGGTTCTCTGGCCCACCTGTCGATGGAGACGGAGCGGGGAGGAGAGTCTAGCTGTTGATGGCGGTGGTAGACACACCCGCAGCAGCCATAGCAGTTTCGCGATATGGCCATGTCCGACTGAACGCCCGTATTGCGCATCATCCCCGGTGTGGATCGTGGCGGCTCGGCGGCGAGACTCAGCTCGAGCGCAAGGACGCAAACCTTGCGAAGGTCGGCCAATTCGAAATCCGCCCCCGGCACTATTTTATAACAGTGCTGTCCTGCAAGGTGGCAGATCCATTGCGTGACATAGGTCAAAATTGTCTGCTCCTCTGCCTCCTGTTCCGATTTGCTGAAGCTTTCGGTTTCAGGCCACGACTCGGTACCTCTAGTTACGGCCATGGGCGCAGTTATACGGAGGACGGAAGTGGTTTTCTTGAGAAGGATCATGGATGGGCTGATGTGTAGTGGCCCTGCTCGTGCGAAAGACGGACAGGCCATGCCCTGCTGGAGGCGACACACGCGCCAGGTGAGGCTATCCCAGCATGGCTCAACCATGGGCGGCGGAGATGATATACGCGCGATATTCTCAAGGCGACGGAGCCGGTGATCGAGGTTTTCGAGATTGACGCGCCAAGAATCGCCCGTTGGAAGCTGAATGCGCCGCCAGCCCTCGATGTTTGATATGGTTGCCGCGCAATACGCTTCCGCCATGGCGGATACTGCTGGAGTGAATCTTTGGGGTCGTGACATGAGGGTATGAGCGTTACCGCAAGAGGAGCTTGAGCGCTTTCTCGAGAGGAGTCGTGTAGGCAAATGCACATGGCCTCCAAGCATGCATACTCAAGAATATATACCACTTGTGACGTGTGGTGCTTCACGAGAGGAGAAGTGCAGTCCTACGTATGGATAGACGTGACTCGCATTGCTAGCCTCACCGACACAGCCCTAAGTGAAGCAAACCTGACGAGTGGCGATCAGTGAGCTTGTCGGCGCGCATGCCCATGGGAAGCCGACAACTCATTGTGCATACCACTGCAACAGTATGACGTTCTCCAGCATAGTCGACCTCACAGGCAGGCGCGCAACGTTCAGGGCAGGACAAAGGGGCGAACCAGGCGTCGACGCGATGCGACTCTTCACCGCCACGCGCATGACCGTACGCAAGCGATCCTGTGTGTCAGCTAACACAAGAGCTCGGCCTTCGTTGTTGCTCATGTGGTGTCTGCTGCGCTTGTCTGCATCTTCTCGGGCATGTGGCCAAGGCTCGCTGCGCATTACCTCGTAGGGTTCCGAAGTCTGGAATGATGTGACTGCGACGGTAGCCTCGCCCTTCGGCGAGCAGCACTGGCTCCTTTGACCAAGTTTTGGCTCGTCACACCACTTCCGATGTGATACGACATCGACACATGGGTACAGCATACCAAATGGCTGCTTTCACGGGAGGCCCCCAAGCCCCGAATCGAATGATGCGATGACCATTGGCTGTCTACATCCATTAGTCGTGTCTGCGAGGAGTAGGCGTTACAGCCTGATCCATGTTCGCATGCGTCAATGGGAGTATGTGTTTCCCGCACCGAGATATCTGACGAAGCCCGATGCGACAACTGGCTCCTCCCGATTTCGAGGCTTGCCGTGATACCTACCCGATGGAGTCGCGCGAATGTTACGGTTTTCTTTACATCATTATGATAAACAGCCAATGTGTTACAGGACATGAAGTCTATCGCTTCAGAGGCAGTAAATGCTTCTCAAAGAAGAGACCATCCTTTCAAATCCCCTCTTGGGCTACCAGTCAAGGATCACAAGTCCAACATCGACAAGAAATTTCAGCGGGTGCACAGATGAGCTGTACAAATATGCTCACCTTCAATGACCACTGACATAATGAACGAATGAATAAATACACAGTGTAATTCTCATAGATATCAAGAGGCGGTTCCAATCTAGATCGCCATCGCCGTCACATCTCGCGCGAGCTGGTCGACCTCTGCCGCGTGGCGTACTCCTTGCGCCGCCTGGTGGTTCTGGCCACCTACGGGAGAATCACACTCGGGACACCGAGCCAGCTCCATCGGCATGCCACATTCGCCAACAGTGAATGGATGGCCATTGACACAAGTGTACCAATGTCCCGTTCCTCTGAGCTCTGCTGTCATCGCTCTGTACACATCACGCATCTCCGTTTCAGAGACCGCGCTGTAGAACACACCCTCGTTGAGCAGCTTCTCCGCGGCGGTAACCCGAGGCTCAAGGAGTATCGTTGATGGATACTCTTCCATGATCAAGCGTGCAAATTGCAGATGTGCTTCACCATTCGCCTTCAAAGCTTCGGGGTCCATTCCAGAAGGGGTCATACCGCCTGGGGTAGAGACATGTTCTACACTGGTGAGAGCGCGCGCGATAGCGCAGAATTGAACGTAGTAAATGTGTCCCTCGACCTCCTGTCGCGGGTAGTGAGTAGTTTGCGCCGAGGCTACCAAGGAACAGCAGTCTTGAAGATGTTGTGACAAGTCGATTTTTACGTGGGGCTTATCCTTTACATTCCGGTAGACTTGGACGAAATCATTGAAGATGACGCTTTCGCATCTTAGGAGGAGCGCTGTTGCCTGAAGATGGCCCTTTACTTGAATCGTCGTGTCATCAAATGAGAATCGACCTTCTGTCTTGTGTTGCCGTTGGGCATGTTGAACAAAGTCGGCTACTCTTTGGAAAGGCTGCTCTTCACGGCTTACGCTGCTCTCGAAAGCGTGGATTTGTCGCCACAAAGCGAAAAGTGGCTTGTATCGGTCCTTGACTAGATTTCGTACTACTTCGAGCTGTGTTTGTCGCGACCTAGAGAGATGAAGAATCGTCTTGCCGCTTGAGGCGCTCTTGGTACCTAAGAGCACATCCGGTTTCGGCATGTTCGAGATTTGTTCGTGTCTCTCGATAAGTCGATCGGCCAATTCCTGGAACTTGATATTGGACCAGGTGATGAATTTCTTGGTCGTCTCATCAAGAATGGCGCGGCGCACAAGCCTGCCATAACGCGCGACATTTCGTAATGGACCTCGACATGTCGGACAGGCCTTTACCTCGTCCATTGAGAAAGGGTGGGATGAGTTACTGATGGCGATAGGAATATCGCTTTCAGATAATTGGTAATGCGCCTTCAAGTCCATAAGACCATCCATATTCGACCGAGTAAGGAAATGGCCACAGTCTGGAAATATGCAGGGGTCTTCATCCAAATCTACCTCGCAATATTTTGTTGCTACAATGAAGTCGACTATTGCAGACTTCTCGTCATCTGAGCAGCATTGTTGACAATAGGCGGCACTTGGGCACAATTCACCACAAATGGATGGACCTGCATGCTGTCAGTACTTCAGGGAATTACAATAAGTAGATACTCTTACATTGATGACCACAAGATAAATGCTTCTCGCAGCGTCGGGAACAAGGTACCCAATCGCAGGGAGCAGCACACCTACTTACAGTTAGCAGCCATATTTTTTCAGCCGGAAATAATCAGGAAGTTGTCATATATCGGGGCAGGAACGCAGAATATACTCAGTAAAATGTCCATCGGGAGTCACTTACGGCATTGTACATGTTTGATGAGGACAATGTGAAGCACAGTTCTGTTCGGCGCATGGCGCACAAGGCTCATTACAAGGCTTATTACATTTGGAGTGGCTGCAGCGTACTTCACAAGGCAATGGGCATGGAGGGCATGGATCGTCTCCGTGGCATTTCAAAGAGCAGTTGTGCTGGCAGGTGGTTGATTTGCGGCCGCAGATCTGCTCGCAGTGCCCGTGATTCTCCCTGATGACATGATCTGCTTTTCGTTCTTTGCAGCGATGACAAGGATTTTTGCAGTCATGGCCACATGGGCGGTGGCTATTGCACCTCGCCATGCAGCGGAAGTGTTCTGCTTCGACATCGATGTGGCAGGGAACACGAACAGAATGCTGACAACCTGGCACAATTTTCACCACTGCCTGTCGACACAGGATGGCTGAGGAGTTTTGAGCCTCCCAACAAAGAGCACTAGAGACATGGTGCCCGCATGGTAGGGCAAGGTTGATGTTCTCGAGCTTCTCGAGGCATTTCGGAAGACACTTGTCGCCACAAGCAAGTCTGCAAGAATGCTGGCATCCTTTCTTTGGCCTCGGGCATGGTTCAAGGCACTTGACTGCGTCATGGATGGCTTCCGCATGGCATCTCCCGATGCAAGTATGGCCGCAATCAAGGCGCCTATCGCATCTCAGGTTGCATCCGCCTTCTGGAGAGAATTGAAGAAAGTGATCGGGCTCCGAGACTGCAATCCGGAAATCGGGATGACGAGGGCACTGAAGTTCAAGTGCAGTACCCAAATTACCGCCCTCTCGGAGGTTATGGAGAACCTGACACCACATGGGTACATGACTATATGTAGTCGAGTTACCAATGATATACATGCCGTGCTGGGCACGAGATAACAACACATTTATTCGGTTCGATGTACTTACGAAACCACATCGATTCTGGGGATTGCTGCGTACTAGCGAAATGATAACGATCTTGGCCTCCTCGCCCTGAAAGTTGTCAACAGTAGCTACCCGAATACTCTCTAGGAGTGTAGCTTTGGTTATACGGTGAGATACACGCTGCTCCTCTTGAGAAGTAGAGTGGTTGTGTTCCTTGTATGTATTTTGGCCGAGCATATCTAAGTCGGCTTGGTCGCGCTCATTCACAGCAATCATGAAGAGGCTCGACATTCGTTGACGAAGCCGATGCAAATGACCAAGATATGGTGTTATCACCGCGATTTCTTCTGATTTATATAACCCCTGGCGTACAAGGTGCGATACGAGCATCGTGACAAATTCGATTTCGAAGTCGTTGGAATGCGATGTATCCATCGAATCGGTGTCCGAGCTCAAGGCTTCTAGATAATTATGATCGAGCCAAAAGAGACGGCGCTTCATGCCCACTACCTCTGGATATCGTTGAACTTCCTCCCCGTCTTCTAGGGATGGGTAGAGGGTACTCCGCACGAGTTCCGAGATGCTGGGGTGCATTCGACGCTGAGTTTCCAGCATACTATAGGGCAATCTGATGTCGGAATCTACAGACGGGCTCACAAGCCTCTCAAAGAGTGATACATCGAGCGAGTACTTCATGCCACGAGGGTTGGTGCTCTGAAGCTCATAGTTCTGAATCTGCGGCCGTAGCTGCAAGTGGTCGCCAATGAAGATCGCGTGTTCGACGGAGGGCAGTATAGCAGTCAACGTATGGGCTTCCAACACCTCACCCGCTTCCTCACACAGCATAACCTTGCTACCAAGTTTTCCAAACAGGTCCAGATGCCGTGCAAGGCCAGTTGTAGTCACGCCGATTATATCTGCGCCTTTCAAGCACCTAAGGTCGACCTCTTCTCGCACTTTATCCCTTAGGCTTTGGTTACAGATGAAAGAGGTGACCTCCGCCTTGATAGCTTGAATGATAGGATCCCGAATGTCTTGCATCCAGTGTGCATGAAGCTTGTGCCTCTCTTTTTGGGTCAGCGTATCAAGGTTCGCTTCGAGAAGCACGGTGCGGGAACGTGAGGTGTTCGACGAGTTGCCTTGCTTGAGCCAGTTTTGTAGGCTCTGTTGTGGGCTCTTGCGCTGCATGTGGAAGCCCTCTGCGTCTTCTTGAGACCCGAAGAGAACATTGTGATGGTGTGGGTAGTGAGCATCTAGGTAGGCTTTGAGACTACTCGGAGACCGGCAGCATCTGAGTTCATGGAAGAGGCTGGACACTGTTTCTTGATGGATTTCTAGAGCATTTGCATGCAACCACATGTCCCGTTTCTCCGACTTAGACTTCTCTGCTCCTTGAGCCACAACGCGAAGGTTCAACTTCTCGAGCTTCTCTGATTTTGAACGGGATCCAATCCGGATGATCTGCGTGATTCCATCATCTAGTAGATGTTCGAGGAGTTGGTCTAGGGCATGGTTGGTATAACAGACGCAAACAACAGGGCCGAGTCGAGATGTCCCCTTGTTAGAGAGCAAGATCTTGATAATCTTTTCACCCACATAACTTTTTCCAGTACCGGGCGGCCCCTGTATCAAAGACAGCTCTCTCTCGAGTGTGTTGAGGAGAGCAACAGCTTGAGTTGGATCCAGAGAACTTTGCTGGGAGAGATCCTCGGCACCTTGTTGATGACTTGGTGAGAAATAAAAAGGCTTATGATCCGTGGTGATGGCACTGAGGTCAAATTTGAAGCCTGCCCTAGTAGAGTATTGAGGAGGTCTGACATGCACACTGCCAGTTCCACCAGATCTAGGTGCAATCAGGTCACTAAAAGGCATCCGCGGATTCTGTGACATCTTTTGCAGTGCCTCAAGCGTATGCTGGAAAGAGGGCAGGAGAACCCCAGGAAACTCTACCAAGCAGCGTCGCTGTTTTGCCTTTACTTCTTGATACCACTGGAGGGTCTCAGTAAGCGTCGAAGACTTGTTTTCTGCTGGTTTCAAGTAGACATAGCTGAAGGTATCATCATCACTGAGTGTCAACCTCTCACCATTTGGCTCATTTGACTCTGGTCTACCTTCGCGGGCCTTCTTCTCGTCTTTCACACGGAGGGTTGATTGTGTGACCACGAAGAACAAGGCAGAGCCGGTTTCCGAAACGATACACACGAGACTGTTAGGCTGAAGCCGCTTCGAGTGCATCCACCACTGCTTCCGTCCCTGTGCATCCTTCCGCTGAGCTGGCTGAAGGAACCGAACCACAATTTCCACTCCTTCAAGCTTTCCAACTTGAAGGTCGTGCACGATAGGATGCTGATAGTTGAAGACTCGGAGCGTCGATTTCTTTAGATGGGTCTCCGGGTTCTTCATTGCCTCGATTTGTGCCCGAACAGCATCTCTGAGCTGGCCTACCGTATCCTCACGTAAAAGTCGGAATTCTCTATCCAGCCTGCCATGAATACCTTGGAGGTGGAACTGGGACGGTACATTGGTTGGAAGATACTCAGCTCGGTCAGAAGCGATTTCATCTTCAGTAGGAAGTATACGTATGTCCTGTATCCTAACGTGATCGTTATCATGACGACGACCCGCAGCTGACAAGTGCCCTGGCAAGTCCTGGCGTAGAACAAATTCGGCGCGATCAGCTGGGGTTCTTTCTGTTGGCCGATGACTTGGAATCGTCTTTCCTTCCCCAAGCTTGCAGTTGACATACGCCAGGAACTTTTGTGCCTGTAGCTTGGAGAACTCATCGGATTCGTCAACAGGCTCCAGGACCACCGCTGAGAAACGTTCCGCTATGGATGCGAACGACTCGGAAATGACGTTATTCGTATTACAATCAATGATTTTTGATAGGACGCTCAAAGACACTTCAGCCACAGACATCCTAGAGCCCAGCCCTGCGGGTTGGTTTCCTCGAAGAGCTAGGAGCCCAATGACGAAATCGTATATGTGTTGCATTCGCGAACCACCAATCCCGATGAAGAAGTTGTATATAATTGCCACCTCTTGTTCAAGGATAGCAGAATCGATGACGCGTGGGTGTGACAGTAGTTTGAAGAGCGGTTGTATTTGATTATTCCAGAGTCTCAGTTCGGTAATATCAAATTTGGATACTTCAGAGCAGCGCTTGGCCAGATATCGAATGAAGCTAAGGCCGGCCTCTGAAGCCAGTTTCTTGAACGATGCTTGGAAGGAGTCAAGATCGCCCTCTACCAGCTGGAGTGCCAATGGGAAAATCCGATCAGCGGCTGTAGAGGTCGGGCGCCCTTGCGCGGTATTGGCCTGTCGCAAGAGGGTATCCCATTCAATTCGAAGCGGATCGCCCTGGCCCTGCTTGCGCAGCATTCGGCCTTCGATACGTCGTTGTTCATTGCCAGTACGACTGTAATCTTGTACGTGAGTGAACTTGCACCGTTGCCCAAAACGGCACTCCCCGCGGCTGAAAAAGTGTCGACAAACGCCCCGCTGACTCATGATCGTTGGTTGTTGTCAGTATTTGTTTCCACGGAAGAGTAGAAATATTCTGCTGGGCTTAATACGGCATCGTGACTGAACACTACGTTCTTTTACGTGGCAGAAAAGTGCTGTGTCAAGCAGGAGGAAGTTATTACTGTGCTGTGTAGGTATGTTTTTCAGTCAAGCAGAGAATGTCTTTGCTCCCTCAAGGGCGACTGAAGTAGAGCATATTTCTAGAAGATACCAGCACCTGTGATAGACGCGGGAGAAGAGACATGTCACATAACTAATGCTGCTCGTCATGTAGCTAACCTTCGATTTGGCAAATGAGGGTCAGCCACGCAGCCGGAGGCGCTGATGGTTGGAACAAACTCGTGTGTATGCCTCGCTTTCATACACTAGAAATATATGGTGCCAATCAAAACCCCCATAGATGTCCATGTTGGCAAGTAGGTGAGCGCACTCATTGTATTTTGGCAGGAATGGCGCCTTGCCTCGGTAGAAAATAGCATCACATAGGTACTGGAAATACCGAAACAGGTACGATCTGTTTCTGTCAAGTGAGTACGCCGACACCAATGTTTGAATGCGTGGCTCTCTAGCACCCCGCCTAGATGCATGGGAGCTACGGCTGAGCGTTTGTATGTTGCGCTCCGGTCAAGTGCATAGGTACCTTAGGCGTCAGAGAGCCCACGGACCGATAGTGATGGAAGCTGGTGGATAGAATTGATGTTCTACACAGCTAGATGAGTGAGAGTCGCCGAAAGACTAAGCAGACGAGAAAAACAATCGAGACAGCGTCACAATTACAAACGGACAGGAACATTTGGTTTGGCCTAAGAAGATGGTCTTCACACAACAGGCCAACAGTGCGCTTGCCTGCTACCTTTATCCAGCCACCTGGGTAGGTGGTAGGTACTCGGCTTTATGGCAGCAGGCAAAGGAGCTGGAAGGTCACACATGTGGTGTTTCGCTACCTACTGACGTCCTGAGGTTGTTGGTGGCTACCTCAGTACCTACTTATCTAAGTACTTTAGGTAGTCATTGCACCAAGAGGAGGGCCTGAATTGATGTAAGATCATTGAGGCGCGTCTGGGCTGCCGTATCTGGCCTGAGCTTGAGCCACATCTTGCTAGACAAGGATTACAGACGCTGCCCCAGTTCTTCCCCTCCAACACTTAATTAGGTAATATCGCTAGAATCCCCTGCACGTGGTCAGGTACTTGGCTGTAAACCAGAAAAAAAACCTGGCGTAGTACACAATACCCTTGCAGATACCTGATAGGAGGTGCCTCTAGCAGCGGACCCAGACCGAAAAGGATCTGATCTCTCTGTACTCCTGAACATCCGTGGGACCCTGGGCCTACTTTCCAATGCCCAGGACCCCTGCCAAGACCGGCAAATAGGCAAGACAGGCAGGCAGACCGGCAGCCAGTTGAGGGCTTGGGCGGAGCTTGGGGCCTGGACAGACCTGGACTCTGCAAGACCGTTGTGGCTCTCCATAAATTACGTAGGTGCTCTACGCATTTTGCGGGTGAATGTACTAAGAGTAAGATACGTATGCCTCTTCGCTTGCGATCCATTCCACGAGATGAGCTGACTGGTGGGCAGGTATTTACCTACATACCTAAGTAGGTAGGTACCTACCTTACCCCTTTCACCTTACCTAGACATGACTTCCTGTCGCTGTGACCGATCCCAGCGACACGATGCACGTAAATCAGCATGTTGACCTTCAGCTTTCAATCACTTCTGGCACTTAGCATTTGTGACAGCGTCCCTCTAAAGCCAGAGAGGTATACATGTCAGAGCCTGTGATAGCAAACAGCCACTACCTAAAAGGTCCATCTTACATACACAGTACAGCCTCACCAACTCTGGATAGACCAATTTGGCGGTTTATCTGCAGGGGAGATCATCATAATCGCGCAATATACCTCACATACATCATTGCAGTCGCTCACGTATGTAGCTGGAGGTGAAAGCCAGCTACACGTGGAACAGGCAGGAGGCGCAATGTACGGGAGAATGTAGGGTACCTTCGACAGCCCACTTGTTTGTCGTTTGCTCAGCCTCTGTAGCACGTACCCGTGTCTTCGTATCTCCCTCGCCTTTGCCAAGTTCGCCTTCGTCCACGCCTACGCCCTCGCCTAGGCACGCTTGCTCTGTTGAAGCTCGAGGCATGTGGATCGTTTCAGCTCCATTAATCGTTGAGCTCTTGGGGGTTCTCCAATCCCTGGTCTTCTGGTTCCAGTACAAGTACTCTTTCATTTGTTGCTCGCCAGCCAACACCTGCCACCAAATATCTCGTCTCCTACGCGAAACAGGAACGATTCTGGGCTGACTCTTCGACCCTTCTCTTTCCGTTCTTTTGTGCTGCGAGGTGTGCACGCAGTTTACTCTCGTTTCTTCGGCAGTCCCGTCCACTCCTTTCGCTGCAGTCACCACCGACAACCTTTCGCTTCGATAGTACATTGCCTGCAGTTCTCTCACCACGACAACTGGAACTGCCGCGGAACCCTAAGCCGATTCGCACAGGGACTTTCGTTGCATCGATGTCCTTCAAAACTTCGTTCAATATGGATCGTGATCAGATTCTTTCGCCTCGTACGGTCGAGGGGTTGATCGCAGATGGTCACACTATCGTCATCTTCGAAGACTTTGTCTTGCGCCTCGACTCGTGGCTCAGCAAGCACCCCGGTGGTCGTTTGCCCATCTTGCATATGGTCGGCAAAGATGCCACGGATGAGATCAACGCGTAAATTGACCCGACGAACCTCTCCTGTCTTTCACTCCATCAATCCATCACCGTGCTCTGATATGCTGTCCGTATATGCCCAAGTATCCAGCGGACGGAACATGAGCGGCCAGTGGCGATGCAAGGAAACATAGAAACATGACGACGAGAGAGAATGAGCATTGAGCATTGAGCAGAGACAGAGACAGATATAGAGAGAAAGAACCGAACGAGAGAAACGCCCAATGAAGTATGAATCATGCTTCATGTGAGCTTAGTTCTAATTGAGGGTACTGCGCTGAAATGAACCCAACCCCACCCCTCTACCTCCGCATTCATACATTACCTAAACCAACACGGTCGAGACCTCAGTACCAAAAGCTCTAGAGTTCTGACGTGCGTGCTGCAGGTACCATTCCGCCGCCACCCTTAAGACGCTGGGCGCCTACCGGATCGGCCGGAAGCCAAGGGGGCCCTGGTTGAACATGACACCGCCAATCAGAGGGGGAGTCTATCGTCGACCGAGTGTTACCGTAATCGACAACCAGCCAGGCACCCCAAAGGCCTCTAATTATAAAGCCGACCCTTCCGAGCTCACCGTCGCTGTCACGACCCCGCCGACCACGCCGCCCTCTTCTCCGCCTACCGCCACGGCTACCCTCCTCCGCCTGCGTGTTCCTCCTCGAAAGGGAAACGAACCTCTCACTCCCGGCACTGATGAATGGGACGATCGGAGTTCGTACGGCTGGGAGAGTGGAGGCGAGAAAGATAACGAAGATAGAGACAACGAGAAAGATAATTCCCATGGACTTGAGACGGACCAAAGAGATGCTGCCGCTTACACCGAATGGGCTGTACAGCAGAACGTTCGCCGCGACCTCCAGGACTACCCATCCGTCGACTTGAGCATGCAGCAGGATATCGTCCACCGATATAGACTTCTTCATCAGCAGATTCAAGACGAGGGTCTCTACGAGTGCAGATACCTGGAATATGGCAAGGAGATGATTCGCTATGTCTCGCTATTTGCTCTTTTCCTCTTTACTCTCCACAATGCCTGGTATATGACATCGGCTATTAGTCTGGGCCTTTTCTGGGTTCGTATTTTATCCTAGCAGCCCTACAGGCATGTGCCACCTTACTGACATCTTGGCGTGTAGCATCAGATTATGTTCACTGCGCACGACGCCGGGCATCGTGCCATCACACAGAAGTTCGTTCCAGACACCCTTATCGGCATGTTCGTAGCCGATTTCTGCTGTGGCCTATCCATCGGATGGTGGAAAAGTAGCCACAATGTTCACCATCTTGTCACGAACTCACCAGTATGTTTGTTTTCAAGTAGTTCTCTTTTTGGTCTTATGCTCCCTCTTTCTATTTGTACTTGTTGTGTCTTTGCAAATCGTACTAAATCGTCGCCTTGCTAGGATCATGATCCGGATATCCAAAATGTCCCTCTCTTCGCCACTTGCCCGTCCTTCTTTCGCTCCATACACTCCACCTACTACGACTTCAAGTTCGCGTGGGATGCGGCTGCCGACTTCCTCGTGCCGTACCAGAAGTACACATACTACCCAGTTATGGGAATCGCCCGGTTCAATCTTTACCTGCTCTCGTGGTTGCATGTTCTGTCCTCCAAGTCATCCTCCCTGGGCCACTCCAAGGCTTGGTGGATTCGACCGACAGAGATTCTCTTCATGGCTTGCTACTGGTTTCTCTTTGGGTACTGCCTATTATGGCGCACACTGCCGTCATGGACAATCCGCGTCGCGTTTGTGCTCGTTTCACACGTCATTACCATGCCCTTGCACGTGCAGATCACATTATCGCACTGGGGCATGTCGACCTCCGACCTGGGCGAATCTGAGTCCTTCCCTCAACGACAGCTACGTACCACTATGGATGTGGATTGCCCGGCCTGGTTGGACTTCATTCATGGCGGTTTACAGTTTCAGACTGTCCACCACTTATTCCCGCGTGTGCCACGCCATAACTTGCGCCGAGTTCAAGAGTTGGGTCTCCAGTTTTCTAAGGACACTGGCATCCCCTACACCATCATGAAATTTGTCGACGGTAACAAGAAGGTCCTCGGCCACCTCGGCGACATTGGCAATCAGGTTCGCATTTTAGTCGAGTGCCAGAAATACATGGCCAAGACGGGTGAGAGCGGGCTACATTGATGGGTCGTTCGGTTCGCAAGCTTTTTCATAGGTGCGTTTCACATGTTTAGTTTCCAGAAGGATTTGCACACAAGCAAGTCAATGCGCGCATGGCGTTCGGTGGCTATCTTTAGAGAAAAGGCATAAGGACAAGTGGGCATATATAGACATAGATAAAAGGTATACAATGTCATAAACTCACTTGAGCTACAATTTCTCTCTATTGGTAGTGTACGTTTGCATGTGTTTAAGAATTTGGATCGGATACAATCCCAGTGAACAGGATGCTTGCCTCTTTTTTTCTCGATTCCAATGGCCAATTCTTTGTTTTATGTAATACGCGAACAGCGATCAAAATTTGTGGCCAGCTTACTCGCTCACTTATTAGCCAGAGACTTGATTTCCTCGTGAAACCCACGTTAAAATTCGATTTCCGACATCATGTCGTGCTATATTGACTGTGGGTGCTGGAAGGGCACCTGCAGCCTTCTCCTATCTACTACCATCACTGGTGCAAAACCTCGTAAGCCAAGCTCTTCGCCGACTCGGTGTTCCCAGAATCTTGGTCACGCGCTAGCTGTAAATACGAACACGAAGGGTGCTGGCTCTACATGCCTTCGATGGCATTATCATTTGCGACTTAAGAAACGATGAGCTGACTGGGCGGAAATAGGAGAAATAATCGTCGGCTCCCCCGTCTTGTGAAGATAATTCATAGTTCCCCAAAAGCATTCGTGTGAACTTTTCCTGCGGGCCTCAAGAGTCTCTGGGAATACCGGTATTTAGCCCAGGATCGGCATCTAGCACATTATCAGCTCAGTGCGACAGGATGATGGTATCCTTGGCTCAATGGGCGAAAAAAGAAAACCCTCGGGTTCCATGCGCGAGAGATGAAGGCAAAAAAGGCACAAGATACAGATGAGATCTAGTCTGATCGAAATCTAATCTTGTAAAAGAGTAGACCATTGCTAGGAATTTATATTGCCCTTCCTCTGATTGCCAGCTTTGTGTACTCTTCACCGTGAGGTAAATCAGCCTGTATACTCGAGAACATGTAGTCGCCGAATGAAAGCGTAAAGCTCATGAGGCAGTCTGTCAAGTAAAGAAGGGGGAGGAGAAAGCGAGGCATTACTTACCACAACCCCAGTTTCCCGAGTTACCTCCCAGGCTCCGCGCCATTACACGACCAAGTTTCATGAGCTGCATTGTCTGGTCAAACGTATTCTGCATCAAGTCCGGCATTCCCCATGTCCGGAATAGCGACAGAGTTTGATCGAAGCACCCGAAATGGATAGACAGTTGTAAGTAGAAGCCGCTCCGTTGGAGGCTCGACATGAGCTGTTGGGGTTGGCCCCGAGAAGTGGGTTTTCAGCGCGCCGTGTAAATGACTATAAAACTGTGGAAAATGACTATGATCATGGATCACACTGTGGCGTCTGCATTATGCACCGTATATTTCTATCGCAACCTCCATTACATACCACAGTTAACTACTAGTTTACTTTCCTTTCTAGCACCGAATCAAACCGCCAAAAATCTCATGCCGTATGGCAACCTAAGCTAAGGTTACAAACTTAGCAGTTAAGTTCAGAGTTAGGTCCAGGGGTTGGGGAGACGGTGGCAGTTCCTTGAAACGGTATGTGTATACTTCCAGTGTGATCACTACACTCACAGTCAACAGCGAAGTTGACCAGCCAACTTCATATGTCACGAACCTGAGCCAACACAATTAATACTAGAGAGGAAGGGGAAAAGCGGGCCGAAACGAAGAACTGACGTGTGGCAGTGTTCAAGATCAGCAGTTGCCAGATTGCAATTTCAGCAATCATTCAATTCCATCAGCAGCAAGCAAATGTCGCTTGGTCAGGGAAGTTCAGCTCCGCCTCCGGGACCACGACAAGAAAGTCCTTCAGGACCTCAATGTCCAAGATCTAATAGAAAAAAAGCAGTCCCTCAAGAATGGTAGATATCGGTTGGGTAAGATATGATTTGTGTAAACCATGGAACGTCTCTGGTTATAAACAAGATCCGATTGCCCATCATCCCATGAGCCCGTGACCGAAGCCGCCGTATGCACTATGGATGATGGAGACATTGAAGTCGTGCCGATTGATCACAAATCTTAGAATTGGTCGCTGGTATGTTTAATGGGTGCCAAACAATAACTCTATGGCTGATGAATAATTTGATGGTGAGCCGATCTCGAATCAAGCGTGCGTTCACGCATGATTCTGCCTTCTCGACCCTTCGAGTTACTAGCTTTTATTCCTTTTTAATTCTTCTTCGAGATGGAAAACTATCATTCCCCCGTGAGTGACCGTTACAGGCAGGACAACCAACCCGTCGCATATACGTGGCCAGGTCATCTGGTGGTCAAATAAAGGCGTGTGCTGGACCCTGTTATCACTGACGAGATAGCTTTACCTCGGGTAGACACCCCAGATACCGCCTGGTGCTTCCCGGGCAAGGTTGAGCTTCCGCCTCACTGCAATGTGTAAGCAAGCACCTTCGAAAATGCTAGGTAGTAGGCCAACGGCGGGTACTTACCCCCATCCATGCCCTCATTGACACGTCCTTGATGTTCTGCTGAGAATTGCCATAACCTACAGCACCACATCGCGACGAGTGCGTCCATATCCTTACGCTGCAGCGGAGTTGTGACGATGAGTCGATGCTGCCCCTCCCCCTCATCCTCCACCGCCACGGCCTTACTGTTGCTGTCGACCCACTCGTACCGGTCCTCCTTGTGCCCGATCTCATAGATAGGACTCGCATCCTTGATGAACTGCGGCAGCCCGTGATCATTGCTCTTCCCCGAAATATCAATCGGACACACCTTCCAGCGCGAGCGGAAGCGGCTCTTCTTCAGCCCCATGTGACCAGCCGTTCTCCTGGAAACAGAACTGATATAGAAGGGCGGGGCGTACGATGGTAGAGTATCAAGATAAGCTGTCGAATGTTTGAGGTTATAGATGTGCCGGGGCCGTGGCTTAATATTGGGCTGGCCATCGGCGCCTATTTTGACGGCCCGCTCAACGCGCTCCATGATCACTTCCGAGGTTGAGAGCGACAGGCTGGCGATTCCTCGGTTGAACTGGTACAACGGAGGCGCATCAGCGGACTCAGCATGGATTGACTGACCTGAAAGCACAAGAATCGTCGGCTGGATGGTTTCCATAGCTTCATCATAAGAAGGCGGCTCATCGGGAGCGACAGAGCTGGCATCATGTCCCACTGGCATCATGGCTACGCTTCAGAGAACCGAAGGCAATGCTCAACAGTAGGTATTGAAATAGAAGGCACTTTTATCAGCAGCCTTTTATCAAGTTAGACCACACGAAATGGAACGTCAGACATAAGGTCTAGTAGGTAGGTAGGCAGGTATCCGGAGGAAGTGAATTATGTACGCCGTATCTACTAACCTACCCACCCACCTACCTCCTATGCACACTGCCCGCACCTGACCGGTGGAGCGATTACGGATGGCGGAAGGCAGCGGCACAGTAGGTGAAAAACAATTAGGGTGCCTCAGACTACCTACCTACTTACGCACCCAGGTACCTAAAGCGCATCGTGCAGTTAATCACCAAATGTACGGGCTCTCTCTCTATCTACATCGTGTAGGCATACTACAAGGTAAGTCCACAGGCATAATCATTACCTACTTCTAGGTACATATACTGATTGAACTTAGCTTCTCCCTCAGCTGGGAGCAGCTGCGGTCTTGACTTTCACTACCCGTATCAGGCGGCCTTATAGGTTCTGTCCCACATATGATATTATACTATATATTACGATAAGGTCTCGGCAACTCATCGGTCATTTGCCTCTATGGCTTAGTGGTAAAGCGTCGCACTTGTATCTCAAGGAATGCGAAGATCCCTCGTTCGATCCGGGGTGGAGGCACTACAAATAAACACTTTGCGATATCACCAATTGCAAACTGGTCATTATACTCTTTTTGGCTTGTTAGCTAAAGTGTATTACACTGTGTCTCTTCAGCTACGCGTGCGGATTGGGAACAGGCTTTGGGAGATAGGTACTTTGATAAGAAGTCCTTGAATGCTCTGGCTATCAGAACCATTCCATCGTAGTTGCAAAGGTAATGCTAGTCTCTCGTGCTGCATTGTACTTGGCTCTCGCAGCCATAGCCTGCTCGTGCATACTAAATTTGTATTGCCATGCCGAAGCTTGCTTCTTGCCTGGTTCTTGCTTTTTCCATCAAGGGCCTTGTTGCGAAGCAAAAGCGGTAGGAACCTCCTCAATGGCGCCAAAAAGGTGGTGTCCATGACGTGCACCTGCAGGTTCCGCCCAGCAAACACAGTGGACGACTTTCTACTGAAGTTCATACTAAGCAATATTCACTATAATAGCTGATACAGGTATCTCTAGGCAAACTCAAGTCTACTCGAGTTGAGAGACCGGGCTCTGTCAGGCTGTTTCTGCTATCTGAATGCTCAGCAAACATTGCACGGAATCCTGACCGAATCTGCCGTGATCAGCACAATGGCGGCAGCGAACACTACTATTTTTGGGCCCAACGTGTACGTGTTCGACACGGGCATGCCAGTGGCTGGGATCCAGGACAAGTTAAGCGCCATATTCAAACAGATGGAGGCTAATGAGTTCGGACCCGAACGTTATGCTCTGCTTTTCAAGCCCGGAACTTATAATGTCCTTTTCGACGTGGGCTTCTATACGCAAGTCGCGGGCCTAGGGCGAAGCCCAGACGACGTACTCATCGAAGGAGGTGTCAACGTACCAGCTTACTGGATGCCCAACAGGAATGCAACCTGCAATTTCTGGCGCTCCTTCGAGAACTTTGCTATCAATGCCTCGCAGGCGACCAACAACACGACAACGATCGCGGTGTCGCAGGCAGCCCCGCTGCGTCGATTGCACATCCGAAGCCCCGGCGGTCTGTGGCTTTTCCAGGTCGACCCGGAAACTCATGCGGGAGGATGGGCATCGGGCGGCTTCATGGCCGATTCGGTCGTTGACAACCAAGTGCTTCCTGGTTCTCAACAACAGTGGCTGTCACGCAACAATCGGTACGGCAGCTGGGCGAACGGTGTTTGGAATATGGTTTTTGTGGGCGATACGAATGCACCTAGCCAGGCAGATTTCCCAGCGACACCGTATACTACTGTAGAGCGAACTTCCGTCATGCGCGAGAAGCCGTTTCTCTGCATCAATAGTCAGGGCCAATACGAGGTCTTCGTGCCTACTCTACAGAAAGACAGTCGAGGACCCAGCTGGGAAGGCTCACCTACATCCGGCAAGTCCATCTCGATCGATCATTTCTACATAGCCCAGCCACCAACGGCAGACGCTGCCAAGATCAATTCAGCGTTGAACTCTGGGAAACACATCATTTTCACACCTGGCATCTATGAGCTCGAAGAACCCTTACGTATCACCAAGCCCGACACAATCATTCTTGGATTGGGAATGCCTTCACTCGTCCCGATTCAAGGACACTCCGCGATATCGGTTGCTGACGTTGACGGTGTTACACTCGCCGGCCTCATCATCGAAGCGAGTAGCGTTACCTCGCCTACGCTTGTCGAAGTCGGTCCTCCCGGCTGCTCCACTGTCCACACAGCCAACCCGACGTTCCTTTACGATTTGACGATACGTACCGCCGGGCAGAACAAGAATGATGTAGGAATCACGATCAATAGCCACGACGTTGTAGGCGACCAGTTATGGCTGTGGCGAGCAGATCACGGGCAAGGTGCAGCGTGGGACACAAATCCTACCAAAAATGGTATCGTTATCAATGGTGACAATGTGACGATATTCGGGTTGTTCAACGAACACCACAAGGAATACCAGACTCTGTGGAATGGTGAAGGCGGCCGCCTTTACTTTTATCAATCTGAGATCCCTTATGACCCTCCAAATCAAGAAGCATGGAAGGCGGGCAAGACCAATGGCTATGCTTCGTACAAGGTGGCCGATACTGTGAGAACCCACGAAGCCTGGGGACTGGGCATTTACTCGTACTTCCGCGACTCGCCGACAAAGCTGGAGAGTGCTATCGAAGTACCACAAGCCGCAGGTGTCAAGCTGCATCATCTGACGACTGTATGGCTGACCGGAGTTGCTGGCAGTGAGATAACGCACATTGTCAACGGAACAGGCGGTCGTGTGTATGCGAACAGCCCGGACTCGGCAATGCGCCAAACTATGAATGAGTTCTCCGGGTGACGGCTCATTGCCCAGTCCCAATGCTGGCACTCTAGCACGTTAGAGCTCGGAAAAGATGCCGGAGATCCGCCAGGGTGCCGGGATTGTCTGCAGCTAGCACTTGGGAATGATCAATTCTTCCGCGTCTGGGGGCCCTTGTAGAGAATCTGTACTCAGTCTGCACAGTAGGGCAGGTCACTTAGGTATTCATGTGCATCGAAGGGCATTGATCAACCATCAAGCTCTCACAGCTGTAACCCGACTTCTTCGTGACGGCCACTTCCAAAGGAACTCTATGCGATGGAAGAGCAATCATCATCGACCCTTATCCTCACATTTCAGGCGGCCGTTCCCGACCTCAGCCTAATATGCATCCCGTCACTCTCCCACCCATTGCCCGTTCAATTGCACGTTTCACTTTTTTACGATGGAGTCCCTACCTACAGACAGGGTAGAGGGGCACAGAACCTAGTACGGGCATGTGGCTGACCTCAGGGTGCAGAGTGACGCAACTGGCAACGGCACAGGGTGGATAGGGGGCCGATCGGGGTCTCAGAGCCACACAAGAGCCACACAAGAGCCACACAAGAGCCACACAGATGCCACACAGATGCCACACAAGTGATGTAAGAGGTCCACACCAGCCACACAACCCCGGAATCTGTCGACATCAATCCTAGCACAATCGCGATGAATCCCCCACCTTGGCTGGCATTGGAATCCCCAATCCTAAAATCAGGTTTCCTTCCACCGAACAGCACTTCGGTGACGTTGAGCCGCCGCGCCTTGTTCCAACATGTCAGCCGAAGTAACCCCCCTGCCAGCATGCCCTGCAGCATGTATAATAGCCCCGTTGAGCCAGTTGAGTATCTAGTGTGATTCTAACATCATTCTACTATTCGACCTCCTCATTCCGCTCCATCACATCCACCCCATTGCTACCCTTTTCGCTCGGCCCAGGCACCACCAGAGTCTAGCTTCTTTCCCGTTGAGGAAAGAGTCTTCCGTCACCATGTCTGGATCCGAAAGCGATATGAGAGCCCCCTACGCCGAGAGCGCCTCAGAGGCATCTCTCTCACCCTCGCCCAACCGGCGCCGTCGTGGACGCAAGGGCAAGAGCCAGCAGCAGATGATGCCTGCCGATCAACAAGCACTCCAGCAGCAGCAGCAATTCCAGCAGATGCAGCAGATGCAACAACAACAGGCGATGCAGCAGCAGCAGCAGCAGCAGCAGCAGGGAGGTGGTGATGACGGGAAGAGCGACACTCTGAAATTGCGCCTCGACTTGAACATCGAAGTGGAGGTTACTCTGAAGGCTCGCATACATGGTGACTTGACTCTCTGCTTGCTGTAAGTATCGCCCACTATTCAATCATTCCTTACGCAGGAACCCCGGGCTAACATTCATGATTAGGGATGCTTAAGTCGTATATACCACAATGCCTTAATTTCTCGTATCGCTTGTTTCGATCATACGATCTTTTAATACACGTCTGGTCCATGAAGTTGCCAGACCTGTTGAACCTGAGACTGGACTATTGGGTCGCATTCACTATGGCGAGGCGAATGGTTCTTGGACAGTCTACTTCAATGCTTGGCGGCAGCGGACGCCAGCATTAGCGCATTGTATTGCTTTTATATGAGTTACGATCTTCTAAATATCAAATCATTATTCGATCATTCGGCATCTGGCCCGTGACCTCTTTGACTGGTCTTTGTGATGAAATTCAAGGTGAGATGAGATGTCTTCATCGGCCTTGTAGCCCTAACATGTGCTATATGCAGGATAATGCATAATATTTCGTGGACGATGGACGTGGCTGCACCGATTTAGCAGACGACACACCCATAGACAATCGCAATCTCTTCTGGTCAGTAATCCGAGTTAAGGTCACGATGTTCCCGTTATCACTATGCGCAGCGGTGCATATTCGAGTTGCCGCAAGCATCCATGGCTGGATGCAGTCCGGAAGCTGGACCATCATCGTCATCTTCGGTCTACTCCGCATCATCGGCGCCGGCTTTCAGTTAGTGACGATCAACAAACCAGACAACCGCGCGGCTTATGCCGGCGCACTCGGGCGTGAGAGCATTGGAATTGCGCCCCATGTGGGCATGAACGTGGGGAATGTTAGCGCGCCTGTAAGTAGCATCCAGGACTGTTCATTGTGTGTGCATGCAAGCCCGGGTGATCCAGCCGGTGATCCATCCAGTGATCTAGGTTACCTGGATATGTTCTGATACCTTGGAGCTACCAAATCACTAATCGGTGTTTCGAATGGCCTGGCATCTACCACTGGCTCTGGACCATCTCGTGACTCGAGCCAGTATCGCCATCTTCACAGTTCAATATGCCCGCGCCGTGACTGTCTTCTTCATGATTCTTGCGCAGAAGATCGACATCCCATCGGGCGAGAGACGCCTCCTATCATGTACCACATTGTGTTGTCCTTTCGTCATCATCCGATTGCTCTACGGTTTTCCTGCCACATGTTCCTATGACCCTGGGTTTCACGTCTATTAGGGTAATATAACCATCTATTTCACCATGTCTGTGCTCCCAGAGATCATAGTCGTCGGTCGTTGCGTGGTCGCTGGGCTTAGCCTCAAGAAAATGCATCAGTCGTCTCACGTGAAGACAGAAGCGGCGGAGTCGTATCCGTTGAGGACAGGGGCGCATGGCAGTTGACTGGTTTCCGGGAAGGGGGGAATTGTAACCGCGGTGTTTCTGTTTTCACCGTGGACGCCTTTGAAGGAAGTGTTGGGGTCATTGCCAGGAATTGGTCCACTCTAGTAGCAGAGGCCGTGAGTAGCTGATGAGGAAAGGTCATTCAGATTCAAGGTCTCCTTACTGTGCTGCGAGCATATGGGTTGCGAGATAGACCGATATGTTGATAGTCCAATACCAACGCAATGCGTCTTCGCCGAGAACCAATATCTCGGGTACTTCGTCTCCGACTACCTCCTGAACGTCGGTTTCCCGAATCTGTCGCGTAACGGATCTCGGGACTGCGCATTTCCACTTTCAGGTCCATTGTAATACGTTGTGACTTGCTGTTGAAAATAAAACTAAGGATGCGGTGGTTAGAAGGTAACTGTTGCAGCGATGGCAATTACCTGCGCGAGTTCTTGGAGTAATGAAGACTTATAGGCAGACTTCGGTCAACTGAGGCCAGGCGGCAAACCGTCGGACATACGTAATTGACCACAGTGACAAGAGCTTCTCTATAGAAAGCGGCCTGTTGCAGGACCTTGAGTCATAGAGTCTTCACAAACGCCAGTCTTGAACGGAACCTGTATAATACGCGGCCAGCCGACTTCACTCACAGATTCTTTGGTCGCCAGGACGGCAGCAGAAAGCCTCGTCTCAAGCGGTGTGGGCTGCTTTCACGTAACTATAGGAGTCCAAGACACGTTGCGAACTCTAGAAACCAGCGCGGTCTTTCACCCGAATTACATCCAGCCTTGAGTGCGCGGCACCAGGACAGACACTTATCGGGACGGGTCTAAGGCGTCTATTTGGTTGAAGTGGCAAGATCACTATCACATCGCACGCATCGCTGCCCAGAAGGCGTGAACGGTTGCTACAGCTCCGCATGGATGTCCAGAATCGTGGCTGCTCAAGTGCGAGACAGACTACGGTCTTCGGCATCATTTTGCCCCTCTCCTCAAGGGGATGGACGCTAATCGTCACGCCTGTCTTCTTAGTGAAGATGGTCTACTTCGGAAATTCTCTTGTTTTTCATATTTACTATCTCACAGGTTTTGTATACTTTAATACAGGCTGATTTCCTGCCCAAATCATTTGCGAGCTAAAAATGAAAATAAATCTTGCTTATAGATATCGAGGACTAGGCGAGAACTCAAGTGCCGATAGCCACAGCTTGTTATAGACCCTGCAGGGTTCGGATGAATCGAGGACTGTTGTGTCCATGAAACGGGCGCCCAGCCTCGTGTACCAGGTAGTGACCAATGGTCCAGATAGTGAATATTGTAAATAAGCCGGCCATGTTGTAAATGTCAGGTAGGAGCCTCTAGGCTTGTACTCGAGAGGACCTGGCTGTTTCTCAAATGGCGCTGGAAAGGATCTGTATCACGACATTTTCGCGACTCCACCGGAAAAGGGTAGCACCTCCTGAATCTTCTAGACCTACTCAAACATGGCATGCAATCTTTCAGGTACGGGAGCGCCCACAAATGGTTCGAGCGATGGTGAGTAGGGGTGCAGCAACATGCCTGATCAGACGCTATCGAATCATTTTGCGCGGCAAACCATGGGGGAATATAGATTAAGGCACGATTCGTCCGCCAGATATACAAGCAAGCGCGTGATGTCGTGATCTCTCCCCTCATATCCCCAAACGACACCCTACGATGTTACCCAATGTCTGGGAGCGTTTTCACAGGCTGCCGCAGGTTTTCAATCGAGGAACTTAACCAAAAATGTCGGCACGCAGGTCGGCTTCGATGACTTCAGGACAGCTTGCCCAAAGCTACAGATTCGGTCGTTCAAACATTTAAGAAAAAAATACATCTGCCCGATATGCGTTCCTTGGATCTTGTCTCATCGACTAGTTTTGTACCCAGCTTGAGTCGAGTCCAACATCAGTAGCTTGGGCATGGTCCATGAGAGCTAAACGCCTATAGACAGGAAGAGGCGAGATTGAAGGTAGCAATGTGCCCTTTCTGGTCTATTGGAAAAACATCACGCACTTTGCGACTGCTCCCTTATGTGGTGAAATTCAGTGCCTTTAGTTCTTAGGAGCCTAGCGAATTGCAAGGGGGGAAAGGGTGGGGGCTCTAAAAGGTCCAGTTTTTTTACCAAGCTGATATGATAAAAAATAAGGTGGCTCGAATTCATCAATCGGGGTTTCATTATCGCATCTGATAAAGATGGTATAGTATAGTGGTCAGTACAGCTCGTTGTGGCCGAGCAGACTTGGGTTCGATTCCCAATACCGTCATATTTTTCCATTTTGACACCTCCTTCCCAGGTCGTCAAGATACTGGTATAGTCTCTCCTTTCTTTCTTTTTCTCCTCTGCCCTCGCCTTCTGATTTTAGTGAAAGCACTCTATATTGGCTACTACGGCCGATATGAGTGGCTTGGTGAGGCAGCAGCGCGCTTCGCTCTGAATCCTAGTAACCGCAGGGAGCCGATTATCAGCCCAGCCACCTAAAAATTCTGCTTCGGGTTGAACATAACACACACTATCTGTCTCTGAACACCGACAGACAGTCTAAAAGGAGGAGGTAGGATCGACTCAAATTTCTCAACCAGCACCGCTATCGTGTCTTTCGTCAGAGTGTTCTTCTCCCCCACCCAGTGCCTTAGGAAGACAGAGGAGGCGTAGCTCGAGCTGCATGAGGCCCGGTCGAAGTGAAGTTGCGGAAGTGGATGTGAATGGCAGGAAATGCAATATTTAATTGGAGCCCAGGCTCGTGGGAATGACGAAGCATAAATAAATATTCTGCGTTGCGGTTTCCGTACTGTATATCATCGAGTGTGACCACCGGAGTTAGAGTGTCTTACAATGAATTATATGCTATTGCCAATTTTACTACACTCGCGGGATAAATAGAAAGCAAGACACTGCTGTCCATCGGTCGAATTATTTATGCTTAACAAATAGCTCCTGGAATAGTGCAGTGAGAACTCTAGTTGTGTGATGACACTTTTGGGGGAATAGGATGGAGTAGGTACCTGAACGGGAACTGAAACTGATAAGTACAAAGACTGTACCATTTGAGCGCCTCCCTTATCTCCTGAATCGATGTGATCTTCAAGGCCTGCACGACTTCGGGCTGGGGGGGTTATGTACACGGACATTGCCTCGAGTTGGGTCAAGGGTTACCTGAGAGGTCGTTCTAGAGAAAATTGTGACATCTGGTCCTGCACTGCTTTTGCGCCAGCCATGAAACACACATTCGTCTCGAACGAGCTTCTCTCAATACCTACTGAAGTTGACGATCACCCCGGAATCAACATCCGCTTCAGGCGTTCACGCGTTTCAACGCGTTGGTTCCTTAGTGCCTATTTCTTTTCTGGATGGCCCATCCAGGACCTGGAAAAGCACGTATCGCCTCTGCCCAGTAATCTACAAACTCCAAAAGCCTTTAGATCGACTATCATGTCACCGGTCACCTCCAACAACCCCGATCTAGACGCGCAGTACCATAATTTCGTTAGGTAGGTAATCAACACAGACCCTCGCCCCGTGTCCCCCGTCTTCCTCGTAGGCCTGGTCGCATCCATTGTCAGTAATTAGCCGTCCCGAATGCCGCCACCAGTGCCTGTATGCAGCAAGACAAATGAAAACTAGTTAGTTTAGAGGCCTGTATCAAAAGCAACTATATGGGGAGCGATCAATGCAGGTATTTCACAGGGAAGCCTCGGCCTACTTTGAAAGCCTTCCCCTAGGTTTGTCAAGGTGACACTTCAGCATTGCCTCTCAAAGGATGTCGGCTCGTTTTGCGCGGACATGTCTTTCTCCACGAAAATATGGTGGCCTACCGACACCACAACTTCGGCGTCAGCTATCTTCACTACAACCTCAGCCGATGACCGAAAGCTCACGGCATTGAGGACTCAGAGCACCTCTGCCCCCCAACATCAAGTCTTTCTTTGCATCCGCTTTTTCCCCGTTTGAGGAGGGCTTATCCAGATCCTCATACCTACCCCCTGTCGCCAAAGTGGACATAGCCACCACATGTACAATTCTTTTCCCGATTACCATCACCAGTTATACCTACCTTATATCAACATACAGAAAAGCAAGCTAGAACCAAGCCCGCAAGCCTGGTGGAAGGGGGCCGAGCTCCAAGGCGGGCATCAGTTACGGCTGAACCTTCATGACGAAAGACCAGGTAGGTAAGTTAGCAGTGTGCATGAATCAGCAGTTGCAAGGTCGCCCGCAGTGTCATGTGTCCAAACGACGCCGCCGCCACGTACACAAGTTATAACCAGCAAGCCTGCGGCTGGGCTTAGGGATGTAGCAGGGGCGATGATAGGGGACACAAGGACGTGGACGGCATAATTGGTACTATATCAGGATAGGCTGCGAATGCGGGTGCTGTGTAGAAGAAATTCCTCATTATTTCACTTCATCCTCTGCTCATCATACTGATCTCGTCGACATTCTGACTGCAACTGCCCCTTTTGCATGACTCTAGTTACACAAGAGGCAAACGACAACAAAGTGCATAAAACCCCCAAAGATCCCCCAAACGCCGGTTCCTTAAAATGCCTACTGCTTGTCTCTCAGATGGCGAGGTACCCATTTGCCAGGGGCGCCAGAAGCCTTCAATTGCTCTCCAGACGGAGGGGGCGTAGCGGTCTCTCTGGCCGGACCGCCAGACTGCTTGTTCTGCTCACGTTCTCGCCAAGAGGACTTGCCAGTCTGGCCTGCAAGGTTGAGACGAGGTGGTCCCGAAGGACGATCATTTGAGGACGTCCGCTCCATGGGAGCTGGAGGAGCTGTACGCTCCACTGGAGGAGCAGCAGCACGCGGGGGGGGCCCGTTAGACTCTGGCGCAGCGGTTCGAGAGGAATCGCGATCTCTCCATGACGGCTTTCCAGTATTTCCCGCAAGGTTGAGACGAGGCGGACCGGAAGGACGGCCATTCGACTCTGTGCGGTCCATGGTCACAGGCTGTCGTGGAGGCGGCATGCGTTCCTTTTCCTTCTCGGCCTTTCTCCTGGCTAGAGCTTCTTCTTCTCGCCTGGCCTGCATGGCAGCCTTCTCCAGAGTTTCTTGACGCTCCTTTTCGCGCTGCTCCTTCAACTTCGCCATCTCCGCTCGTTTCTGCTCCGCGCGCTTCTCTTGCTCTTCCTTTTCTCTCTCCGCCCTTTCCTCCGCCTCTCTCAGGGCTCTCTCCTTTTCTTCTCGTTCTCGTTTCTCTCTCAGCTTACGATCCCTGTACTCCTTCTTGCGAGCCGCGATTTGTTTCTCGAGCTCGCGTTCAGCATCGCGTTGACGCTTCTCGAATTCATCGCGTCGACGATCATGCAAAGATTTTCTATAAGATTCATAGAAAGGCATCAAGCGACTGAGGCGATGCTTGAGATCGACACTCTGTTCGTGCTTTTCCTTTGACAGTTTCAAGGTTTCTTCTTTCGAAGCCTCATACGCCGCCAGATCGCGCTCACGTTGCTTGGCATAGTCGTCGGAGAGTTTCTTGACTTCTTCCTTTCGGAACGCGCGTTCCAAGTGATCGATACGTTTGCCGGTGACTCTTAGCCTCTCTCGGATATCATTCTTCTCGCGCTCGAGCTGAGCAAGTTTCATGGCTCGAATATCAATATCATTGAGATTCTCGACATCGATGTCAACCGAGTTGGGACCAAGCTTAAGATCAGCAATCTGCTTTTTGAGCTCTTCCTTACGAACACGGTCACGTTCCTCCTTGAGACGTTTCTCTTCACGCTCTTTTTGCTCTTGTGCTAATCGTCGTTCCTCAGCTTCTGCCAAAGCCTGTTCCTGCAGTCGCTTCTGCTTGGCTTTCTCCTTCTCCCTCTTGGCATGAGCTTCAGATGCCTCTGCCTTCCGTTTCTGGATGACTTCCTTACGAGCAAGGGTTTCACGGTGCTCTTGTTCAGCCCCAGCCTTGGCCCGGACGAGTGCAGCTTCACGAGCTTCGACCTGACGCTGCCTATACGAAGGATCAATATAGAAACAAGTGGTATTGAGGGTAGTGGCAAGTCGAGATAACTGCGAGCGAATGATTTCCGAAGGAGTGCTCTGCAGGCGTTGTACAGTCCCAGTATGGCTCTCGGCGGAGCCGGCAGCTGACCCAGCATGCACAGCCTTTGAGGAGGCAAACACGTCCTTGTCAAAGTTGAGAACACCTGTAGCATGATCCATACGAATAGACAGATCACCCTTCTTGTTACCATTCATGATGAACTTCTCGATTGTGCCACGGCTGATTTGGAAAGGTTCAGGGAACTCAGCCAAGCTCTCGACGAAAGACAAGTCAACGCTCTCATATACTTGAGACAGTTGCTGGAATAGTCGCGTGAGGATGACCTGTTGCAGAGGGAGAATGTATTTTTGCATATCAGAGTCAGAGCCGATCTTGGTCAGGATAGGGGAAATCTTCTGGCAGATAGAGAGGGGGTGGAAGTCAACTTCGAGGATGTTGTAAAGATCCCTAATCTCAGGGCGAGCACGCTTTAGTAAGGCCTTTGAAAGCGCATCTCGAAACAGACCAGAGCGTGTAGGTGCAGTGGCCATCCCAAGAAGATGAGTCAGACGGGAGTTTTTGTTCTTCCTCGCCTCGTCGAAATCAACCATAGCACCCCTGGAGCGAGTAGTGCTGATCACAGGAATCGACAAAGCAGACAGGAGAACGAATGATGCAGCTTTCTGAAGCTCTGCTTCAGTAGCAGAGGGGTTGTCAACCTTCTTGCCCTGGCCAGTGGCTATCAGAGCTGCGGATTGGCGGAGAAGGTTGTAGTAACGAGACCATGCAGCGGCATGGAAAAGGTAGTTCTCGCCGACCAGGAAGATTCGGGTGAGTTTTTCATAATAGTTCGCCATCATGACGTTCTTGGCTGGGCGCTTGCTGAGATTGAGCAAGGTGTGGATATCCTCGACACTGCGAAAGGCCTCTTGCCACAACTCCAACTCAACAGCCACATTCAACTGTTGAAAGCGAGTTTCGAGATGGCGCTGCAGCGTATCGGGGTCGTTGAGGTTGATGGCATGCATCTGGCTCGAGTATTTCGCGGCGGTCTGAACATGGTTTCGCAGAAGTTCGCAGAGGCGTCGGAATTCAGTCTTCCGTTGATACTTGAGGCAGAAATCAAACGCCCGCATCGCAGTACTCTGGTACAGGATCTCTAATCGGGCATTGTTCCTCAAGATATCAAGAACAGTTCGGTATGCTTCCCAGAGAAATTTGAGCCATGGGGTGACAACGGCGCGCTCTGTGCGGTCTCTCGATTGTTCGCCAGAAACAGTTGCGAGCAGGATCGACTCGGGTGTCTCGGTTGCCTCCAAATCTTCGACATTGGTGGTAGTAGTGGCGTCGATACTCTCTTGTACCTCATCGGCCTTCTTCTGGGCGGCAGTAACCTTATCGGCGGCCAACTCGATAAACTTCTTTAAGACCAGTTCGATAGTCGCAATGTTTGTATTTTGGGCGATGTTCTTGTACGAGTAGAGCGCGTCCTTGGCGAGTTTTCCTTTCTTCTGTTCGACGGAGAGCTCGACCAAAAGGAGCATAACAGGCTCCAAGGAGACGATGGGGACATTTCGCGAACGTTTGGAGGTTATATGGTCGTGGAGGAGAGTGAGAGCGGCGGGAGTCTGGTTCACACCAATAAGCTCGTGCGCACGCTTCAGCACGTTCTCCGGCTTCTGATGCGGAGGAGGCGGCATCTTGGGCAATCTCCTTGATGGAATAGCTTTTGGGAGATTGGTGATGCTGCCGGAGCGTGACGTGAGGAGGAGAGGCACACACTCGAAAAGAAGATTTTAGAATTGTGCCACTTCTGTGGGTTTGGGACGAGCGAGGGGCACGGGCTGAGTTTCGCTATGAGTCACGTGATCGAGCCACCTCAAGCCGGCCGACGCCTGCCAACAGTCACTCTTCGCCTGACCACCTGGAAACCCCAAGATAATAACAGCTTACGGTTGGGGGTAAAATCAGATCAGTGAGTCAGAGCTTGCAACACCACACTGCTAGATCATATCGATTCAAGCGGTCACTTTGGTGTTATTTTTCAATTATTAAATCAGGTTCATGTTTCCAGAAGGCACTGAATTTCGATCTTTACTCGATTATGCGATACCTTTCTGGGTTGGAACTTATTAGCACTGTTGCATCTGATACCACGACACATCAGGTAGGTACCTGATTGGATCCGGTCATGCCTAACCCCGCTTTTGCAGCACACTCTAATAACTGCCTGCGGTTGGTGCTAGGAAATGCATACCAAAGGTGCACAGAGTAATTGGACACAAGACGCGACGTTGACAGTTCGCAGGGTCGACGAAGATATGGGTACGAAATGATGCCATACATAGACGGAGGCAAAATCCATTCAGGTATGAAACCGACATGACAAATGTTCAGTTAATAATAGTCATTGGTGGAAGGTAGGAGGGCGTCGTAGGGAGGTGGTCGTAGGGAGGTGGGTAGATGATCCTGTAAATACCTCCTCCGCTAAGTAATTAGGTAGGTATTCATAGTGAAGTGAAATGTCAGGTATGAAGAAATATCTACCTAGATGGTAATTCAGTGACGTCCAGTCACCTACGTGCATATCTACTACTACACAAGCTCTATACGAACTATCACGTCCTATCGATTTAATCAGACCTTTGCCCCACGATGAACGATGCGCGACTCGGCTCGGGGCTACTCCGAACTGGTTCTGGGCTGGGCTCCAGGTGCGGTTTTGCGTTTCTGCTAGGTGGGTAGTTGCCTGGTAAGCTTGGTCAGGAAGGTGCAGTGGTACTGTAGTAGATAAGTACCTAACCTACTAATGAGTAGGTCAGTCTTGGGTTATTCCACTGGCTTGCTTGCCGGTGGCCCGTGCCTTCTCCCATTGTTTCCTCACAGCAGGCAGAGGTATGCATGTAGCGAGGTCAGAAGTAGCGGGCCGCACGGATCACCTACTGTCAGATGAACAGCAAGAGAGTCAGGTAAGAAACGGGGACCTGTCCAATTTCCAATTTCCCAGCCTGCAAGAAAAAAAGGCCAATTCCCCCCTTGGGATTCGACTGTCCTATGCTTCTTGGTGCTTGCCGAATAAGCCAACTCTCTTCCAATCCTTCCACGTCGACCCATCTTCTATTCTCTCCCTCCCCCCCTTTGCCTACATTACGCCGCCGAACAACGAACTTCCTTCTCCTTCGCATCCCGCTGCGCATCCCGCTGCGCACTTGCCGCCGTATCGTCGTCTGTTTCAATTGTGAGTTGCACCCTGCCTATCACAAATTGGCTCATTCCGCTGCATGCCCGCGGTTCCGACGACTCCATCCTACGATTCCGGTTACTGCTTGTTCGCGCCGCCTTCTCCCCCAGGAGCTTGTCAATGAAGATAACTGGCAGTTCCGAGTTTTACGATCAAATTGCGCGAGGTCACAAGAAGACCTTCCCTTCAGCTGACAATTTACTGATTGCATTGGCCTTCTTCAGAATAGGACCATAATTCACCGGGCTCGGTGTCCGAAAGCTACCGCCAGCAGTCGAAGCTAAGCCCCCGGTCGACCACCCTCTCGACCACTCCACTCCATCCATATCATCCATCAGAATGCCAGCCTACACGTCGAGGGATGTTGGCGACCCTTCGCAGATCAAGAAAAATAAGCAGTCGATGGCCGACCTCAAGCTACGCCGCTTGACAGAGCTCAACAATAGGCTGCGTGAGGATTTGGAACGAGAACGAATTCCTGTTTCGCAGGCTTCCAGGAGGTGAGCTGACTTGATTTGATTATTCATTGTGTTGAGCATGTAACCGACGATCATTCTAACGCATTGGATAGTATAATTGCGTACTGTAACAGCACAAGAGATGACATGGTACCATCCGTATGGGGAGCTGTGCCTCGAGGAGAGGACCCTTACGCGCCCCAGCAAAGCGGCGGTTGTTGCTTGGTCATGTAGAATCATCGAACTAGTGCAATCAGTCAGGCGCGCACAGAGTGAGCATGTCCGACCACGCACCGACCTTGCTTAAAGATTTACGTTGTGATGAAGCAAGGCGGGTTGGCTATCTGATTTCTTCAGCGACGGGAAGACAGGACCAACACCTCGTTCGATCACCCCTTTGCATCTCCAGTACGCATACTAAAAGACGGTGTTACGAGGAGTCAAAAGGGATGCTTGACAGTAATACCACAACGAAAATCGCTGCAGATCTCGAGCTCGAGATGGATACCTCTGCAGCACATGATGATAATCGACGGCATATTTCTATATTTCATGCTCCAGGCAGCTGTATGATGGACAGCCATGCGGGACAAGACGGATTTGGGGGGCTCTTCAGCATGTAATAATTATTCGTTCACGACTTGTACTTGTGTCATTTCTTTTGTCGACTTCAGTACCCCATGAATGTGAACAACCACAAGTTACGACTTCATACAACACCTTCTTACCCATGACACAGATGTGAGATCAGCACAAGGGCGGAGGATGGGCTTGACTATGTTTGACATAATGAGTAACTGGTACACGGTTTACTGCAGCCCGTTACAGAGGTAGCGAATATAGGAAGCGATTACCTACAGCTGTTGTCTCAGTCAAATCCCAATTGCAGATCGAAAACCTTTGGGCATATCCAAGCAACCACGGTGCCGCCAGTGGCAGCGGCCTGCAGTCAGCCTTTGTGGTTACCCACTATACGAATGCAGCTTCAATCTCAATGCAGTATCGAAATAGCGGTCTGGCAATTGCATATGCGACCATTACTGGAGGTATCATCCCCAAGCTATTGATGATAGCCTTAGCTGATTCATTGAACTGCAGTAAGGACGTGCGCCCCTACCCATGCATCCTGATGAGGGGAACAAGCTGAAAGACTCTCCAGACGAATCCAAGGATATGGACCCCACCAAGTATCTTTTACGATTGATGGAGTATGCATCTTATCGCGTTCAACGCACTAGGTGTAATTCGGGTAGCCGAGTAGGCCTGAAATGAGGAAATCAGATTCCTCACGAAGGTAATGACCCGCAAGATTGATGAACTTAGGTGTTGGCCCAAAATATTCTGGTTAATCTGAATTTATATACCTTGTACATTGCTAGCGTGGTATCAAGTGATGCGCAAGTCGGAGCTATCACAAGACGACGCCCCCCAATCCCACATCCAGCTCAGCCTCACGCCAACATGTCATGCAAGATTAATGAGATCTTTTGAAGAGCAGGGCATAATTCCATAAACATAACTATCTGTTGCGAATCGCATCAAGTTCGCCTCATGATTTCAGCATAGTCGCTATGGCCGAGATCAGCTCTTCGTCTGGGAACCCCGCATCGAGTTCTGCAGCACCTCCCAGTCCACTACCGCGAATCACTATACGCTTCTGTACTCAGTGCAAGTGGATGCTACGAGCAGCATATGTCAGTGCAACTCTCAGTTTATGGCGGATTAAAGCAATGGATCACCCTCAAGTTGCCTCAGATACTTCACCGACCTGTTCTCAAGCCCTCGTCATCATGAGTCGCGCAGCTACCCCTCCCGCAGGCATCTCCTCTTTTGATCTCCCTCACTTACCTTCCGTTCATAATCGGACTCAGCTAACCCTCTCAAGTTCGCTCAAGAACTCCTCTCGACCTTTTCGACCGCCTTGGGCGAGGTAGCCCTCCAGCCCACGACCGGTGGCGTTTTCATCGTGGAGATTGCCTACTCCTCCACGACACCCTCGCGCATCTCTACCGACGTCACCGACTCTACCATCCCGCCGGTCCAGATCCAGAGCCAGGTGCTCTGGGACCGCAAGATTGACGGCGGCTTCCCCGAGACGAAGGAGCTCAAGCGACGGGTCAGAGACGTGATCGAACCGGATCGGAACTTGGGACACGTGGACAGAGATTATCCGCGGCCGCAAGGACCGGGAGATAGCACGATGCCATCGCAGGAGAAAGAACAAGCACAGGGCCATGGGCAGACACAGCCATCCGGGCCGAGATGGCCTCGCATGAGCGGGTCTTCTTCTTCTTCTTCTTCTCCAGCGCCGTCGCAAGCCCTCGAGCCGGCAACCACAGACACGAACGTAGGCTCTACATCTGCCTCAAGGTCCGCCAAGGATCTCGGGCCACATCCGAATCACGGTGATGCCGGAGGTCCGGCCTATAAGCCGCGGATGGCAGGCGGTGGCGTGATGCCGCTCGCGCCACCGGGGCCCAAGGAGAAGAAACCTGACGAAGCGCGGCAGTCGGGACAAGACGAGTGTGAGGATTGCCAGTAGATGGTCAAGTAAGTAAGGTGGGAATTTGTAGAACTCAAGTACCGTATTTACCGCGCCAGCGTGGTGGGCTTCATACGTGCTCATTTCGACGGTCTGATACCGAAACACGAACACTGTTCACCTACCTCATGTGTGAAAATGCAGTGTGGTTATCCGACTCACTTGTCCAGAGTAGGACAGTGGCCGGGAAGCCAGATAGCAGTGCGAAAGTATGGTTCCATGGCATCCTGGCCTGCCAACAATATACGCCCCGCAAGGGCATCATCATGATCACTCTAGTGCACCCTCACCGTCTTATATGAGGGGAAATTCACTGGCATTATGTAGACAGCCTTGCCTATCGTTGGATTACTGGAGCCAAACGCAGGTCTTTCAGCTGTGAAGTACCAACCGTGATGCATAAACACCATCCTATTTAGAAGAGGCGCCACCATAATCTAGTTCATAAGAGTTTGGGCAGATAGTAGCTCACTGTGTCGAAGAAGCTCGAAACCTAAAGCATACAGCACATTATCAGCTTGAGGCATCCCGCTTTTACGCTACGCCTACGAACCCAAGCCTGAACCACCGTCTTGCTTGAATCAGGGGATGCTCGTATGAAACCAACTCTCAGTCCCACAGCTCACACTCTTGGTTCTTGACGTTACGTATCGTATGATTTTCGTACCAAATAGAACGATGAGATTTCCGCTGCGGCAGACAGTCCCATTCATTTAAGACTGTAAAGAAACGTAATAACACAAAAAGCTGCCAATGGCACTGGACAGCGACAGCAGACTTTTAGCAATAGAATGCGAGCAATATTTGTAGACCGGTATAAGCATCAAGTCGCATGGCTGCCCAAGGTATGACGATCGCCAGACAAGGTCGCCAAAAGAACCTAATCATCCTGGGAGCGGTGTTGGGGACCAAATGGGAAACGTCAGTGTTCGTGATACCTGAGTGGCCTCAAGCCCGTACAACAAGGGGGAGGAATGGTCTTTGCTGTAGGTACAGAGCGGTGTATTAAGCTGATTAAGGACATGTGGACACTCAAATGTAGGTAGCGAAATTACGAGATGCTCTTACCTGACTCGCCTGAAGGTCGTGCTATAAGAAATCCAGCTCACTATGGATCAGTATGGACGTCTATCGATTGCATCGGTTGATACAAAAAGCTGAGGACACTGCAAAGCAAAAAGCATGGATTCGTAAGTTCATGGCCGGGGTAACGCAGTTAACTGTCTAGTTCTCCATCCCTTTGTTCACCTTGGCCACGGAATAGACAATGGACAAAATGCGCCCTGAGCCATTCCAAATGAAACCCTGATTTTATTTCTTTTCGTGTAATAACAACATTCATCGTCAACACAGCCATCATTCCTGTCGTCCATGGTCGGGTTGTCGATTGTAACAGAGGAAGAGTTTTGTCGTCGTGTGCGGCCAATCGAGGCTCTGTATGCGAAGACGCGGACAGGCGTTCCTATCGAGATCGGTTTATGGGGCAGCTATCGATACAGTCAAGGCCACTCGTGCCGTACATTTGAAACGGGGTATCGAGACTCAAGTGCACCGTGGCACGCAGGAGCGATTTATCGTCGGCCGAACCTAGAAAACGAGGGTTTCGTATGAGATCTTTTGTTCAGGATTTGGATTGCTTTCTTGGAGTTGCGAAGCTGCTGCCTCCGAGGCCGCCATGCACGTACTTTTGTTTCTTCTCAGCTGGTTTGAGAATCTTTGAATCAACTGTCAGTAGTTGCTTGGAAGCTGATGGAATTTTCGGTGTACAAACCTGGAAAGAGCATAGCAAGCTCTCATCGACGCTCATCATTGCTCCCGCATTGTCAAACTCTCCACAGTAGTTGGGCGCACTGAACAGCGTGACCAATTGACGCTTCGAAAAGAATTCGTAGCCATCCTCGACGACTTGATGCGCACGGCAGATCAGGTCCATGTCGTGTTTTTGCAGGAAGCGGGATACGACGTCAGGTCCGAAGGTAAAAGATACGCCACGGTCATTCTCGCTCCAGCCTGTGATATCTTTGTCGGGGTCGGACCACAATAGGTCACACAAGAGACCGCAATCGGGAATCTGCCGTGTATGGTCAGTTTAAATTCCAGACCAAAGCTGGAACACAACGTGTTATGCATTAAGAAATACAGGAAGCGCTTACGTCAGTTGGTCGCATGACCCGACGGATCTGCTCCATCGAGTTCAAGTCGGGGCTCAATCCGCCATGCATTGTGAAGATCTTCTCGTCGATAATTGCTGCGATAGGCAAGCAGTTAAAGCAGTCTGTGAACGTCTTCCAGAGCTTGATGTTGTATCGGCGCTTGCATTCGTCGTAGAAACCATAGATACGATTGATAGACGCACATTCGTGGTTGCCTCTCAGAACAAAGAAGTTCTCGGGGTACTTGATTTTATAGGCGAGCAACAGGCAGATGGTCTCAAGAGACTGCTTGCCACGATCTACGTAGTCACCGAGGAAGAGGTAGTTGGCCTCGGGAGGGAAGCCACCATACTCAAAGAGACGGAGCAAGTCATAGTACTGACCATGGATATCGCCGCAGATCTGTGTTAGGCTTGGTCAGTACACGACTTGGTGATCGCAGAAAGATCGCGGGGTCTCAAGGATACGTTCATACCTTGATAGGAGCCTCCAACTCAAGCAAGATTGGCTGGCTGATGAAAATCTCTCTCGCCTTTGTGCATAGATATCGGATCTCGGTCTCCAGTAGCTGGACTTGCTTGCCAGGTCGGCTGCCGCGTACCTCGAGGAGGCGATCGATGATGGAATCGAGATCAACGTCGTGTTGGTCTGCCATCGTAGTTTCCGCACCTGCCAGTGGAATGGCCCACGAGACTCAATGAATGGGTTATCAGATTGATGAAGGGTGTAGGGTGCAAAAGGCCCAGGAAACAAACGCGATGGATCGCGGTATCAGGGCAAGATGCACTTCCTGGGCTGGAATGAAAATACATGCATTAGTGCGGCTCTATCAACTTTGTTTCGCGAGATAATTGCGATACCAACCGATGTTGGTTAATGGGTATTAGAATGATGTGCCGCTGTTGAAGGCAGACCACATTCAGGCTGCGGTGTCATGGGAGTGGGGTTGTCAGGGAGCGAGAGAAGCTGGAATCCTAAGGGCAAAAAGTTGTGTCAAAACTTACGATGAAGTGATCTCGGCTACTACAGAGCTTTCAAAAGAAAGCTGGCGGCAGAATGATGCACCCGCTCAGAAGACTCACGGGAGATCTGGACGCTTATGTAGATGGTGAGGACCCCTTGAATACACTGAGAGTGTGTCGTCTCCGAGGTGCAAGGCGCCTGGCAGGTTGCTAAGAACCCTTTGGATCTCAATTTGGGCGACAAAGAGGATCGGGTCGACAGGGAATGGGGAGATGATGGTAAGTAATGCTATATCGCCGGGACGGTAGCACTAATGAGACTTTCAGAAGATAAGGTAGGTTAAGAATCGCCGGGTGTGTAGTATCTCGAGTCGAGCTCGATACGTCGCCAATATACTGGTGGGGATGTAGTAGAGATGGTCGATCGGAATGTTTCGCCTGATGGTCGAGAACAGAAATCGCTTCTCTGTCACGGAAGGGTCGGAAGAAGAAAGGGCCTCGTGTATGGAAAGGCGGGCGGAGATGTGGTGGTGCTGGAAGGCAGGATTGTTGTTGAGGCAAGAGTGCAGAAAAAAGTGAGACTGCTGCAAGCGCTGTCAAAACAACGGGCAGGTCAGGGCAGGACAAGGTAAGGCTCAGACTCTTTCAGACGCAGAGACACAAGTAGGTTGCAGGGCGATCGAATAGCGGGCGCAAAAGAGGCAGACGCGGGGCTTTTCAGAGCTGTGGCAACAATGACCTATCGTCGTCGTCGGTGGGAAAGATGGAGGCAGAGAGACAGGAAGAGAATGTGTCGCCGTTGTCTAGAGAGGGGTCTCTGAGATCAGGAGGGAAAAACGATGGGAGAACAGGAGGAACAGAAATCAATTCTGCAAAAGTGGAACGCAGCAGACTGTCTGCCAGGTCGCGGTGCAGTCTGGCTCCTCCTTTAGCTTAGCTTGGCTGCTGCGAGAGGGCTTCGGAGGCACGGGTCCTCGAGGTTCCAGTAACAACAGCTAGGAGAGGTGCCTGTTAGGTAGCCCGTGGCTCAGTGGGTACCTGGTTAGAGGTGCTCTTAGTGGAGTGCTGTCTCCTGTTCAGTGCTGGAGTGCAGTTGCGTGATAGCTGGAGAATGGCAGTGCAGCAGTGCGCTTCTCTACAACCATTCACTTATTAGGTAAGTAGGTACTTAGGCACCTAGACCTTCGAGGTGTTACAAGGTCCCTGTAAATTGCGGCGGCACTGTCTAAGGCATCGGCGTTGCCCTGCACCAGCTGGTGGCAGTAGTTGACACCAAAGACTCGAATTGTGATCACAATCAAGGCACTGCGACAACGGATTCTGGATGGGCAGGAGACAGGTGGGGTTTCAGACACGCAAATCTAATTGGCCTTGATGAGACTGCGCAACAGAAATGCCCACCTGCCGCCTCGTTACCAGAACAAGTGCGGACACCTTGCAAACCAGACCAAGGTGTTAGTTGATTGCACATCTGGTGATACCATCATGCCCCTGAGTAGGCATGGGAGCTGAATAATACATGCAATACCGCAATATTGTCGGCTTCTGACTTCTAGCTATGTCAATGTTTGCCTAGGTAGGTACTTGCTAGGATAAGGTTGCCATTTGCCATTAATGATACAGCTTGCGATGGCTCTTCAATTTCATACCACTGCCTAATGAGCCCAGTTTCATTTCTCACATTGAAGCCCAAAGCCTGTGCTCCCTGGACTGGTTCAGGGTTTTCTTCTTCTTTGAACCATACGGTACAGTTTGTTTTCTTGTAATAGAATATACACAGCAGCCGCCCTGTATGTGTGTATATAGGTAGGTAGCATAGGTAGAACAAGAAATCTGAATAGCATACCTGCTAGATAAATCTCTCAGGTAGTCAGTCAGTCACCAATGAATCTGGCATACCTGGAGCGACCTCACTCGTGCCCCGTGACTTTGTATTCTCGTGGCTTTGGAGCTGGAGCCCTCCCTGCTTAGATCATCCCCAGGACTTTTTCGGCTTAAATATCAAAACCCACATCAGAACACGGTTGTTCCTATTATGGGAATGCCTAATTACTGGGCCATTCGATTCGTGCTCAATACATCAAGCCCAGCAGAGTCGGTTGCGACTGGCCTCGGTCCCGTAACTTTCGTGCGTGGGCATCTCTCATCATGTCATCGACTTCGGCACTGGTCGAAGCAAGACATGCGATGCAGTGCCTAAACACCCAAGTGACAATAACGTTGTACCTCCACTACATTTGTTCACGGTCCAGCATATAGGGGGGTATTCCTAGATCTGGGCTCCTCGAAGTTTTTCGTGGTCTTTTTAGCACTTCTCACCTCCCACAAGAGACTTTCTCCCGATCCATTGGACTGGCATGGCCAAGTTCTGGAAGCGGCTCTGCGGAGCCTCTAGTTGGTAGATTCAGGTACCGGCACTGCTCGAGCAGTCGTCCCTGGCGTGCCCTGAATCAGCCCGAGCCAGCCTCTAGAGGTCCTTTTCTTCTTGATGCCAGACTCCTCTTAGGACCCAACCCACCTCATTCCAAGATCTACGTGTGCGCTGTGCGCTCGGCACCCCCACTGATGCCTCGCTCCGTTACGTATGTGCATGCTCGTGTTGCTTCTACCAGCCTCAATCAGGGCGTCACTGCTCTCGGCAATCTCCCCTACTGGCCGTCCACCACCAAGCTTGGATAGTTTAAGTATGTAACCAGGCATTTGTGTACTGTGGCTACCTTAGGTAGCTATTTCCAATTTGCTCCAATGAGCTGGTCAACGAAGATGTCAACTCTGCCCCCCAAGCTTGACGCAACCAGACTGACGAATACATGGATGGCAGCATCGCTGCCGACGAGCGGTTCCTGAGTTTGAGAATATCCGCTGACGCGAAGTCAGTCACCTTGCGTAAGATGCCTCTCTGCCCTTCATGTCCAGACGCGCTTCCACATCAGCGACGACCAATCCCCGTGTCCTCCTGCGCATCGCATGGGGCCCCAGCGAATCTAATACATCTGCGCATGCCAAACCACTCTCGATCGATCGATCTTTCGCCGCTGTCTAGAGCACAATCGAATCAATAGGGAGGGGCTTCACGAAGGTGCTCTGGAGCCAACAGAGGTAGTCACATTCCCAATCCTGCAGAAAGTTGGATGGTCTTGACTTATAAATCACCAATCGTCGAAGCTCAAGCCCCGCATCCCCCGAAGAGTGGTTGTTCGGATGGCATGCCATATCAGCGAGCGCCGAGTGGTGCCTCATACCCTTGCAAATCGTATCAGGTCGACCTCTGTAGCACTTGTGACTTCAGCCTTTTATTCCGGCTGTCACTCACACACCAACACACCCTGTATTCCAAAAATAAAGCCTCAGAGTCTCGACCTTCCCGGCTCCGTATCCTTATTTGCTCTCGCAACCGTGTACCTGAACTGGGGTCCTGGGGTCTGGCGACTACCTTGCCTATCTCTGTGCTAAGCCGTGAGTTCGACATATGTTTCACACTCGGCACTCTCTCCGAAGCAGAAAGCGTGAACACTCAAGCAAGAGCAGCCTTCTGTCAATTGATGCTATATTGATCGCTGCTCGCACCGTAAAATTCAACTGTCAGTAGAAATATCTCTGGAGTGCTTCGCTGCAGTCATCGTGCAGATAAAACATCGGGCGATATCATACTGCAGCTGATGCCCACCTGGTATTCCACAGCCACTCACTGCCTTGCTGTTTGCCTGCCACTCTGGAGTTCAACCAATCCACCACCGCTCTACTCCACTACACCTTCACAAGTGAATGGTCCATCACGATGAGCTTATTCCCGGTTTACCTGACAGCTCATCAAGTCACATGACCGATTCTCCTATGCGAGGCATCACGGCTAGAACAGCTCCATCGTTAAAGTTACCACACACAGTATGCCGATTGGCGAGCAGACTTTGGTGATTGTTCTTATGGGGCTATGATTGGATAGCAACACTTACAGATGACCAAGCAATATGCAGCTGCTGTTCCTAGGTTGAAACTCATCTTGACCCTTGCCATGTTAAGGCGTGAAACGCCTTGACATACTTGACATGCAGGATCCTTACTTTGGGCTCATGCGGGTATAGTCGTCGACTTTCAAACTCAAAAGGAAGCTACACGCCCTTGGGCAGTTCTCCCCGAGATTGACTCGAGGTGCCCCCTCTCAGTTACCGGGTTCCGCGAACAACGTTTGGCTGCACAACCGAAGCAGGAGCGGGCCCGAGACGATCTGATTGCCTTTGCTAGTTACCGGCCGCCGGGTCAACTATCTCGTCCTCTAGAGATTGAAAGATGTTGGCGACGGGGTAAGTTGTAGTTGCAACAAAATGATGAGATACATAGATCGTTCGAGTATCACGATACTATGATGAGTGTAGTGAGGAAACTAAGTTTGATAGTATGTCTCACTCTGGAGCTAAGTGGTTATATGACACTAAATCACATTGTGGGATGTTAGGCAATACCAGTCATGGGGCGTGGAAGTAATCCGGTCGTGGTCAGTGAGATGAAGAAGACATCAGGGCCATCTGAAGGACCAACTCTGACTTCGTACAGATAGCTCCTGTCACAGTTCGCCAATGCGGACAGTATAGAGATATTCCTACGATCTTCCGTGTGCATGCGACGCCTGGTTTAGGATGTACAGTCGTGTGCAGTGCGAGGGGGGCAAGACACGGCAAAAGGTCCGTAGCAAAATACAATCACATTCTAAGGCCCAGTTGTGGGATTGACTTCCGAATACTTTCCATATTCATTCGGTTCCTTTTTCAGTGTGGCTTCTCCGGCAAGTCCAGTCATGGACAGATCGGCCACCTCCGACCAGAGCAACATCTCCCTTTATGGACCTCGCAAGTTCTGAGGAGGTTACCTTTCATATACGATGATTCTATAAAAATTATTTTGTGCTATCAAGGCCAACAGGTAATATTATCGTAGCGTCATCATACGAAAAGTCAACGAGCAAAGCTTGGCTGTCCTAGGACCTATTGCAGGCCGAGCTGATGTCGCCGAAATACCGTGGACTCCGCTCGTCCATCAACTCCTAGTGATGCCCTATTTCTAGAAATCATGGCGGTTACGTAGGATGCTATTATTACTGTTCCACTGCGTATACCAGATTCTTTGAGCAATCAGGGTTTCGCGTTTCGGCTGTTCCGTTAGCAGGCCTTGAGCGTGCGGCGAATACTGAGTCAGAGCTACTGAAGAGCGGGCGCAGTTCGGCGATCTCGCAATGCGTTGATAGCATACTGATGCTTGATTAAAGTCTTTGTTTCGCGGCAGAGCCAGTGTGTTGTGTCGTCCCATGGCTGGCAGCACTCTATGCAAACACCTGGTCTGGTCCTGAAAAAGACGATACCAGGTCCCAGTATACTAACGGCACGCACTTCGTCTGAACGGCTCGCGGTAGAAGCCGTCCTGAGCGGCGAAGGACCAGGAGCTTCAACTGTGGGCTTTGAGGCCCTCACACCCTCATCCAGGAGTGTCGAAGGTCATATAGAGATGCTGAGCCCATCACCTGGGCCAGGACATTCGAGGTATGGATACGACACTCTCAGGTCTGTTACGAGTTGAATGAGTTGATTAAGTATACTTGTGCTGGCCGGGGGGATTTGGGCCGTTCCTCGGAAAGGAACTCGGTCTTCCGATCTGCGCCAGCAACTATGAGATAGATGATTGCATCAAGTATGAATTGCTATCAACTCCATCTGAGGTATGATATTTGCAAAGCCCGAACCGCTCGTTTTGCATTTGCCATCGCACTGCAACTTCCACCAAACCTCGTAATCTCACCAAGGCCCCTACGAGAACGAACACATGCACCCAGTTGTGGCTCTGACCTAACACGTGGAAAGTCCGAGGAATCCATCGCTCTGGTACCCTCGCGCTGTCTATGACGGCGTCACTGAAGTGAGACAATGGCCAGCGCAAGAAAAGACCGAAGTCCCATCATCTCGTGTAGGTCTTCCCCATACAACCACAGGCCATAGAGGACGGTGGGAGAGAGACTAGCACCAAGGAAAAAGTACATGAGAAACCTAGCGGTCCTGAACGCCGGCTGTATGAACTTAGATCGCATCGTATTCATTGCACAGCCTATCGCTATCCCGGAAAAAAGTCAGGAAGTAGGCATCCAGCAGGTGCTGTTGGCAGTAAAAAGCGAAATGTGTTCCTAACGTGCCAGTGTCCCACATGACGAGGACAATGCCGAGATGGTCCAATTCGTTGCCCAACTTGTGAATCTTCTCACGATGGCCCGAAAACGTATGGAATACTGTCGAGAGGTTGGAACCGATCATGACGGAAAAGTTGTAGAGACCTGATGCCGTGCCTCTAGGGAGCGGGCCCAGCCGAAGTCAAAGCTACGTTCAAAGTTTCGACATAGGAACAGGGCAAAGTATGAAGCGCCCAGCAAATGCGACCGGATATTGGCTGCATTCGTTAGTAGATCGGCGTCTCAGCGGCATGATGCACTGGCCACTCTCGCTGTGTAAGTAGAAGATGGTACGGGCTGACTTCAGAGATGTGCACGATGCTTGCCTTGTCCATAGTGACAAGATCATAGCTGGTAAAGGATGGAAGCTGCCACTTACTGATATCCCGCGAGGATGGAATTCTCATCCCTTGAGTATAACCTAGATGGAGAGCTCTGACAGTGTTCTGGGCGCATACCTCTGCCAAAAAAAAACTGTTGAACTTGAATTACGAACTCAGGTGCTAATTCCGCCGTTCATTTACCTGTGTCGTGTCACATGAGTAAGCCTGGTCTTGTTGATCTGTTGGCTTTGGCTGCCATCATGATCGTGACTCTCCTTAGCGATCTCACTCGAGTCACCACCACAATGAACAGACCGAATAATGGAAGTTATTGTGACTTTCGTCCGAGGAGCTTCAGCACTTTCGTCGCGAAGACGCGGGGATAAGTACCGTGTGCCAACCAACACAATGTCTCTGTCTCAGTGGCAGATATGTGTATCCCTCCATTATTACATGAACTAGCTACGGACACAATAATCTCGGTGAGAAAGAGTCCTGCTAGTGATACTTTCGCGCCTTCAGTAAACCAAGCTGACGTAGTTGATTTTCGCGGGAGACTGGTTCCTGGGACATATTTTGGTGAAGTAGGTTTATACTTGATTATACTCTGAATGGGACATTAAAGCCACGCGAAGTACTAGCGTATTTTATGCTAGCCGACTCTCCTCCCTACCCTCTATCAAAAGTTTCGCATGGAATTATTGATTGTTTCTGAGATAACTTGGGTCGGTCCTTTCAAGGTAGCCGTCTGACTTGAGTACGTATATTTCCAGGGCGAGATGTTGATGCGGTAACATACCAGATGGTTGGTCGTAGGTAGGCTTAGCGTCCTGTATGTGAGTCTCTGGCCTCGTTTAGGAGTAGGAAAAGGTAACGCGATAACGTCCTCAATCAGCTTAGGAGGTAATGGAAGTGAGACCAGACCAGTGCTACTAGGACGTCTCATCAACCAATTTCTTTAGGGCCAGAAGCATGATCAGAGTCTAAGACGATACCTAGCCACCCAGGTACCTCTACCTCAGGTTTGGGCACTCCCGCAATATGGACCATCGATGCGCAGCTCAGTGGGATGAAGCAGATCAGCCTCTTTGGGTATGTTGTGACCGCCAAGACTGACTCCGCCTCACCTGACTACATAGTGACCTATCTCATGATGTTGTGCAGGATTACCCGCAAATCGAATCGGGTTTCTTGGCATTACTTCTGCAAAACCCCCCTGGAATCCATGAAGCCATCGCAGCAGATACTGATGTACGTCTGTTACGGGCTATACGAGATGCCGGGCGAAAGGATCCCGTACCGCGGATGACATGTCGAAGCCGATATCCTGGAAATGATGAGACGCCGCCCAGATGAGGCAGGCCCGTGACAATCTCGCTCCGTCAATACCTCCAGTACGTGATACTGTATGAGCTTTGATCGAACCAAGATGAGACCCGGAAAAAAGCGTGTCTTCTGCCGGCTGAATATAGCAACCCTCATAGTTCCTTGAGTGCTATTTGGGACCGGATACTATACTCAACGCTCACCAGGAAGACTTCAAATCACAATGAAAATCACTGCACCGCTCGTATTCGTTTCCGGGACTCTTCCCGCCCCCGGCGACGGCCTCGAATCACGCCAATCACAACTCAGACAGCTCGTCAGTGGCCGCAGGTATCACCGCCGTCGTGGACCAGGTCACAGCCTTCACGGAACAATGCCCAGTTACTAAGGTCGTCATGGTGGGCTACTCGCAAGGCTCACAGATTATGGACGACGTGTTCTGTGGCGGGCCTGATGGCAGCAGCTTGACTCCAACCGCGGCGACTCTGTCAGCGGATATGGGTGACCCTGTCGTGGCATTGATCTGGATGGGAGATCCTAGGAACGTACCGGGACTACCTTACAATATCGGAACAGCACAGGACGGAGGAGTAAGCCAATTCCCCCTAGTATTCGCAGGAGGTATGAAATAGTTCTGACTGATCTTGTAGTTTGCTCGTCTGTCCAGGTTTTTTTTTTTTTTTTCACACCGTACGGAGATAGGATACAATCATGTTGTAATCTGAAAGATCCTTTCTGCTCAGATGGCAATGATGCTACGCACCATCAGCAATATGCTGAGATATATGGTCAAGAAGCTTCGACGTTTGTTCATCAATTAGTCGGCTAGAGGTCTTCGATTGTCTTAGATTCCCGCTTGATCAGTGTCGATCAACGAATATATCCAATAGAATCTAGATGAAGAATCCAACATATTCGAATGAGCGAACGTCTGATAGCCTGAGCATGTCCGAATCATGTTCTACTGCTATCTTTCCGGCATAGGAGGATTGGCAAGCCTAGCAACAGTTTTCGAGTTCTGTTGGCTATATTTCAAATCGACAGTTCATAGCCTACACCGGAGAATGACTCCATATCCTACATTATGTTGTTTGCATGATTTCCTGCTCCCGACGGAGTTCCCATCTGCGATCGCGGCGTCTGCCATGGTCTATGAGGCCCAGACACAAGGCACAATGAACTTTGCCCATCTATATTGCGCAATACTCTCATAACGCTCACCTGTGGAATCAATTCTGCTGCCTGCTCGGCCGTACAAATGCGGGCTCACTCACGAAGCTTGACCCCTTTTCGTCTTGGGGTTGAAGCGATGCGACCATGCCAAGTTATCACAGCCTGATCATGGCTTGCAACAAGTCTTACACGTCGGTTATGGTATGGGCCCAGCTAAGAAATGTTCCTATTTTAGGAACCTCCTTTGCAGGAGTCACATCGCATGTGCAGAACGCCATGCCATCTTTCAGGCTACCTGGCTGAATTTTTGATATTGGGGCACTTCTCCGTTTTGGGAAGTTGTATTGGGTTTGAAGTGCACTTTTCAGCGGTGAGCGCAGTGATAACGTTGCAGTGTTCCGTCCGAAAGTGCACATTGCGGCTGAAGCTGGGGAGATCTTCGCCCCGGTGGCAGGGCGGAACGCTGCTGGTCTTCACGTCGCTGTCGAGTATCTCTCAATTCCGCCTCGTGTGGACATTTCGATGCGACTTTCGATATCTAAGGTGCCTGGATTTGCATGTGTTTTGGCTGTCTAGGCGTACCCCTAATTCTGCAGCCTGGAGAAGCCTGCTTGTCTCGGGGACATGTCAGAGTTCTGTCAGGGGACCCCAGAAGTGCATTCTCAGGACTTGGAGGCTTGAACAGAACAAGCCTTCATACGAAAAATGCGTGAAAATGCAAAGAGCATGCAGTAGCGACTACAACTAGCTTTCCTATCTTCAAGCAAGCCCCACGAGTCCTCTGCGACTATGCCCGGCTTCTCAGAATGAAGCAAAAAGACTCCAAAGATTTCACTTGTTTGTTGGCATCTGGGAATTTGTTGCCTTTTTTTGATTTATATAAAAAAAGAGAAAAAAACAGAGTAAATATGTGTATATTCCTTAAAAGAAACTAACCAAAGCCATCTCTCAAAAGCAATTCAATCGCAGGAACTCTGCGTCTTTATGACAAGGCTGCAGGATTTGTTTCCATGCTAGTACGTTGCATGGATATGGGAAAGCCTACCTAAATAAGGTCGGCGGTTCAGGGTCTCAGCTAGGTGTTGACGGGGCTGAAGGTGAAAACGCCAAAGTCACGCCCCAAGGGTTGAGTTCTGTCCTGGTTGTATGATACAGAACCTCCGTAGTAGGGGGATATTGGGGTCAATATTTGGTGAGGTGATTTTGGCTTATATAAATTCTGGCGTCGCGGCCCGGAAGTTCAGGACCATGATGCTGCTATCCACACCATCTGGCTTCCACCAGTCGTCAAGTTTCGTCCTGCTCAGTATTGACGCAAAGCTCTAGAGACAATATGAAGCTTTCCGCTTTCTTCAGTGCCCTTTCATGGGTTACGATTTGCCATGCTGCCGCAGCCGATGGCATTGTTACCGAGTCTAGCATGCGAGTTCGGAATCCTCCCGGCTATGCATATCCAGACACCATTATCGCCATAAAGCGAGCACTGTCTGATCCTACTGTTACCCCTCGTAACATAGACATAGTGAACTCAACCAGTCTTGACAAGAGTTGGAATGGTGCCGTGCTTTATAAGCAAGGAGTGTATGTGGTCCCTCTGATATTGATACTACTTCTGTCACATTGAACAACAACTGGAATGCTAATGGTCTTCTCTGGAGTAGGTCCCAGTCTATTGATGGCGGTAATTACGGTAGCGTCTCAACGACTGCGGATGTCGAAATCACTTGTGTCACTTGCTACACAAAGGGCATGATGTCTGGTCGAGTAACTATCACCGGTGACCTGGACTTAACCGAAACCAAAGACAGTCTTGAGACCCAGTTTGAGGAGGACGCCAAAAATATCACGGACCAGATATTGAACATAACCGCGACTGAAATCGAGGACATTTTCACGGGAGGTGCTCCGCCGCCAACATTTGACTTTGACTTCAATATCGATATTGAAGGAATCCCTGAAATTTCTCTGGATTTCACCTTTGATGATCTTGAGCTGTACATGCAGATTGATACATCACTGAGCGTCGGATCTACCTATACTCTGAATTTGTTCCAAAGTGAAAGCCCGATCGACTTTGCAGTCAGCGACGTTTTCCAGCTTGGTGTCGTCCTGGGCATCGACCTCATCTTGGATGCGAAGGCAGAGATCGACATTAGCAGTGGCTTTCACTTGAAGATCGATGACGGCCTCGCCATCAACATCGCGCTTTTCAGCGCTGGAGTTTCCGATATTGTTTTGTGAGTCTATCATCGACTTCCCAATTGAAACTTGAGCACCTTGAGTCACTGACATTGATACCTTATACCGTAGCCCGGGTGGGAAATTCGAGTTCTTGCCAGTGACTATCACGACCGCAGAAGCTTCCCTCAAAGCCGTTCTTCGAGTCGGTGTACACGCCGGCATCCAATTTCAGACAGACTCAGATGAAGATGAGGCATGGAGCCTTGGAGCTGGCCTTGAAGGCAGCGTCTTCGCTAATGTCGCTGAATTTGTGACCAATGTGACTTCGGGCACTGGAGAATGCGAACTAGAGGTAAGCCTCCTCTCTGCAAATCGCACAACTCCTTCGACACCATCCCACTCGAAACTTTTAGTCACTACGGAACTGTAACTATGGAATGTAGCTGACATTAGACTGTGCTCGCATAGGTGGTAGAGTACTACGAGTTGGCAGTTGGTGCCGCTGCAGGCGCCACAGCCCATTGGAGCACCCACAGTTGGGGTCCAACACCCAATACCACGACCGCGATCTTCTACACCACTTTGGCAGACGTTTGCGCATCGCAGGGAACCAGGACCTCGACAGCCACCTTGACCACCACTACGGATGACAGCATCTTCGAGAAAAGGGATGACTGGAGCACCACGGAGACGACGATCACCTACACTGGGCAAGCTTGTCAGTCAACGGGTCTCATCAATTGTCCCGTATCTCTTCAGACCACTACGACATTTGAGGCCACGCTCACGACCTCCGTCCCGTCCGGAAACACACCCACGTTCCCTCAGTCTGTGATGACCACTGTGGCGAGCACCATCCCGTTCGGAACCAACGTGAAAGACCTCAAAGCTACGTCGGGCACCCCGACATCCTTTGTGCCTAATCCCACACATCATGCCAACAACTTCCTGAATGGTGAGACAGGTGGAGTCTCAAATAAAATCATCATCGGGGTGGGCATAGGTTTGGGTGTGCCCGTGTTGCTTGCCGCCATCATTTTGTGCTGGTACGTTGACCTTACACTTCGACTCTGAGATTGAAACAATGACTGACGTGCAGTGCTGTTCAGCTGTATTTGCAAGAGACGAAGACGGAGAGTCGTGGCAGCTGCCGGACCAACGAACGTCTATATAAGCACGAATACTTACAGCCCGGCGCCTCAAGGCCAACCTACAAAACAGACTTTGAGTTCTGCTACGCCCTATTAAGGTCAGTGAGGGGGTATATTAGTTACGAGTACGGAGTGCAGAGGAATTCGGGTGTTCTTCTTTTCTTTCACAATCTGGAACAAGCAGCGATCGAAAAACAAGTGCGTTTGGTGTTGTACGATGCTAGTAAATAGATACTTGTGTCCAAGGTTAGTGATGTGACCGCTATATAGTCATGTGAGCTGTCTGAAGAGAGTTGACGAGGAGGAGACATTGTTTACCAATTGACCTTGTAATTGCACCATAAATTGTCTAAGTGAGAATAAAGACTAGCGCGCCTAGGGGTATCCAGATCCAAATGCTGCCCAAGCCCGATAGATACGCCAACGATGTTGTGGCGCCACTCTGAAGAAGAACCGGAGTACCTGTCGTCCCTGTGTCGTCTATGCTACATACATTGCCGCAAGACCCTTCGCTCCTCTTGTTGTTATCTGTGGTCTTGTCTGTTCCCGTTGAGTTGTATACAATCTCAATCCACTGAATCTGCAGCGTTGCCTCTTTTCCAACGGACATGTTTCCAGCCCAATAACCACCATCCGACCATGCATTGAAGATGATCATGCTTGGGTCGCGCGGCGTCTGGAAAGAGATGGACGCGACGTCGTCTCCGTCAATAAACCAGGTCGTACTGGTAGGGCTCCAGTCCATTCTATGAACGGCCCATTTCGTCCAGTCCAGACCGCCTGGAACGGTGACGTTCCTGGTGGCTTCTGGTACATCGTCACCCTTGGAGCTGTAGGAAGGCTGGTTTGTGTATTGGATTGTGTCAGGGGGGTCTCTCGTGCGAATTTCAAGGTCCGACTCCTGCACATGGGCTAGTTGCGTGGGGTCACCGGAGTCCTTGTAAGTGAACATGGCAGTGATAGCCCCTGGTGATCCAGTCGTTCTGGCGAACATTCGGACAGAGACAAAATGGTAGGCCTCTGAAACGGACTCGAACTCGGAGGATGATTGATACTCTGGTAATCTCGATGTCCTGAGAGTCATGAAAGTCTCTGACGCTGGGTTCTCATCTTGGTTGGTTTCGATGTAGATATTGTTGGGTGAGTGCACCATCAGAGTAGGCGCGTCTCCGGATTTTATGTTCGCGGTATTGTTCCATTTTTGGATACCCCAATACTCTGTCCAGTCGACCGAAGTGAAGAAATCGCTTGTAGCTAGAGCATTGCTACTGGCGTAGGGGTCTTGGATGGCTGGCGGGACCCCGGCATACTGGGATAACGAGCGAAAGTCGAAGAATTTATGTGTGGTAAAATAGTTAGAGTTGCTTCCATTGGTGAGGTAGCAGTCGCACTTGGTGTCGCTGACTTCTTGAAGTGCATGGGCGACTGATAGATAGGTTGTGGCCAGTATCGAAGTAAGACCTCGAAGAGATCTGGGGTAAGTCATCATATACTGCCAATCAGGCTTCTATTACAAGATCTTTCGAAGGCGGTGGAAGACAGGAATCGAAACAAGACAGTGATCGTAAGAACTCATCCGAACAAAGACGCAACTCTTAAAGAACCATCTTAGCAGCAAAAGCTGACATTGGAAAATATCTGACAGGGAGAGATATTGCTAGGAAACCCATGGCCAAAGGATGACAGAAAAACGTATAGTCTTTATTGCACTGACCATTCCATAAACGTGAATGACGGAACCAAGACCCTACGTACTGCAGGACCGAGGCCTCGATGCATGGGCTTCAAATGGGAGAGACGGCTTGTAGGTTTGGTAGCACTGGTACGAAAATAGACTGTCGGTGTTCTAGTACCTACTGACAGAGACGGAAGGGACATAAGTCAATCACGAGCTATCCGCGCCACCGGATATACAACGTACGAAAAGCCCACGATTGCAGCAGTGACGCATGTGCTTGTGAGGCCTCAAAGTTGGGAGTAAAGAGATCTAGCCTATGTGTGGACTTTACCCGGTGGTCGTGTCCGTTGGATAAATGGCAAGCATTACGACGTGTTGGAATGGGAGGAGCCACTGGGTAGCTCTGCAAAGCTGAGCCTCGTTAATTTGAAGAGACCGCCGTAGGAGCGGACAAATCGATCGTTCAGCTTTCTCTCCCCATGCGTGCCTTATCTTTGGAATTGGGTTTATAGGACGGATGAGGCAACCGAGTGAGTCTCAAGGGAGAGAATGAGGTACAGGTTGCGAAGGAATGGCGCAGCAGAGTCAAAAAGCCCGCATCGTCGCTGCATCCCATTCCATCCAACACCATGGCTGCACCACCTCGCTTGAAGCCGAAATATAGCGGTGACCTCTATAGCATGTGCAGATCATGGTTGTAACTCAACAAGGATCCTAACCATTGTGGTGAATAGGAGAGGGAAATCGGCTGACTGAACCGAAAGATCAGATCGTCGTCGTCTTGGAGTCCCAGTGAAAGAGCTTGACGATTTCGTACATGTGAGGCGGCTTGGCGCTGCAGGAGCCCCTTGAAATTGCCCTGCTTTGCTAGGGGTTACGAATACTGACGGAAGCTTCTTGTTAGAGCAAGGCATTGATCGACCCTCTTAGTGGATCAAGAGAAAAAAAAGGCGCGTTAAACCGAGCGGCTGCGGCCAAAACATGAGTCTCATCATGAGGACTTGCATGTTCAGGACAGTTCAGGAGAGGATGTCGGCACACTTTCTCATTTGAACATGCAGTCCGGTTCATATTTCCGGGTTGTTGTTATTGATGATGTGTGAGAGATCGCCTCAGATCATTCTAATGCCAGACCGATAAGCCACCTACCCAGGTCTTTGGGGTTGAGCTGTGTTCGAATTGCGAAGGTAGAGCTCTCAGATACTGGCAAAATGCTCAGTAGGTAGGTAGGCAATGATACATCTAACAAATCCGAGGTCTTCTGGATGGGGTAAGCTTCTCTTTCAAGCTTCTCTTTGGCTTTCAGCGCTTAGAGGTATTAGGTAATACAACCTTATGCGACCATGATTCTGTCGGATTAACACAGAAGCTGAGCCCAGAGGGTCATCCCCAGATTTCACCTTCGGAACAACTTCAGATTGCAGGTGGCTGTGCTCACTCCCAGAGCACCTTCCATCATACCGAGGCGGTACCTAGGTACCTCAGGTAATGCGCCATCTCCTGGCATTCTGGAAGGCTGTGCCGATAACCGATAAACTAAGCCAAGCCACTCTCTGAATCTCAGGATTCCCAAAGGAGACAACGACCCTGTCGCCGCATCCCGTCGCCTTCCCCCTTCCACCTTACAACTTCTCCTGCACTGCACTTGGGTCTGTCTCAGGATCGCGTCACTAACCACGACGGCCCTGGTATAAGATCAAGTCAACGCCATTGCATCGCGAGCCAGCATGTATCTCTCCTTCCTCCGTCCAAACTCTACCTTCCACGTAGCCGGCGAGTGATTAACCAAATGTCCAGACGCTTCGTTGCAAGAATGTCGCCCTCTGCGTCACCCGAACCGTCCGATGCGGCTTCTGATCCGCCCAAGGGTCTCAGCACATCAGACAAGCCCCTGCCCGAACGCAACCTCGAGACTCAGTCCCGAGATCCCAGAGATCAGCAAGTCGCATCACCTGCGCCTTCCGACCGCAGTGATAGCCCTTTCGAAGCCTCGTCTGCTCAATCCGTCGCTTCGCAAGAATCTGGCGAGGCCTCATCGCCCAGTGCATCTGATATCGATGCCGATGGTGGCGTCCCTCCACTCCCCAGCGAGGCACCTCCTGCTGAAGAAGACGACGACGGTTGGGACTTCCACTTTGATGCCACCCACAATGCCTATTACTTCCATAACCGATTCACCAATGAGACAACTTGGGAGAACCCTCGTGCACACAAAATCGCAACAGTTACCTACCAGAACACACAACTAGAGACACCTCCTGCGACTGCTGTTCCTCCCCTGAACGAGCGGCCCCCAGCCGGTGGCTACAACCCAGCTATTCATGGCGACTACGACCCAAACGCCTGGTATGCTCAGGCAAATGAAGAGGATAATCAACCAGAACCTGTGATGGATACAGCTGCAGCCTATGCCGTAATTGGGTCTTTCAATCGGTTTACGGGTGGCTGGCAAGGCGATGACCAGAATCCCGACCATCACAACGATGAAGCCAAATCCCGACGACAGATGAATGCATTCTTCGATGTGGATAGTGCTGCCAATTCACACGATGGCCGAAGTCTCAAGGCTGAGAGATCTGGAAAGAAGCCAACCAAGTCCGAGCTGAAGCGCTTCAAGGAGAAGCGTCGGGCAAGAAAAGATGAGAAGCGTAGAGCTTGGCTCAGAGACTGAGTCAATTGATTCAAGGGGCTAAGAGTTTCATGGCCAGGTGCATTACTCACTGGCCAAGGCATCGGATGGTTGCATAAGGAAGGCGTTGGTATCTGATTTTTCTTCTCTGTACATAAGGTACTTCTCGCTCTTCGGGCAGGTGGATGTGGTTGATGGCTTCAGGAAATTTGCCTTCTATACTCCCGATTGTTGGCTGTTGGCGTAAACGACTTGGGTGTCACCGTCAGTTCCTTGGCTAAAGCTATATTGACTTGTCTGGAGGGCTGGTTTTCACATCAACTTGCACGATGGTGCGAATAGTTGACGATCCTTCAATATACCCCTACGATTACATTCCTCCCTAAGCTTGTAGCACTCTGCCTCTCTTCATGGAATGTGACCTGATTTCTGCATGACAAATGTTGTTTTGGTCGCCCACCTCACCTTTCGAACACTATTCTGTAATGAAACATTAGTAGGTCTGGCGGCTACCCCATGTAGGACGGAAAACCTAGATAAAGATCGTCGCACAGATACGCACACTGAGGATTCGGAAATTTTCATTGAAGCAGGACGTCCAATTTGAAGGCAAATACGGCTTACAAAGAGATTATTGACGCTACCTACACCATAATCTTTATGCAGTCATAGCACATTTTTGTCTACACCGAGATGTGCCCAGTTGCCTCCAATAATAGGAGGTATCTATATCAGCGGTTAGATGACACCGCATTAATGCTTTCACCTAGGGGGCTAAAAGACGCAACATCAGGCCCAAGATGCTTTCCAATTACCAAATCAATCGTTTCATTGAATAGAACAGCACTACTATAATATAAAACCGAGGTCACCGACCTTCCAAGTTTGGCTAGCAAATCGTTTCTTTCTATTCTCTGCCATCATCATCATCTTCTCCTGAATCTGTGTCCAGCTCCATATTGAGATGCACGCTCTCGTTATCGCTTTCATCTTCAGCGTCTTGTCCGGCTAGGAGAACAGCAGCATGGCTCGAGCTCTTACTGGCTTGGCTCGTCGCCATAGTAGAGACCCTAAGAGGCGAAGCCTCACGTTTGTTGGGCAAGTGTGAAGCTGTAGTGTCGATCTCTATCCGTTTCGAGGCGATGACATCTGCAGCTGCGTTTTCACTCTTCCTCTTGAGTGGCAGAGTCTGGGGCGGGGAATGAGACTTTACAGTAGCGGTTTCTTCGGAAGTTATTGCTACCCCTGAGCTTCGAGGGAGGATCTGGGCACTAGCAGGCTGGGCGCGTATTGGTGGAGGACTTAGGACTTGAACTTGTCCGATTGCATCTTGAGTATTGATGGCTGTGTCGGTGGATGCGTCCTCCATGGGTTGATCGAATGAGAAAATGTGATCTGTGTCTCTCATCACCTCCTCATTATTGTCCTCAATTTCTATGGCATTCTCAACTTCCATGAAATCGCTGCTTCTTAAAGTCGCCATTGGACGGAAGTTAAAGCGTAAAATTTCCACAGTCTTGTCATGAGGAAACTGTCGAGTAAGATAAGGCAGAATCACTTGTGGAGTTCGACCGCTCCTATCTCGTGATGGGTGCAAAACGCTTGCCACCTGGGCGGCTTTGTTGCAGCTTAGGATGGCAGTCTTAAGCATCTGTGCACGGAGTGATGATGGCAGAAAGTGTTGGGGAATGTGACTGAAGAGTGCGGTTAATAATGCCTCAGCTGCAGATAAATGTGCCGCATTGACATTAACAGACACCACGTCGTCTTCTATCTTGTTACTCAGCAAGCCATCGGCATTTTGTGAGCCAGACTTCGGCTTATACCCATTTTGCGTTGGCGGTATCTGCTGTTTTGGGCGCCTGAGATGACCTGCTGCCCCTAGGATATCACGGCAGCATGATTTGATAACAAGACCAAGCCCTTCGACGTTGGTCCTTGCCATTGTTGGGCCGCTGAGATTCAATAGTTCCTCGACCAAGAGAAAAACTGCTGACCGAATCTCAGGTAAATGATAACCTGATGCAAATATCTGCAAGGTTTGGTCCAGGGTTTCTTGGGCAACAGGGATGTAGTTCTGTTGCAGTCGCTGAATCGTGACCCGTAGCATTCTCATCACGGCAATTTGGATATCAGGAAAAGCCGCCCATAGGTTGTCTCTTTCTTCTCTTCCAGCAGCGGGGTGCATTTGCGCTGAATATTGTTTTTCTTTCCCTGGTACTGGGGGCTTGATCGAGGATATTCTGGCAGAAATGTCAACGATAGCGCTGATCGGGATTGTGACTGGGGCTTTGGTACGGCATCGTAAGTAGACAGAGATGAAATCAAGCAAACCAATTAGCCTCTCACTTCCGGCCTGAACACCAACCCAGAGTGGTAATTGCTCTGGTTTTTCGCTCCCCCCTTGGGGCTCTGCGTCGAAATTTGCAGGCACTGGCCTATAGCCAATAGAGGACTCCCAGCTTTCCTGAACAGCTCGAAAAACTTGATCGGCCGTTGTATGGCATGCCTTGGTCAGCTCTTCAACATGTTTGACCCATTCGGTTGAGTCACCACCCTTCGGGGCAGTCATGTGTAGTCGCACAGTGAGTCGCCTACTACTCTCACGCAAAGACGTGGGTATCAATACATTGTCTGTTGTCGTTGGGACCAGGAACGGGCGTAGCTCGGCCTTGAGCTTTCCAGAAAACTGTCGCATAGTAGTAGGATAAAGGGGAACCAAAGTTGACAGCGATTCGAATATGGACTCCTTGAGACTGTATGGGGCCCTGGCCACTTTGCTTGAGACAGGCGGTTTCAGTATTTGGAGGCAGGTTGTGACAAATCCTGGCAATCTGGGAGTAACGATCTCCCGGACGAGCGTCGGATATCCGTGTATCAAATTGAATATCCTGGTCAGAGTCACGAGACATAATTCCTTAGTGACGACTGGTTCTTTTTTCTGTAGCAGTATTTAGTAGACGCGATCTACCGAGTTCGGATGCGTAGACTGACCTGAAGAATAGCAAGTATCCCTTGTATCCAAGGCCCAGCTGTCTGTAGACATTCCCAACCACCAACCTGGACGACTGCCTTAACAAGGACGACCCCCACGAAACGTCCCTGCGCGACTCTGCCATTGAGAAGAGTAGTGATATGGGTTTTCAGCTGATGAACGAGAGCTGTTGCTTCTGCGGAATTGTCCTGAGGCTGAGATAGAGGTTCCTGGCAGCGAAGCACATCTTTTAAAAGAACGGGCAGTAGGGCTGGAAGTTGCTGTGCTTGGACCGAAGTGAGCCTCCGGCAGATGCTCCGAAGCTCTGGTGGCAACGCTACGAGAGCCATTGGCAGTCACCTCACAACGCAGCTCCAAGATCTTTATGTTCTAAGCTCTCAAGACTCATATATCTCACTTGCGTGAGGGTTTCTATGAGTATTGACCTTCGCAGATGGAATCATACAAGATACCGACTAGACGGTATCTGGTACGCCATATAAGTCCCGAAGTCAATATGAGAAATGAGACAGAACCGAATTTCGTACAAATAGCGCAGCTTAAGTTGATTCTGTGACAGAAATGTAGCTGGAGTGATTCCAACCAGACTATGGCAACAGATAGCCGTAAGATGCACGTTGAAATAAGTGAAATCGCGGTGCGAAGCTCTTGACTTGTTTTGTTCGAAGTTTTTTTCAACGGTATTGCGGACTACATGATAGTACTTGCTGGGGTACCTGAGGCTAGCCGCGCTGTGGCTTAGGTAGTAGACTTTGCATCGTGGCTGGGGGTAGCTGCTTAGTTGCATATAGCACGATATCAAGCTGCCTTCTGGGGCTTTGCGCTGATAGGGGTGATGACATCGAGTTCTATACCCCTGCATTTGCCCGTTCCCAAGTTTCCTTGCGAGGATCCAAACAATTTCCAAGTGCCAGGGTGCCGCTGGGCGTAGTTAAAGCACCGCCAATTGTTGGTACACTCGCGACAACATAGCTCGTGGCCACACTCGCTTCCTGTCTTCAATGGTAGTGGCTTTATATTCCCGTCTTCGACTATCTTTCATCCGGTTTTGAAATGGTATTTGCGCATTCAATTGATCAGTAGCGCGTTGCCTCTAAATTCGGGTGCTTCATCTGGGAGGTAGCCGCCAGAATGAGCGTACGTCAACCACCGAGCGTCTTCTGGCGCATTCCTAGCAGTCACGCTGATGTCTGGCAATGTAGAAACCAACGAAAGCAGCGCTGTATTTGTCCCGTTTAGAAGACGCAAGATGTGACGGCGCTTGGGATGACGTTCCCGAGCTTGTGCGCAAAGTTCGCAAGCATGCCCCTGATAGGTCATGTACGCTCAAAATTGTCTCTCAACGCGGTCGTTCCGAGCTGACGTTTTGCTACATTTTAGGTATCACCACCACTGCCGAGACCGAATATGCCATAATCAAAGCTTCCCAGAAGAAGCGACCCGCGTCGAGGCCCACTACCGCCATTTCTCCCAACGACTTGAACGCCGGCGAACTATTGCCGAAGCTTCTGAATGTAATCGACACCGAGAATTCATATCCCGAAGACAAATTTCAGGCTTTGGTATGCGTTGGATGGCTCCATTGGACCGTGGGTGAATATGAAGTTGCCAATGTACGGTTACCCAAGAACTTCGACGACGAGTTCAGCCAATTCGACCAACCAGATGGTCCCTCGGAATGGACGAGAGTATGTGCAGTCAAGGCAGCATATCTCAAGGCCAATTGCCTGTCTCGCAACGAAGAGAGAGTAGAAGCGCTCGCTACATTTCAATCTGCCCTGGATTCTCTATCGCACACCTGGAGCGGTCAGAAGGGCCGCAAACAGTTGCGATTCTGGACAGAACTCTTCTTGACCGAGTTCTGCATGCTTCAAGCTCAGTCTCTTGACAGGGGCGAGAAAAGCCTTGACGACCCTAATTCGCTTGCACCCTTCCGCACCTGGTCTAGATATTGGGAGATGGCCAAAACGCAAGGCGCCCCTCTTGTGGGCGGCCATGGCTTTCGTGGTGCAGTTCCGAGAAGAAGGGTTTGGAATGAGTACTACGCAGCCATCTCAGGCATACTCCAACAGGACTTGCCTTTCCCAAATGGTTACGTACCTGTGATGAATGCATCTTCTGCTAGAAGCCAGCTCCGAATCGAGTTGAAAAAGGTAGAGACATCATATGAAAGTCTCCTTCTCGACGAGACCTCTTTCCCTCGAGCTGATGAGGAGAGAGGGGAAATAGAAGGTTTCGTTGCCGCTGTTATGGCCAACTGGAGTGTCTTGAGCGGGCGGGACTGGCACGAGCAAGATCTAGGACCAGGTGGCAAAGAGGGTCTTAGTCGTGGTATTCTTGACATACTCTATCGCGCGGCCACTAAGACGTTTCACTCAACTGCCATTCTTCGGTATCTATTCACAGTACACCTGTCTGTTGCTGAGTTTGATTTGGCTTTCCGCGCACTGGACTCGTATATGGAAATTGTCAAAAAGGGCAAGGCTCGTGTTGACAAGACTGGACATCTCGAACCCAGTCTTGACGATGATGCCACGGTCCTCGAGACAATCTCACAAGCTATAACCGCTCTCTGTAAATACGGTTCCCGTGATGCTGCGGAGAAAGCACGTGACCTTGGCGCAGAGTTGGAGGGCATGCTTCAAAAGCTACCACAACCGTTGCCCAAATCCGGGGATGCGATATCAACCTTGGACGAGGAGAACGGGAACGGTGTCATCCTCCATCCTAGGTTGGGTTGCCGCGTCTTTGCCCTAGCTTGGCAAGCTATAGGACTTTCGCAAGCCCAGTGGTCTCGAGCAACATTCGACTCTACTGTGAGAATTGAGAATCAGACCAAAGCTATTCGAAGCTTTCAGAAATCTTTGTCCCCAGAGAGTGGTAACCCCACCGATGTCAGAACTTTGTTCACATTGGGCCTTCTACTGGCGGAACAGCGAGAACTTACAGCGGCCATTGACATCGTGAAGGCTGCTCTTATGTCTAATAAGAAGGCTGGGGAACAGAAACTCGAAAACGGTGCCTACTGGCGGGAAAGATCACTGATCCCTCTGTGGCACCTACTAGCTTTGCTTTTGAGCGCAAGGCAGGACTTCATAATGGCAGCCCGGGCCTGCGAAGGTGCTTTTGAGCAATTTGATGATCCGTCGGTCTTATTTGGCTCACAGGATCTGCAGGGTGCCTATCGAAGCGAACACCTTAACGAGGTAGAAGCTGAGAAGTCACAAGCACATGGTCTAGTAGACGAGATGGATGACCTTGAGAAAGAGGGGATCATTGAGGTTAAGATGACGCAGCTTGCCCTTGTCGAGTTGCTAGAAGGGCCTGAAATTGCTGTCAATGCCAGTCACGAGTTGCTCGTTTTGTATACACGATTATTTGGAGCGGTGCAGCAAAAGGTGCCGGTCACAGCAGCTCAAAAAACGGCGCTGGAAATCCCAAAAAGCTCTGCTGGGACGCTACGCAGCTTCAGGGGTAGTATTTTTGGCTCGAAAGCAGACAAGGGTTCGCGTAATCCAAGACGGGGCAGCGTATTGGCAAGCGGAATGTCAGCGGCGGATTCTGAGCCCGATCGCCCTCGAACGACCCAAACGACTGTCAGCTCGTCGACCACCGCCCCGACTATACAGATCACGAAAGACAGTGGCGAAGCCGGAGATAGGCGTTCCGTTAGGTCCAGCAGCGCCCGCGGTCGGCGTAGCGATTCGACCAGAAGAGGCAGCTTGAAGAAACGGGATAGCAGTGCTCAACCACTAAGGCATGTAGCAAGTAGCGTCAGTGTACCTCCTGAGCCTACGGTTCTAGATGGAGAAACATTTTATACCCCGTTAGAAGACGGCGCGGCGAAAGAGCGACCTGATTTCTTCACCTACAGCAGCCGAACAACGAGTCAACAGTCTTTCTCGAGAGGTAGAGGCTTGCTGAGATTCGACTCATCAATCTCTTCCGTGTCCATGAATGGAGCCTTCACTGCCTCGGACATCCTGACATTAGATACTCTATCACCTCCAAATCCACTGCCCATGATGCAGTTCCCAGAAGACCAAGTTAAGCGTCAGCGAACGACAACTCTCATCAAAGTCTGGCTCATGATTGCCTCATTTTACCGCCGCTCTGAAATGTATGGGGATGCTAGAGGGGCAATCGATGAAGCCCAAAAGCTGATAGACAGTCTCGAAAGCGATGTTATCAAAGACACGAGTGGTATTGTTTCAACGAGTAATTCAGGCTGGGGTGGTAAAAAGTGCGTGGAAGAGCTCTGGGGCGATGTGCAAACTGAGGTAAGACATCTGCTCACATTGTCGTAGTGCTTTGCTAAGATCACACAGATGGGTTACCTTGCTATCGCTGAAGGCGTCCCATACACAGCTAGAGATCACTTTGAAGAAGCGTTAATGCGCTACCCAGATCATCCATCGGCTATTGTTGGGCTTTCCAACATTCTCTTGGATGTGTACAGTGAAATACTCCTTCCGCCGCCTTCGATTCCCAGCCTTGAACTGCCTGGTGGCGAATCGGCTGCCCTGGGGTACGTGTCAGACGTCGGAAGAAGCCAATCGAGAAACCAAAAACTTGATATATCAACATTACCAAGCACACCTCTTGGGCTCGGAGGAGACGATTCTGCCAGCTCAGCAGGAGCCGCAACGGCGAAGGATTCTTTCACAGCGCAAAAGTCACCAAGTCTCTCTCCCACAGAGGAGCTACCGGCCCCACACAAAGCTAATTCGCTGCCTCTTGTTGATCGTCTTGCTGCCCGAGACAGAGCATATGGCCTTCTATCGGGCCTCACAAAGTTGGGCACGGGCTGGAATTACTCAGATGCTTGGTTCGCTCTGGCTAGAGCACACGAAGAGAGCGGACAGCCAGATAAAGCTAAAGAAGCTCTATGGTGGTGTGTAGAACTCGAAGAAGGAATGGGTGTACGCAACTGGAACAGTGTCGGTGTGAATGGCTATGTGCTTTAGAAGTCACGTCATTGAGTGACTAGAAGCAATACAGGGCTGGAACAAGTATCAGCAGACCAAGTATGATCGATTTGAGTAAGCTATGGTGGGGGGCCTTTCTAGAGCAGCACATTTCATGTTTGTCTCATTCAATGAACCATTCTCGTACATCGAGGCAGTCAGCATCTTCGCAAAGCTAGTTTACATTAGCCACGATACCCTTTATGGCGTATGTCCCGAGAGGCATGGGAGGGACGTTAGTAATACATAAAGCTAATTCAAAAACCATCGCGAGAGTTCGACAGCACGATCAGATCTAGCAACTTAATATGTGGACTGGTAGCACTTGCAGTGATCCAGCCCGGGAAGGAATCCTGTTCGGTTTGGCTGACTGAAGCGGCAAAGTGAAGCAGATCGAAGTGGTGTGGTTAGTAGCCCCCCCAAAGAGTACTTTGAGGTACGGTCAACCTCGTTCTCCTCGCAAAGAGTGAGCGTTTACATGTTTTGTGTCGCCACGTTCCAGGATCCAGGGTTCTCACTCCCATCAACCTCAAACACATGGGCTACAGACGAGTACAGTAGCTACCACGAACTCTGACATCGGACGGAACTCCGGGAAGCTTCTTCTGAGGTAGCCCTGATCGCGAGCGTCAATCGAACGCAATGCCAATGTGATGATCGGAACCGCGCCCTTGGCTATGGAATGTCTAATAAGAGTATCTCCGGAAGGTAAAAAGTCAATCGGGTCGAACGGCTTGGGCTCGGTATCCACCTCGTATCTTTATGGAACACTGAAGGTCCGGTGCCTGTTCCCGTTGGTCATCATGAAGTATTGGATGCATTGGCCCTACAGCCGATGGCCCGTTGCGCGTGTTGCTACATCCGCGTTGCACTTTCATTAATGCCTAAAGCCTGAGTCTAGACGGACTGCCCCGAGCCCCGTCCGTTTTCTCGAACGCTCGAGATCATGAAGGCGAGGAATCTAGCTCTGTATTGACTTTTGACACGCTCCTGGGCTTGTTGTCGACATGGACGACGCTTATTGATGAGATCCGGCTACCTTAAAGCTTTTATTTCGAAAGAAACAAAAAATCGCAAGGTGGAAGACAGGTATTTACATTGAGCAGGCTCCTCGGAGCAGGATGTCAGGACGGAGAACGAAACCCAGACCTTTAGGTCAAATCTACGCGAACATTTCATCTACATCTCTACTAGTCCATCTGCCTCACGTTCTTGTTCTTCCCGTCGAAACGAAGTATGCAGATCACGCACACTCTCCTAGCGGCTATGCTCTTATTGGGGCCCAACGTGCTAGCAGCCCCGGGCGTGGCGGTCGAAAATCTCGCCGACAATGCTCCCTTTGATGTATGTGACGGGCTCCTCTCCTTGATTCTCATCTCGTCACTTACCGTATATTCAACCTCTATCGAAGACTGTGTGCCTAACCCTTCTACGTAGAACATCAAAGGGAACGAGCCCTGGGACAATGACCATGGTCACCACGACGACGGCTATGGCCACCACGACAATGGTAATGGCCACTACGACAATGGTAATGGGTATCACGACGATGACCATGGGGGCAATGGGAAGGGGTATGGCGACGAACAAGGAGGCTATGGTAGCAGCAAAGGGGGCCATGGCGGGAAGGGAGGGTGTGGTGGTCACGGAACAGAGGGAAAATGCGATCCCAAGTGAGAGAGCATGGCGATACACAACAAAAATTCAGTGGCGCCTGACTAGTGCATAGTAATAGTTAAGCATTATTCGAATACCGTTGATGATGAGATCAGGTGGTGTGATCAGGCTCGATTGAAACGAGACCGTTCAGTCATCCCGCCACAAGAGTAGGATGATACATCACATCACTTGCAAGGCATTGAGATGGCAACATTGGCGTCAGTGATCAGCGTTCGGCCGTGCAAAGAGCCCCGGGGCTAACGACGCAAGGAGTTCCAAGCTATTTCGGTTTCAGAGCAAACATGCGGACTGGGAGAAGCTCGGACGGAAATCCGTGCGATATTTCTGTCTTGACAATTCGTAGTCCTGCATCGTCGAAAAGCTGCCTGAACTTCTTGTCCTGTCTGCCGTGCACGCATTTCATCAGTCTCTGGCCGTTGATATATCAAACAGACACGAACGATTGTGGATGTACGCATGGTGCTGACCTTGTTACGCTGCTGTCTAACTCATCAAAAACGTCCGCGTCAGAGGTAGACAGGTTCTCTTTGACGAAAATGATGCCCTTTGCCTTGCCGTCCTCATCCACGCTCAGTGCCGACTTGCAGCGTACCAGATATGCGACGAGCTGTTGGTCGTCCAGGTGGCCGAGACACCATTGGTTCCATATCAGGTCATAGGTCACGTCCTCACCATCATCAGGATTCCACTCCTCGAGACCGACGTTGAAGATCTGACCGACGCCTTCATGCCCCTTTAATGGCATTGTGAACTTGGCAATAGGTTCGACAATGTCGACGGTTTCAGCGATGTCAAGGAGCAAACCGCGGGTAACACGACCTATCCTATGACACAGTCAGTCGCTTTCTGGTGATCAATGAAGTCATTGCGGAATGGCTTCAGTTCGGACTGGAACGTAGCAGGCCGATGTCATGCCTCATTTTGGAGCATCAAGTACAGAGTGATCGTCTTCTGGGCGGGGCGGGACGGGCTGCAGCACTCACCCAGCACCGCCTTCTAGTGCTCTCTGGACGACCTTGGCACCCTTGACGCGACCCAGACCCAGCTTAGCGATAAAGCTCCTCGAGGTGCGCAAGTCCACGCGCGAAACGCGCGAAAAGCCACCGAGCATGCCATTGTCGTCGGCGTCGATGTTCTGCCAATACCGGCGGCCATCGGGAGCGCTGATCCTGGAGTCGGGCGCGTCTGTGGGGTTGGCTGATTCGGAGCGTGGCATCTTGTCCAGTCACGGGGAAGTGCTCGGTTTCTGTGTGAACGTTACGGCACGGGCTATCGAGACTTCATTGTTGGCGGCTCGAGAACGATGCAAGGTGTATGTACGGTTTAGGTATCTAGATGCGACCATCCGATTGAAATGGAGCACTAATCGCTCTGATGGACTGCATATTCAAGGGACCCGACGTACAATGTGCAGCAGCTTAGTTCCAATACGTTCTCTGGAAGGTAAGGTAGGTGCCCGGCACGAGATACGTACGGGTATGTACCTACCCCACAGCCATGTCATCATAGAAATCTAAGTATCCACGATCTACAGTACCCATAGGCTGCTAAATATCACTAGTATCCGCCGTCGTCTTGAAGTACATCTTACTGCCGGTACCTTCTGAGAGGCATCCTGGAAGAGATACATAGGTATGGGGCATATGTACTCGAGGTAAGTAAGACCCGTCACTACCTACATATTTAACTAATTAGTGGAGCTGCGCAGGCTGGATGTGAGAGCAACCGCCACGGAAACGAGAACCAGGCACCAACGTAAACTTGTCGCTCAGAGGCGAGTGCTTCCTACATCAAGACAAGAGCTTGCCCTTCCAGAGGATGAAGCTCAAGGGACGAGAACCTCCCCCACAGTACATACCGCGCCCGGTACATGTCGCAATAGCGATGCTTTGTTGAAGCGGACTTCCACAATAACGGTCATTGACATAAGCCATGAAGAAAGATCACGGTCTGCAGAAGTATCCCCTTCTCCCTGAGGTGTGAATTTTATTGTAGTTTTTGGAGACGCTCAACCCTGTTATCTAATGATCATGATGATACTTGATGTTTTCCCAGAGCTCATTGTGAGTCCGATAGATGTTCTCATTTCAGTTATCCTCCCAGAAGCTACTCGAGGTATCGCAATAGAATCTGTAGCTCGTACGATCTTCAGTCACTCAAGCGTCATTGGCATGTAGGTACTAATCGAGTATTGTAGTGGCATGAATACGGTGCAGGTAAAGGTTCCAGGTGCCTGTCTATCATCGTGAAAGGAGTTCATTCTGAGGTATGAATCCTCCAGACGGCTCGGTTTCTCCAAAGGTTCCCTCTCAATCTCAGACAGTTAAGTCCCAAAAGAGGGATCGCTTCCATTTGCCTGCTGTCGAAACCTTGAATCTGCAGACCTCCTCTATCTACAAGGAAGCATCGTTAGGACAGACAGCTTCAACATCACCGGTGACTTGCTTTATCTGAAAAGAAGCTGGCCAAAACGTAGGGGTCTTTTCTCCCCTTTTGGAAAAAAAGAAAAGCTCCTCCGTGGACTTGCCAGACTCTTTCATCAGAAAGGAATACTTGTTGACATTGGAGAAATAATGTGGCTTTGAAACAAGCACGGACTTGCGATTCAGTCCATTCATCTGATCAGGTACTCATGAAGTGCTTCCTAATATTCGTGACATCCGAAGGCTTCCCGTCCACTGGATGGATTGATGCATTTGTAAGCTTACGACGATTTCCCCCTGCATCCCGCGCTTTGCACCATGAACATTAATTTCAGCCCTCGCAGGGTTACCGCTGGACTTCCCACGAGGGTGGATCCAAAAGGGCATAGGAACTATGCGGCAGATATGTGTGCACAGAATGGAAATTACAGTCAAATGCATGGCCAAGCTTGTGTATAGTCCGTAGGAATACCGAGATCAGCGGTGGCCTACCTTCGACGCCTTCTACCTATGTAGTTGCGCGAACGCCAGGCTCAGGCGACACATACAAAATGCAAGTTCGTTCGACCTCACCGGAAAACTGCCATCTTGTGAACCTCCGAGTTTCATTTGCTCATCTTAAACATGGAAGGATCCAGGCCCCTTGCCCCAACCTCGACCCTGAACAGCGCCCCCGACAGCGCAACCGCCTCAGCAGGCCCCTCGCCCTCCCCCATGCCTGCCGTGGTGATGAACAGCTCGGTGCCGACAAACTGGGTGCACGTGATGTTCTGCGTAGGCAGGTTGACCTGGCCCACCAGCACGCCGCGCGGCGAGATCTTGAGCACGCGCGACTCGCCGTAGACGGCGTGCCACAGGTTGCCGTCGGTGTCGACGCGGAAGCCGTCGGGCTCGCCGGGGCCGTCGTGCTTGTAGAAGACGCGCTCGTTGGTCAAGACCCCGTTCGCGGCGCTGTAGTCCCACGCGTAGACGGTGCGCTCCGTCGAGTGCGTGAAGTACATGGTCTTTTGGTCGGGCGACCAGCCCACCGAGTTGGGGATCGTGACGGGGTGGCGCATCGACTGCGCTGTCGTCCTTGTGCTGTCGAACAGGTAGAGGTGGCCTGCGATCTGCGTTAGTAAGACGTGGACGCGGGTAAGGGTGCGAACGAGTAGGAGGCGCTATTGTCGTGCGAGGTGAGAGGCGATCGGGAGAGGCAGGGGCCCTTAATATCAAGATAGCACGACGATCTCCAGATCTCCATTTGTAAAGTCCAGGTGAAACGTCCATCATCTTAACTGTCGCATGGGACGGAGAACACTGATTTGGGGTTGGGAAATGCTTCAGGATGAGAACATAAGATCCACGCGCGTGGCGTTTCCTGGGAAAAGAAGTCTGTTGCGCAAGGAAAAGCCTCCTTGCGCCTAGATATCATCTCCTCGTTCTTTTTCTCACCTTCAGGTTGGAGGTCCAGCCCAATATCGCTCTAGCAGTCGTAAATTAGCATGGCACGGCGAATGCACCTTTAGATTGGTTCTAACCATGGTACCCAGCCAGAATCGGCCATGGGGGTCGACAGCTCCGTCGTTGCTGCGCAGCCTCTCGTTGTCAGAGCTGGCAAAGCGCGCGACGTATTCGTAGCGCCCTGTCTTGCGGTCGAGGACCGCGATGCCGTACTTGGCACCGATCAGGATGCGGTCGCGCGGGTCGACGCCCTCGATGTCTGCCGTCACCGTCACGGGCGTGTCGAGCTGGACCGTGGCGAGCGACGTCGGCCCCTCGTCCAGGTTCACCCAGTGCACGCGTTGTTTCTTGATGTCGACGCAGCGCACGCTGTTGGTCGCCGCCTCGTAGTAGGGACCCTCGCCCAAGCCACAGCGCAGGTCAGGTATGTAGGGCGCCTTGACGTGCCATTGCTGCAGTGTTGGTTGCTCCGACATGGTGACGTGTGCGTGGCCTAGGCAGTATACCTCCCTTTGTGCTTGTTATTCTAAGGCAGGTTGGGGCACTCGTCTGCGAGCGATTGATTGAAGTCGAACGTTGCAGGCTGCGAGTTGCTCTACTGCGTGGTCCTGACGCTCAAGAGGATAGGTGGGTGTTCTGTCTGTCGAGATGTTGTCGGCGGCTAAGTTTCGGTGGAGTAGTCGCGCTGTCCCGTAGGCTTTCGGTTCGGAAGTTTCGCTGCAGTTCTTCGGATGGCCGTCCGAGGCTTGCACGCGTCTGCATTTCAACGTGCGGGCGTCCGCATCTTGTGTGTTTCCCGCGCGATTGCACGTATCACAACACTTTCCGAGTAGTCGACCACGTTTGAGGTAGATTGCCCATCAGACGGAACGCGGGCCTCACAGCCGCTGAATAATGCGTTTCTCCGACTGCACGCCAATCGAGGTCTCGGCCTGAAGGCGCCCTCATCCATTGTAGCGGCGGCTATTTCTCCTTGTCCTCCGCCGGATGCGTATGGGCCGCGTCGAGGCTTGCACGTATAACCACCGTGCTGGCACGATTGGTCTTGTACGATATCCGGAAAGATGTGAATACTTTCTGAGACGTATCTGGATGACCTGTCAACTCATCAGACCGTAGCAGTGGGGATTCAGTTGGGATATGGGATGCGAGATGCTTGGCTGTTTCCGTAACGATGCCTTTCATAATCTGAGATGGTAGCTCATGGACGGTCATCCATTCCGTGTACGAGGCTAGCAGGCGAAAACAATCCTGGTATATGAGCATGGACGAGACCTCGGTGCTCTTCATCTCCAACTCAGCCGCTACATCTACGTCAACACCACCTGCTGACTATGGAGCATAATCGAATGGGTAATCAAAACGTCGTGTATACGACGGGATGGGCTAATTTTTGCATCTCACCGCTCTGTGACATACTCCCACCCACCCGTGGATATACTATTGTTTGCGGCAAGGCCGACTTGCCGCCAATGAAGAGAACAACACACCATTATTCTTCTCCGGCCATGACCACTTTTGCTTGAGATGTTGCTGAAGCCCTATCTGACAGTTGACGCCTTTGTCTATCACTCTGGGTCCAATAAGCACCCTTCGAGGATGTAGATCATGCACTTGTATTTGTGCATGCATAGCTACATGTAGGCAAGATTGTGACGTAAGAATACGGTTTCGTTCACCCGGTTAGCCCTGTGCACGCTGGTACATTTTGGGGAAGCCGTGCCGTGGCACGAATAGAAGCCTTCCGCGCCATCCACCAAGTGGTTGAGCCAGGTTCTGTAACACCTCGAGACTCCTGGAGCCAGAGTCAAGCTCGCTGACCCGGGTCAAGCACTGTTGGTTCACTAGCCTTCCCTTGCTCGGGGCTGTGCTCGGTGACATACTTGACACAGAAGCTGAGGAAGCCGATGGTTGTGTATGAACAAGTCGTGAAAAGTGACAGGACGCAGTTTATAGACATTGGTAATAACATACCACATAAACGAGATTCATACTTGTAGCGAACGCACAACGACCTTGCATCCATTACAGGTGACAAGGCATTGGTCTTGTCCAGACAACAACGCCGTGGCGAGAATCAGTGGTGACGCTATAATAAAATTTCTGATCTCGGGTGCAATGATCTTGTCCAACAGTCGTTATGTTGCATAGCCTTCCTGCTTTGCTGGTGGGCTACTGGAAGCGTCGTGGTATCTCATACAAGCAGGTATTGCGCCTCAGATCGTCAGTTATAAGGCTCTTCAACAAATCGTGAGATACCTAGCTATGTCTCTTGAGTACCATGCCGTTGCATCGGATCAGGCTTTCTCTAGATAGTCATAGGCGTAAGACTACTTGTCCCGCCCGTACCTGGGCGGTCCTGGTGATGGTTAAGGATTCAGCCAACAGCGAGATTAAAGTGATATCCTAGGATGCCTTCCAATGTAGCTAGGGCCACAAGTATACTATATATCTCACTTGAATCTCTAAAATATGACCAGTATGACGGGGAGAACGTTTAGTGTTACTGGACTTCTGCCACGCAGCATGACGCTCGCGGCCTAGGCCGGAGCTTGGGCTACGATCTGTCACATTACCAAGTACGAAAAGCAGCAACATATTCATGCAATGACACGCATGAACATGTAACATGATTCCTCGATGCTGCGGAACTTACCATGCACTTGTCCAAGGCGCATGAATCAGTCTAAGGTCAAGCCATCTAGGTGTCATTTTGATTTATCGTTAGCCAGTGCCGAAATGTGTACAATGCTTCAAAGGGATGCCTGGCAGCTGATGAGTGCCTCATATCGATACAGTGTGGATTTATTCAGTCATGTGTCGCAACCTTGACGCTCCAGCCATGCGTTCTACCGTCGTAATGCTTCATCCAACCACTCTTTTGGCATATGTGGTTGGTGGTCTGTGACCGGCCCCTCCATTGCAGGCCGTTGTCCAGTTTCTGTACATACATGTCAGTATGGACGCTGTATCCGGCAGGACCTGGGAAAGGTCCCGGTGGGATCGAGCCTAGGCACTTGTATCCTGCGCACCGTCATTGGGTCTTGGATATAGGCCCTAGGTCAGCCGGCGTGGACTCTTCACGCAGTCTAATCACCTTCGGCATCGTCCTTGGAGATATAGCGCTGGTTGTCTGCGAAGAAAGCGTGTTAGGAGCGTGGTCTGGCGTGTCTAGTGGCAAGGAGCGTGGGGGAGCACCCCCGGCTCCTGAAAGCTCGTGTGATACGATCCGAGTCCGATGGCAAGTCGTTTCGAGAAGCGCCGGAAGCCAGAGAAAATTAATGTACATCTTCAGGGTCGGCTCCCGCTGAATCTAAGGCTGATGCGTATATGTACGTACCTATGTAATGGGGGCGTCGCTTGGCAACTGTACCGAAAGTGAGGCTGCATCATACATGGCAAGTAGGTTTAGCTGAGAAGTAGACTGGGTGACATGCCATTCACAATGACTTGCAGATAATTGTGATACAGAGGAATTTCGCGCCCTAATTACGGAATCTTACATGCCGGTTTGAACTGATACATACAGTAGTTCATATCCTCCCAGGCCATTCGTGTAAGATGTCAGCCTTACAGGTAATCGTCTATGCTTTCTCAGGCCGAACCGCTAGTCCAGGTTACCACCTAGGTAATAATATTAATCAATCATCTCATTCCAGCGTGCTGATGCTACTACTACATACTACGTCGTATCGAATCTCATCTTTTTCATTCGGAGAGTTTGGCACTTATGGCATTGCCATACTCCCAGGCGCTTGAGGTAGGGTATGCTGGTTGGGACTGCCTGAGAACTGTTTCCGGCGCTCTGTATGCCAATCGCCTCACATCATCATCGTCTGCGGGTTAGTACGGCCAATGTGTGGTTCGTAGCAATCTGATCGGCCTGGGCGATGCCCAATCATGGGGGTATTCTCTCTCGAATGAAGACCGGAGGCGTATGGATCCATAAAGTGTGGTATGGTATGGTATGGTATGAAATTTGTACCATACTTGTGGATGGCTTCGGGAGGCGGTCCGCCACCAGGGTAATTGTACCCGATTTCGGACAGCAATGATAACTTTGGTAAAGACATCTCCGCAAACAGAGATCGGAGTCGCGCTTCAATCGTCAAAAGTTGCATGTGTTATGTCGGTGAGCCGGCTCATCCGCTGCCAATGGGGAGCTTGCCCTGCACTCCTTCAAGGCGGTCGCCAGCTATCGACCCTCGCACGGAGTCAATAGCTTCGCGCGTTCTGCAGCGACAGCGGTGCAGGCGTCTCCATGTGGGCATTTAACGATACTTGCGCCCGACAACGCGTACCGCGTCGTAAGAATCGCGGCCGGAGCCTATCCACCTTTTGGGATTATGTATGTAACGCTGGAGAGCTTCCAACGTCGAGAGGAGGATGTGGCTCTTGCTTTACCGCTTGTTGTTGACTACTAACAGGGGGCAGGGCGGGGATTTATTTCTTCTCAGGCACTACTTACCTACACATCGTCAAGGTAGTGACTGCCTCATCATAACCTGCCTATCTACCTACATAAGTACTACCGCTAGGAAGTAGGTAATAAGTGTACCTAAGGTAAGGAAAGAGAGAGCCCTGCACAGTATGTACGTCTGTACGCAGGTACATCCCTAGTAGGTCAAACGCATCCATTAGGTAGGGTTAGATACCTTAGATACCTAAGGTAGGTAAACATGGCGCTTGAAGGTTCAGGTCCTCCTCGCCCTTGTACCTACCTTTTTACCACCTGGGGGGCATAGTAGTCCTTACCTAGAAGGAAGCGAGCATTCTCTGAACCTCCAGGAGACGACGAACCCAGCCTCCAAGCTCGAGCCGTTCCGCGACATGTCCAGCTCTGGCTCAGCTGGCTCGGCCCCGCTTGTGGTTGGGCGGTGGGTTGAACGAACACATGATCAACGACGGCTGCGGGTGTCTGTCGACATCTTTCGCATGCTCCAACAAGAAAGAAGAGACCAGCCCAAGGCCCAAGCAACGGGCTACAATATACATCATAACTAATCACGCCTGTCGCGACGAATGCATCTCCACCTGGCCTCTGCGAACTGGCCCTGCCCTGCCTGTGCTTGGCCACAGCATCCGCCTCGTGCACATTGTGGTGTCATTCCCTTCAGACCCTGGCACCAAGGTACGCTGTCCACCAGTGGAAGAGGCTCAGAAGGGCTACCACTAGATCATTTTCCAACAGATGTCATTCGACTATTACTGCCTATTACATATGTAGCGTGCGTGCTTCTACTAGGTCGACGATATGGCGATCTTCATGAGCTTATTCGACAGAAGCGAGGAACGGGACTTCCAGAACAACTCTTCCCGCACAGCCACCAGTAGTTTCGTTGGCGAGATGAGATATTAATCAAAGAAAAGCTTCCATCCATCATTCTGAAGGCGGGACGTTCGTCTGTCCTCTCGCCAAGCTGCGAATATTGGACCCCATCTGAATACCTACTGTGTACTTGCTTCGGTATGATGGAATACGGACACGAGTCTGCCATTTTGCGGAACACGACGTTTCATGCCGGTAAGGGAAGCGAAAAGCAATTCTTGCGATATGAGAGGGCAAAAGTCACCCTGTCGCGTGGCGCTGCTAGCGAAGGCTGGCTCGCCGTTGATAGCAATCCTCCACAGCGTGACGAGATGAGAGTCTGATGAAAGAAAGGGTCTTGCGTGCAAGATTTTCCGCAGGCCTTGGATCTCTCTGCCCATCACCTGGACGGAGATATGACGATAACATTGAAGAAGCGTGTCAGCTCTTATCAGAAAGTACTTTCTACTGCTGGCCGAACACTGTCTGCTTGTGTTGTATTTGTTGCGAAATGCTCTACTATGTATCTCTTGACATATGTACTGACCTACCTACTATGTATGTACTATGGTCTCTATCATGCGGTGTTTACGGGTATGGCTGGTTGGGAGGCGATCACATCATCCCATAACAGGTAGAAAGCCATCTGCTTGTATGTATCCATCCCTCCATTATTCCAGTCAGCCCGCCCTGCTAATACCGACCCCTGTTCCCCGAGGCTGCAGTCTGCAGTCATTACTTAGCTGCAGCTGCGCTCTGCATGCCATACCTTTCAAGATTTCGCGTATGGATCCATCTCTGGCCCGATCAAGATACGGAGCGTTCGGCAGAGGCAGTCCAGATTGCTGGGTTCACGACGGGACTGCGACAATGTGGGAACCCACCGCATTTCCTCCGATTGTCATCAATTACTTTCCTACTTGTTTCCTAGGCGCGGCAGTACGACTGCTGCAGTACCTCGTCACATGTGTGAAAACGTTTACCACTAGCGCATGTCACGAACATTCACTGCCCTGGTGGATAGATCTCCGCAGAGTTTACGACTATTGACATGCTAAGGTATAGATGGTACCCCTAACTCGACCCTAGCCGTTGACCTCGAGGGACGGCCCGGCAAGTGCAGTAAGACTTCGTTTCTACAGACTACTGATAGGAGTAATGGTGCTCCATACCAGGTACTGTGTAGGTCGAGTGTGTGGCTAATTGCTGGCTTAGCCTAGTCCATAGTAGTTCTGAGGTGATCAACTGGGTACAACCTGGCAAGGTGATCTTTACAACATCCAAGGAGAAGTCCGCCATGTCGCTCAACGTGGTTTTTGGCTTTTCTTTTCGCTCACCAGCGCTAGGTGTCTATTATCTTTGCTCGGCCGAACTAAGCAAGGACTTGGGTCTCTCGAACTGGTGTCGAATCAGGGACCCGACAGGCCTGGCTCCCTGCTTTGATTACTTATTACAACAGTTCCTCTACTATCCCACTAGCACTACGACATAGTACCTATGCACAGGTATGTTCAGCGCAGCTACCCTCCTCCCCACGCGATTTTTACAAGGTAGTCGCAGCAGAAGCAGAATCACCTTTGTAGGCGAAGAGACATTCGTGATTCCTCTTGGCAGGCCGGGCAGGTCGAAGCTAATATGGTCCCGCTCGCCGGGGATCAGTGATCGTTCATTACGGGTAGCTAGCCGTATCGTGGTTTTCTTTCCAACGGCGTCATCTGCTTTTCAATGGCGTGTGATCGCTGACCGCCACTGTAGCATACGTTTGATTAAAGCAATGATTGGCCTCAGGACAAGCCACTCAACAGTCTTGAGAAGCGTCGAGACTTTGCCAATCCGCAACCGCGTGGGCAGCCCGGGGCACTATATGCGTACTAGATGGCCTGCAGGCACGGTCCTTTCAAGCTCTCACCCGGTCTCCTGATCCGAAGTCTTCTCTGTGACCTAGGCTTGCTTCTGCAGAGCTGTTGAAGAATCAATCCCCTCCAAATGACGTGTCTCGTCACGTTTGTGACAACGCCACCATGTGTTAGGCGAGACCGGGGCGCCTTATCTCTTTGATGTCTCGGACCTTGTTCCTCGCCACTCTTTTCACGGGCTTTTCTCTCCCCCCAAGACATGATAGTGACCTCAGGGCAGGTCAGGACAGCCACCAGGGGCAGGGCTTTTAAAAGTAAATTAGAGTCAGGAACACGGTCGCAGTGAACCAAAAAGAGACACCAGCCCCCGCTGTTTCTTTCTCGAAGCCATGTATCATCGAGCAAGTAATGCACCCTGCATCGTTATTCCTCCGGATTGATCATTCGGCAATCAAGAATGAACAGTTCCTGGAGCAACGAGCCGTGGATGCGACATGGCAGCATCGGGAAATGGCAATCAGCATGTGTGTCGCATCAGGACACAAATGCTACCCTACTACTTAGCTAGTATGCACGAAATATGATGACAGAAGGTTACGGTTCGACTGCAGTAGGGGATTTGTATTGATAGGGAAAAGTTCATACAGATCTGTCTTTTTTTGTTTTTTTTTTCCTCCTCGGTATTTCGGTCATTCTCCTACTTGTCGCCTCCTGTGCGGCTGACGACGATACTGCTGGCAGGCAGTCCAGCGGCAGCTTTTGCAACACTGCCTCGTTGTACGAAGAGACATGAGCTTTGTTGCCAATGGAAGCTCATGGCGACCCTGCTGATCTATGCGGCTATGACAGACGCGGCTTAGACTGTGGCTGTTGCATCCAGACTGCTGGGAGTCCGAGGAAACAGCATCCTTGCTTGCGCTTACGACTTGAGGCGCCTGATGTGGCCTGCCGGTGGGCTCTCTGAGGCCTCGACTTAGAGGGTGTTCTCAAGCCGGCGGTCGCAGGGAGGCCGCAGACATGTACGGGCCTAGGTCTGTAGGGGTGCAATGAATGTGCATAAGGTGTAGGTAAGATGCATATAGGTACCTAGTAATTAACTAGTACATACATCGGCGAGGTAGCTGAAGTAGGGTAGTAGCAGTAAGGCAGGTCGGACGGCAGATACAGGTCGGTATCGGGTAGTGTGTACTACACTACATGGTACTTGATCATCACTACCTTTTCGTATGCACCAGTGGCATCATCGTGCGCGGCCTTGGACAATCCGACCGGCTTTGCTTCTGAACGCGCTGTGATATATACCACCACCACCGCTACTACTGCCTACTACACGATACAGCAGGATACATGCCTAAGATATATGCACAACCACCACGCGTACATGTAATGCCGTGACCCGCGAGCCCAGCCTCCGGAATGCATCTTGCAGTTCATCCAGATTCCAGACTCGTACAGAGCCCCCAACGTCTCACCACATCCCCCATTCACCACCAAGAGCCTGCCTCGTCTTGCCCTAGCCACCTAAATAATCCATCCCATTTTCCCTCGTACAGTAGGGAGAAGCCGGTTGGCTGTCCATTTGCCTGCCGGCCGGGATATGGAAATTGTGAGATTGCTACGGCCAGAGAGATAGGCCTGTAGCTATGGAGCTGGTAGCGCTAAAGAATAAAAATAAAAATAAAGGGACCTGCACCGCGCTTCACACGGCTCACGCATCCTCCAACTTGATGGGTTTCTAATGTTGGCTGCCCGTCAGTCTCATTTGGCTATTATTACCTCTTACTGCTTACAAGCGAGAGAATCCCGCTTGGGGGTCACGGTGTACCTACGTGCGGACTCTGGAGCTAGAGCTACATATCTCCCTTGGGGGGGGGGGGGGTTGCCCCGATCTGTTCTATCAACGCTGGTTGGGATTGTATATTGGGTACTCACAGCAGTAGTGATCATTCAAGGTTCTGAGATCAGCATCCTTAGTTGGGGGGAAGCGAGCTGTCACCCAAGGCGTTGGTGCATTGCGCCCCGCAAATGACCGCCTTGCAAACCTTTTACCTGCGTGCGTCGGCGATCCTCCTGGAACTCGCTGGCCATGCTGACAGGGTGCGGTACCAATGCGACACCGCCTGACCCGTTGGGTTGGGGCTGGGGTTGGGGTTAGGGTTGGGCTCAAATGAGTTGTAAAAGTATGAGGCGCTCGTTGGTACCTGATGGCTCTAGGAAGCAGCGCTGGTGTGCATGTTGCAGATTAAGACACGCACCAATTCGATGGGAGAGTGTTATTTACTTATTACTCCGGTGGAAAGGTTGGGAATTTCCACTGGGCCGGGGTTCGAACAAGATTGTTTGAGATTGTCGGCCTTGTCTTTCTTCGCGGTCGCTATTGATGTCGTATTGGCAATCAGAGCAGGAGATGAACTTCACAAGGGGGTTGAGAGAGACGGAGGCTTCGGCTTGCCAGCTCTACTGCAGAACCTTACGGACACCATCTTCCTTTTCTTCCGCCTTGACCAACAAGTCTCGACATGCTTGGTACGGTACCCTTACTCTGCCCTTACCACTATTTACCTGACTTAAGCATCACCACTTTCTTTGATCCCTATATAGTAGTACTATATACTACTACATAGTACTAGTGACTATCTACTATGCAGATACCAGCATATATGCATGATGGCTGGTGCTGAGCAGGGGCACACCGGAGTTTGTTTTGTGAATCTTGGGAGGAATCATCAGTCATAAGGTGACGTTCCGCTTTCCGCGGTGGATGGGTTAGACGATGGGACCAGAACGTCGCCGGTGGATCCACACTAGACCGACATGATCGTTCATCCACCCTTTTTCGACTTGGGTGCGTATCCTAAGTAGGAGTAGTCACGGTAGTAAACTGCAAAAGTAGCATCGCGTATCCACTCACCGACTTACAGCAGCATCATTTTGACTTGACCTTGGGAGTCCCGGTGCTGTTCCGTCTCTGTGCGTACATGCGCATGTGCTATGTAGGTGTGAGCTGGCTCGCATGAGTTCCTGTGAAAGCTCGTCATTACCGCTGACCTGGCCACGTTAGCCCTGTCAGCGCAGAAAGAGGACTCGTTGCTGCGGTGTAGGCATCTAGATATACAAATCACGAGACATACACAGTAGCTCCACGGTGTGCAGTGGGCTACGAGCAGCGCCATGCAGTTTTGCATATCCCCCAGAGGTGACAGCCGGTAGGTAGTGTACTGCATGTGCTGACCTAGTAGTCAATCTTGGCCGTCGGCTTTCTTTGTGAGTGATATTGGTCGGCCTGGCGAGAGGGCTCAGATCACTCACTGCCTGCTGGCATCTTGCTGGCCTCTCTGGCGCAGCAGGCGGCTATGTGTGTGCTATGCCAGCTTGAGCATGGCCAGTGATCATAGCAGAGGATTTGCAGTACAAGCTTAAAATAAAGATGCGCATGGCCAAGCGTGGAGGCTCTGCCCACCGCCTTTGTTTCTCTTCCATCCTGCAGAGCTGGTATCCCTTTCGAGCCACGATAATGACCCCACTGGAGAGAATCCCCGTCGTCTGCTAGTAGTGCAGCAGCCTCGTCAGGATCCACTGGCCTATGATTCTCACCGGTATTGTCTGTGCATCCTTCTAGCTGGCAAGCATGCCCTTCCGCGTAGGAATGACGTGCTTCCAGATAGGCTTACGATGCCTTCATCTGTCCGGCGTTACGCTGCCGTCGACACTGATCATCGAATCTACGGGCGAGGCACGAGTCGAAAGCTCAGGTTAATTGGTAGCGATACAAGCGGTAGAAGTGGTTGTTGAAATAAGGGTACGTCACTGGTCTCGAAAGAATGTCGTACCAGCCGAGCCTTGCTGTAAGAGTGAGGTGGATGAGAGATGCAAGAAATGCGAGGCGGTAGAGCCTCAGAGGAAGCGAGGGCTAGGTTCCAACCAAGTACCTACCTACCTACTTACTTACCTAGGTAGGCAAGGCAGGCATATGTCTTAGACAGCTCGGGCTCGTTCTGTGCTCGTGCTGTGCTGTCCGTTGAGAACTCGCCCTCGTGTTCCACACGACTCTCTAGCTGCAGATGTCAGGCATCCAACTGCTCTCGTTTAAGTAGAGCTTGTAGAGCTGTAGGGCTGGGACATACCGACATGGTCGAGTTGAAACGTTTCGCAATAGTGGTATAGCATGCTTAGCACTTCCTTCTGAACCTTCTCCCCCTGGATTATCCCACGCATGAAGCTGCAAGAGACGGAAAAAGCAACTGTCTCTGAAATCAAGTGGATGGCAAGTCATCGGTACTTTTATTCTCGACTTGTGCCGTACTCACCCACACATATACCTACATAATAAATAGGTGGCTTACGGTGTATCTCCTAGGAGGTATAAACATACCTAAGCTCTGAATTGCACACGACCTCTCATACTGCGGGATGCCTCACACGTCGTAACCATTTGTACATGGTAGTAGTGATAGTACCTGCCTAGGCACATACATACTGCCATGTACCACTACCTAATGCATGGGGTGATGATGTGCTAGGAAAGAACGGGCATGCTCTGCTCTGCTCTTGCTCTGTCCTTCCATGTCTGCCGGAGTTCCTCATATTCGACTACTTCCTAGGAGGTAGGTACAGAGTACGTACTTGCCAGAAGTACTCAGAACCCACGCAAGCCCTGAACAAGGCCCCCCCCTGATACTTTCCTGCACCCCGGCCGCTGTCCCAAACCCACCCCATGCTCGCTCCACCACCCCTGGGCCCTGGTATGATTTTGACACTGTCATCCATTTCCGTGATCAGAATATGAGCATGGGAGCAAGCTTGCGGAGACACTGGCACTGGGAGGTAGATACACATGTACAGTACCGGTAGCGGTAAAGGCAGGATGAACTTGGAAAGCCGATGTAGCTATGCCAAGGCAATACAGAAGAAAGCTTTTGGAAGGAAGGCCGCTTCACTCACCTTGAAACCACTTCGTCCAGGGCGAGCCGGTTCCTGGCCTTTGTCTATTGCTATCCCCCACGCGAGTTTTCAACTTCAATATGCTTCACAGTACCCAGTAGTTAGCACATCCTCTCTGGCATCATCTACTCCCTACTGTACTACCATCTCTACACGTGCACGTCACCCATTCATACCTACTTCATACATACATACGTCTAGATCCCACGCGGGCAGCTTACGTGTGTAAGTAACTTCAACTTCTACTACCACTACCAATCCATAGGCATCCTGCCGCGCCTGTCTACTAGTACTCGTCCCTGTTCGCCCGGAGCCCTGACGACATACCTGCTGAGTACACGACCGTGGCTGGTCGCCTGCCGTTTAGTTTCCAGGGGTTCTAGCACAGGCAAGGTCTTCCGGGCCATTCATTGTGCAGGGCTACTGATCAGGATCATGACTGGTTGGCCCTGCTGCACCTCATCTCCATTGGCCGCAACGACACTTTACTCAGTTTGGCACTACAGGCCAGCTGATATCTCTGCTGCCGCCCGTTTCGAAACGCTGACCATACTTCTTTGACCTCTTTGCTTCTTTTTGGGGCTAGGGTCCTCTCGTCGGATCTATATACAGCTCCCTTCCCCTGCCCGGACACATCGTCATCAGTCTAGTTCAGGGACGCCTACAACTTGTCAGACTCATCGCCGTCTAGTGGAAATCTTCTTCGTCAGCAATAACTTCCGAGTACCATAATCCATCCTCTTACTTTCCGTACTTCAGCGCATATACCGGTAGAGACCAGTAGGGATCCGGACCATTGTACAGCTCTTGGGTGCCTCACAATCTAGACATACCAAATTATACGGCCTTATCAGCTTCCATATCCCTTCGAAGATTATTAATCCATTCTTTCGCCGTGGCTATCCAGGTACTCCAAGAAAGGGCCACTCATCATCCTCCTACTCGAACCAACGGCACCACTGTCGTAGAATCCCAGCCATACTGTCAAGACAGTACGGGGCAGGGCCAGGTGTGCGATAGGCAGGGTGAACGGTGGCCCAGCGGCAGTATTTTTGATCTAGTGACATATCATCACCAACCTACTACTGGAGAGAACAGTCAATGTCTGGGTCCTCAGGACCTTCAGCGAGAAGGGGATCAGACGCCGATGTCGCGGAGGAGTTCGGCAATTGGATCTACACCTCAGACGTCGACCTCCTCTCCCGCTACCTCAACTGCCAACATTTCGCCAAACTCGCTTCCTCCAGGCATCCGGAGAGGCGTCGAGCAGCAACGACATCATAGGTCTCCAGAAAGACCTACTCCCGTTCCACGCACTAATGGAGAAGCCGTGTCATCTGTCCCACAAAGGGGATTTGGTGTGCCCAATATGTTGAACCCATCAGAAGCGCAGTCATCAAGTGCTAGTGATCGAAGTGAGGGCAACATCGTCTTTTCGAGCACGCAGGCTCCGGCAGCCGGCAATACACAGACTTTCCAAAGTCCATTCCTGTTTCATGGACAAAGCCTGGCTAGACAGCAGCAGCAACAGCAGAGTAATTCGTCACCTAGTGGTCCACCACCACCGGCGTCCTTCTTGACAGATAGAGGCTCGCCACATGTTCCTCGCCCATTGCCGGCAACGTCCGCGACCAGACGAATTCTCACACCTCGATCACCTCGATCCAGCAGTGCTGCCCATGTACTGCATTTTCAGCCGTCGAACGCCCCTCAGTCGCCCTATCACCCATTAGGACCCTTAGAGCACACTAGAGCCTTCTCTTCTGATTCTGGAAGAGCGACCCGGCCACTACAGGCACCAGCAGGGGTAGCGCCGAGGCCTCTCTCTCTACAGTCTAGTAGCAGTAATATTGGAGGGGGCCGGCCTCCTTCGACACTCCCTCCACTGGCGACACCAGAACGGCCTCTCTCGCAACCGACATTTAGCCAGTCGAATCCGACAACACCACAAGAGTCAGATAGAAGGCAGAGCGGCCCAACCAGGCAACCTCAATCCCAGGCTGGTTTTCCGCCCATAACGCATCATCCCCCCGCAAGGGCTCCGGATCCTCGAGGCTATCCATTTCCCCCTTATTCGGGGCCATCGCGGTGGCCGGGCGAGCAAGCAAGTGTAATGCCACATGGCGGAGGTACGACTGGAGGATTACCCCCGCCCCCACAAGAAGGTCACCCTAGCTTCCAGATTTCGCCTGCGCAGGGTGAAAGTATAGTGGTGCCCATCGACATATATCAGGGGTCGAGACAGGCAGATGAGAGGCGTCAACGAAATGCAGGGGCTTCTGCTCGATTCCGACAGAGGAAAAAAGAGAAGGAAGCTCAGCTTGGACATACCATCGAGAGGCTGCAGACACGGAATCGTGAGCTAGAGATCCGAACGCAAGAACTCGAAATGGAACGAGACCGACACCGTGCGGAACGCGATAGATTGCGAGAGCTTGTGTCACGAACGCCAGGGATAAGTGAGTTAGCTTATCAGGGACCACCAAGCCCATTGTCGCCCAGGAGTGGTGCCGGTTCTTTCGCCGAGAGAAGCACTCTCGGAGCCACTCCGCAACCACCAAACACCATGCCTCCCATGCAATCTTATGGAGCTGCTGACCCAGTGACCGGTGAAAGAGCACCCCGAAGGCGAAGATTGGATATGCAAATAGAGTTCCCGGCTTCTCCGTTTGGATCAATGTCGAGTACGCTCCCTCCAATACCTCCGACAGCGTACAGTACCTCCCTGTCTCAGCCAGGCACTCCTGCCGGCCATACAGCACGTCTGCCACCGCTCCGGATGGATCAACCAACGGGAACTCCAACAACGGCACCATCAAACGCCAGTACCCCTGTTCAAAGTCTTCCACAGTTCAAACGGGAGCCTGGGTACGAATCGGGCTGGGCCACTGGGTCTAGAGGGTCACATGATCCCAGGGGGCCCCATGATGCGGGGCCGCTTTGAAATATCCTGAAATATATCTGGCAGGACTCCAGCAAATTTCTAATATCACTTCGCTTCCTTGTATGAAGATAACCTTCCGAACCTTGTACATGCTATAATCATATTTCCCTTCTCTCAAAACCGGCGTCCAGGAGCTAGTGGGATCCCTTATTGTCCTGGGATCGAATACGCCGGCCAACATTATTAGACATTTTATTTCGTAAAGTCGGGCAACCGACATCTCATCAGGCGAAAGGAAAATTGAAAAGTTACAGTCTTTTTCCCGGTCGTTTTTTCCTTCGGCGCACAAACAGATGCCTACAGCGAGGGAAAAGGCGAGAAAACAGTGGCAATGTATAGTCCACACCGCTCTACACGACCGAGATCATGGAATCACAGCATCGGGGCACCAACGTGAACAACCTGAAGCAAATACAACCATCACCCTACTTCCCGCTGAAGCATCTCTCTTTTGTTTCTTCCTTAAATGCATGAAACGCAAGCTTTGGCGGTGGCATCTTCCTACTAAAGCTGGTATGATAGGATGCTAAGCGCAGTCGTCCAATATACCTTTCCTCAATCTATGCTTCCTAGGGTTCACAAAGAGAGGGTACTGGTTAACCAAAACTGCTGGGCTGAAGCCGGTGTTTTTGGCGTCATTTCATTGCGCGTTGGTTTTTTTTTTTTTTTTTTTTTTTTTTTCTGGTTTGATTTTATCATTGGGGGCGGCATATCATCCTGATACCAGATTGCAAAATAATAACATCATTGTATGTTTTCCATATACACACACATATGCTGCTCGCCATCGTTTTGAAATACTCAATACCCCATTAGAGGAAGGTGGACAGAACAAAATCAAGGAGGCTTTGCGGCGCAGTCGGACTCACCAAGTTGTGAAGCCTGAGAGTAGACTTTGATCGGGGGCGAAGATCAATGAAAAGGACGGCAGATGGCTGCGAAGCCCATATAGAGGATAGATTCCATAGAGCAATCAACTCCAACTCTTAATTCCACTGCGCCGACCCTCGGCCCCTATTCCATGACATGACCTTTCAGCCGGACTTCCCCGTTCCATTCGCGCAGCAATAATAATGTCCCGAGGATTTTCGCCTGATCTTTCATTGACGTCGCCTGTTTCATGCAGCTCCAGGGATCCCTTGACGATCGTGGTCCGTAGCTTGGGCTGCTGTAACGTCGGGCCTGCATTTCCGCATCCGGGCTCAAGCGCGCGCCTGTTTTTGTTCTTGTCACCTCAGCCGCGTCTCCGCCACGTCCCAGCGGATCTATACCTGCAGCACCTGACGGAGTGCCCGGACGCGCCCCATGTAAGCATTTTCCGCTTCTGCAGGTGCGTGACGGAATCCTGAATAAGTACTTACGAGTATGGTTTAGTACTAATTGCACCATTGTCACGCCGAATTACAAAAGCGTCTTCTTGACCAGCTGAATGGGTACCAGAGACGGGCCTAGAAGAGTAGAAAGAACCGACGCTTCGATTTGGTATCTCGATCTCGCAGCCTATATAAATGATATTAATGGGCGATCGAGGAATCCGGCCTCGACTCGCCAACCTGATTCGCAGATATGAGTACAGGATAGCGCGCTATCAATACTATTGCTTATGCCGAATGAATAGAGAGCCCAAAGCCGAGGCCAGAGTCGAAAGTAACATGAACATGGAAAAAGGTATCGAAGCGAAGATTCAAGCTCCTTGGACTTTGTGGGTATGTAAGTGGGTATCCTTCCATCATGTCTCATGGCGCCAATAAAACCCAATCATGTCCTACACTCGAAGTGATATGATCTGTTCCATCTAGAAGCAGTAAACCCCTATTTTCTTCCTTCCGTATCCCCGTCCTCTCGCCTTTAGTCCTCCTCACTGAGTTGCCCGTTCCCATCCCTAATATGTCCCTGGGCGTTTCATGCCCCTTGCCGCGAGATTCCGGGACTCTTCAACGAGTGCCACCATATCATCGAAAATCTGACTGCGGGTAAAGCGGGACATTGACGACCGGGCCCGACACTGGAGCGGCATGTTGTTGACCATAAACATAGGGCCCCAGACTTTCAGCTGGGTGCATCGGAGGCGGGAGCGCAACGTTGCCTACAGACCCAGCGGGCCATCCGTTCCAAAGACTGTCAAAGTCGAATTCGGAATCTCCCCCGCTCAGAGGATCAATAGCTGGCCCTACACCGCCGGCTGGTGCCATTCCACCGCTGTGTAAAGAGACACTGCCCTCCGGGCTTGGCTGTTGTATGCCCGAGGGCATCATAGATGTTATTGAAGACGCTGGTGCCGTAGAGGTGCTGCTCATGATGGACGAGCCCTTGAGTGGTACAGCTGGTCCAGAATAGCTCTCATTGTGTTCTCTCTTTGGAGACTGGTAAAAGAAATGAGAGACAGGATCGAAGAGAGTATGTTGAGAAAGAGTCAGGAGTGTGGGTATCTTGCGGCCTGGGAGAAATATTCTCTTCGCATTTGGTGATCGCTCTTGGTTTGCTTTGTGAAAACTTTCAACGATGTAGGATACTCGATCTGCCTGCGCATCGCCATGCGCACAGAACCGAAGTATGGAAATGGCGCTGCCGATCGATCTCTGGGCCTCGGGATTATTATACAATGAGGCAAATTCATTACTTAAGACGATTAACGCAGATGCAAAAACGCAGTGTCTGATGCTTCGTTAGCTGGCGGCGTGCTTTGATAAGCCATTCAAGGACTCACATGACGAAAGGATTGCATTGTGGTAGATAATCCCCATCGAGTGATGCTTGCGCCAAGATCAATGTATGCTGTGAAGCTTCAACACAGGTTTGTGCGAACGTTTCCATCCTGTGGCTGAGCCGTGGTGTTCTATGGGTACTCCCTGTTAAGTCCTCACATGCCTTGTTGAGGAGGTATAGGAAAAAGGGCCTCGTGAGCAACATGACGGAGTGACAATGCAAGATATTCGTGTGAAGAATAGAAATACCTCGTATGGGATCAATGCCCCCGACTATAAGACGCCTCCAATGAAGTTCGTGGTGTAATTCCCGATTCCAGTCTTCGAGATGGTCCGCTATTTCCTGGGCAACTGCAGTAGAGATCTTCCTTTTTGAATACACCTTCTTAAGTGTGTATCCAATGACACGGCAGCTCTTCACGGCGGCCTCCAGTGCCACCAAGTGTGTTGCCTCACCACCATTGATCATTGGTGATTGCGGATCCATTGGTCCCGTTCTTGGAGCCTCGAAGGCGCTCTCCGAGCAATCGTCTTCGGCGATTGCTGTGGGTCTGCCCAGGCAGGCTGCAAGGAAGCGATCAAGGACAAATAGCGTTCTCCAGAGGTTCTTTCGTACCTGGCACTCACCAGGAGGGAATATTACCATGCTTTCATCGCGGTGCAATCCAAGCGCAAAGGCAGATCGGACTGCCATTCCTATTGCTCAGTTAGCTTAAATCTTTCGGCCCCAGCAAGGAAAGCTAGACGCTTTTTTGCATCACCTGTGCAATGTCTCACCGTAATAAGCATAGGAAGCATTCCGCTTCGACACGGAAAGCATGTACAAGGACATTAAGACAAGGGCTTGTATCGACCAAAAGTCGGCATCTTCAAAACCAGAAACTGGGTCTGCCAAATTTTTGGCATTTCGAAAGAATTGCTCTGCGCGGCTAGCCCTCTCTGAACGAAGCTTGTCGATAACAGCAGCTTCATCGCTCCCAGGGAATGGTGCTGCCATAACCAGCCCAATAGCAAACACCAAGTAGAGTAGGCATAATAGCGACGGCGTGACACCCAACGGATCCTTGTAGCATTCGTCTACCGATTTGAGGAACGTTCGCTTATCGAAGACTTCGATGAAACCGGCTGTCTGGTCCTAATAAGCGCTGTGTCCTGAGCCTCGTTAAAAGGAGGACCTACGTTTGTAAAGTAAGAGCCTATAAGAATGTTGGCAGTTCGCTGATCTGGCAGCACCCCGGTTGGCCTAAGATCTTGCGGGAGTGGAATAGTGTTTTCCATGATCATATGTCTTCGAGGATCTACCGTAAAGTCGGATGGCCCGGAAATATTCTCAACTATCATACGGATCCATTGCAGGTACGACAGACTTGCTGAGTCACCAACGTACACTGTCAAGGCTAGTAAGCTTCCAATCGATCATTTTATTGGCAGGTTGATGCAAAATACAACTGTTTTGCTGATTGAAATTGTAAATCTGGTTTACTTCTCATTGATGGCACCAGCATTTTGCGCCGCTGTGTTGTGTGCTAGATCAAGGTGTACATCAAACTTACAGAGCCTCCCCGTGGAATCCTGGAGCATTCTTTTGGAAGGATAGACTTCAGCCTCGTCGGCGGCCCCGCTAGTATTACTGAGACGCGATCGAGAGTCGAAATCGCGTTCACTCGTACCGAGCAACTGGTTACCTGTTCCCACTTGCTTACGCTGCGTTGAACCAGGGCCGGATGGCTTTGCGGGCTTGGTGTCTGGTCCATCAGGGTTTTGATTCCACGAATTTAGGGATGAGTTACGTCTTGTGGTACTTGGACCACCGTCAATGGAAGAGTTCAGCATGCTTGGCGAGCTATCAACATGGCGGCGCTTGGTCGGGGATCCGAGGGAATCGGTTGAGTCAGAACGATCCAAGCTCGTAGGAGTGTATTGACACTCAAGTTGTCGCTTGGTACAAGTGTTACACGGCCTTACTCCATTGCACTGTCATAACGTCAAGTTAGCGAGCTGAGCGACAGTAAAACATGGCATAGACCTGAATCAACGGTCTCTGGCTTGAAAAGCGGCGGCTACACACAGCGAGCTTTCCAGTGAGACAGAGCCAGCCATCCGACGGCTTTTACAGAACATGGTCTATGGGTAGCTGGGATATTCAGGAGGAACTGCAGAGAGCTGATTCCTATATGATACATGGGGCTTGTACTCCACAAAATGTCCGAGGCACGCCAACAATTGGATCCTGTGAGATGGACCTTGTCTGATCATGTGGGTGTCTACATGGGGAAGGAGGAGGAGGAAAAGAACGGGACGGGACAGGGGAAAAAACAATAAGAAAAAGGCGCTGTCTTACGGGAGTGGCAAAGCACCGGTATGTAAAGAAAATCATCAAGAAAAGAATGGATGAGCAAGCAAGTGACTGACCTTTTGCTTCCTGCGCTTACACGAGTCGCAGGCCTGGGCTGTGCGTTGCCTCTTGTCCGGGTCGACCTTAGGTCGTGTCATGATGGTTTGAGCCACAAGCAAGTTCAGGTGACATCCGCCATTCAACCTGTAGCTGGAGCCGCAGAGAAGAGGAGTCTCAGGTTGGACAGTGGCGATGGAAGCAAAGGCTTCCCGGAACGGCGCCGGCGTCACGGGCTGGGTGAGCTGAGGGGTCGGTCTCGGATACGGATGTCACGAGGAAGCGTCAACCCTGTCGGAACCAGACGGGGCGCAGAGCTCGTGGGATCAGGCAGAGGACTGTCATGTGCAGGCAAGCAAGCAGACAAGCAAGCAGGTAAGTGGACAGGCAAGCAAGCAAGTACGCAACGAGAGGATGGGGTTCTCTCCAGGTGTACGCGGCATCGGCAGCGGGGCTCTGGGGCCCTGGGGCTTAGAGTGATGTCAATAAGCGGGTGGGACAAGACGGGGCCGAGTATAGTTGCGCTCGTAGGTCGTATATAGTCAGACTGGAGCGGGTAGCCCACTGGGGCGCTCGAATGATCTGACAGGCCGCAAGCTTGGGGCCTTGAGGGTATAGGAGGCAGGAAACGATATGGCAGACAGAAAGAGGATTCGGTTGTCCGGCCAATTGCGTCGGATGCGGGAGAACGACATGAGAGAGGGAGAAGAAGGAGAGAGAGGGAAAAAGAGTGAAAAGAGAGGCAGGCCAGACAGGGCTTTGGGGGGTTTGAAAGCTTAAGGTGACGGGGGTTCCTCTGGCTGTATGCAAGGGCAGACAACCTCAGTCGTTGTAAGTGCAGCATACATAACCTTCCTCCTCCTATGCTTCGTATGGAGGTACGTATGTGTAAGGTACAGGCAGCCAGACCAGCTCGAATAGATACCTATACCGTACTCACTCTACTGTCAGGTTCGACAGTGCTTTCGGCCCAACTACCACTTGACCTGTCCAGGTCTCCGGGCATGTCAAACAGGCTGATTACCCAGGTTCAAGGCAGGTAGGCTCGATGACCAGATGATGTGATGGACGATGGGGGATTGACGAGAGAAGAAGACAGGGCTCGAGAGTGGTGCGGTGATGCGGTGATGCAGTGGGTGAGGTGGTGAGGTGGTGATTGGGTGATCAAAGCAACTGAGACGCCTGTTGGGTTGGGATGCTGGGATTGGTGGCGTTCTGGCTCTCGAATCATCTCCAAGTGTCCGTGTGGCAGAACAGGGCCGGCCAGGCATTGCTGTTGTTTGTATGCTGTTCATTGCTCGTTCGGACATGAGCATATGATGGACGCCAAGCCAAGGCAGATGCAGATGCTTCTGACGTACGTGTAATAAATAGACGTGTACAATGTAGGCACATACATAAGGCCTATTACGACGAGCGGTGGGGTTCCATCGGTATCCAGTAGTAGAACGTCAATCGAAGCTTTCGAATGCAAGCAGGGTTCCTGACAGTTCCTAAGTAATCATCATGAGTATACTAGGTACATGCAGGTGTTATTATTATGACTGATCACATAACAATCCCACTGCTACCTTGAGCAGGTATGTAGGTAGGTACGTAGGAAGGCAGGCTTCCCATCCATTCCAGGCCCTCGGGATGATGGTCCAGGGCCTGAGAGAAGTCTCCGTTCATAGTGTCTCCATTTTGCTGGAACATATGACGGGTTCCATAAGGTACCTAGTAGGGGGCTGGTTGGGGTGATATCAGACATGTCCACCATCCGGGAGATGAGTACATATGCCCAAGGTGAGGAGGTAGGCCGGGTACTTTCGCAAAACACGCAAGGAAGAATTCGTGCCGAAAAAACATAGAATGATCACATGGCAGACTTTTGAATAATACCTGGGTAAGCCAGGCTAAGTAAGTTTAGGCACCTACGTACTTACTTGATATTATGCCCAATTTCACGAAACACTGTGAGTACGGAGGGAAACTACTGCCTATGATTACTTCCCAATGTAAGTGCCCAGAGGTAGGTCAGTAAGTACTGAAGGTATATTACGTACCTACCTAAGGTATCTTCAGTCCCTACCTCGGTATACAGGCAAGAAGGGCTGAGATGGGGTTCGATCTTGGCCCTAGGGAGATCGTCATCGGCTAATGCACCTAGACAAACCCCCCGGCTTGTCTCGATTGGTTCTCTTTCTCTTCAAGGCGGGGATATAGATACGCTACCACCCCACCCCCATTAGGTACCCCCATCGCCCCCATCCTTGCGGCTCATTACTCGTTCTTACTCCAGACCACCATCCCGCCGTTCCGCCATCCCGTCATCCCCTCGTCTCGCCAATCAACCATTGAATCACCACCACACCTTTCCAGGGGCGCTACCAATTCTGGTAAGTAGAAGAAGGAGAGAGACATATCCATACCACCACCACGACTGCTACTACTACTACTACTACTACTACTACTACTACTACTACTACTACTACTACTACTACTACTACTACTACTACTACTACTACTACTACTACTACTA
>MU388766.1:173127-345703 GCA_022578815.1 Xylariaceae sp. FL0016
ACTACTACTACTACTACTACTACTACTACTACTACTACTACTACTACTACTACTACTACTACTACTACTACTACTACTACTACTACTACTACTACTTACCTTGAGAAGAGGTACGCCCCCGTTGCACCTACCTATAAATACCGTAGGTGCTTGATCTCGGGTATGCTCTCCTCGAAAGCACCACCTCCCCTGCAGCCCGACTTTATCGTTTATGTGGCTTCCCTCTTCTAATTACATGATCTATCTACAGACACGGTACTCGAGGCAGATACCTGATGTGGGTGGGAAGTAGGTAGGTAGGGAGGTAGGGAGGGAGGGACGTAATGTCGGCTGTGCAAGTGCTTTGCAGTCGTCCATGAAGAATCACTGACCTCTGACTCTCTGCCCTTGCCTTTGCCAGCTTCCCCTAATCTCCTCTACCCTTCTGCTCTATGGTAATTCTCCTTTCGAGATACCCATCGTCTGTGCCATGTCCCGACATAGATCATCAAACAGCACTGCGCCTCGACATGTCGTGCAGAACCATCGACGCCTGCCACTTTGGGTCGTATTTGCATCTCTCGGATGACACACCCAGCCCGCCGGTCTATAAGCCAGGAGTGTTATGCATGGCCCAATATATCGCCGCGCGCCCTCGTCGTTGAAGACCGAGATCTTCTGGTGCGCGAGACGTCTCTCGTAAAAAAGCCTCTGCATGTATCCCTCTCGTCTACAGCTGCTTAGTTGAGTGTTGAATGGCTTGCTTTATCTTCCTTCAATAGACTCTTGTCGAGCATGGTGGGAAATGATCAAACAGAGGAAACTCACTCCGAGTTTCTGTGCTGCTATCACGCAACAGAGCCTGTGCGGTGCCACTGGCTTGATGAATCCATCGTGGGACCTCTCACAGCCACTTACTAGAAAATGCTCAAGTGATCAGCACTGAGGTCGAGATCACCTCCAAAAGCTGGCCATCTTTCTTATTAAGGGTTTTCACCGGCACAAACTAACTAGCTTTTGTATCCTTCCAAGCTTCCCCTGCGTCGTCTGTGCAGCGCGATTGGCCAGCCCATAGAGCCTCCGTCATGCTTATAATGATCAGCTTTGCCACAGGAACACCACTCTGCAGTGGCGGCTCCAGGGGCTGCCTTGCTCGCGCGCTGATGCATCTGCGTGCCAGTGAGAGAACCCCCCCCCCTTCTCACAGCCTGTTGTCGAGAGCCAATCCGGCAAACCCTATACAACGCTCATTGGCTTGTGCTGCACACGCAGCTCAGCACTGGTGTGCATCACTTTTGCACCCAGGTACATGCTACAGAAATTCTCGAGATTCGAGTTGACCGGAAGCCATCAAGCTTGACGACCGTATCCGAAAAAGGGCCTGCCACTTTCACATCAAGTCATCATCGTGGCGGGAATATCGTGAGAAGGCGAAACCGAATGCATCGAAATGGTCTTGTGCAATTTGCTTCTGATTAGATGGATGCTGAGATCCGATGCCATGGTCTTGAAGGCTATTAGGCTCTAAAGTACCTTGAAACCTTGCTGTATTTACTGTTCTTCTCTTCGGGTATTTTTTCAGGTCTCTTCACGAGATGAGGTGCTCGCAAAAGGTCAAAGGATTACGACGGCGATCACAAGAACCGCAGGCTACTCAGTAGGCCAGGAGGCAAGCAACGCCCTTCTGTCACTATATCATTTCTTTGTGACACAATTGCCTGCGCAATTTCTTCATTATATGCAAGATGCGGTCTTTGAGGATACCTCTACGACCGAAACTGATCTCTGTCTTCCCTGCCCCTTGCGTCAACAAGAAGCGTGTGCAGCGTCGAGGGATGGGTTACGGCCGCAATGGCAGACATCCAGAAGGAATCACGAAGGTCAGTCGAGATGAAGTTGGATCGTGTGGCATGCTTCTTGATCTCAGCTTATATCACGAACCTCGACGGCCTGGACAAATGCGATCCAAAGATCTGTTTCTGACTCCCAGAATTTGTGTAACCTCCGGACGTTTCTCGTAAGATTGACAGACTGAGTGCCAAGATATTGACTTGAATCAAGATCATGCGCAATCTACTCTATACCAAAGTGTTTTGGCAGGCATTTACCAAATGCGAAAGCAAGGCGAATGCTATCGTATCCACGCATCGCTAGAAGCCAGCATGACCCGCGACAGATCGGGCTCCCCCTTTTCATCCCAGGCCCTACTAATTCTCGCAAATGTATCAACACAATCGAAGGTGCTGTCAAGAAGTTTTCCAGTGTAAGGTTCGAAAAATTGAAAATCAAATCTCTCCGGGCTGGCTGTTCAGTGCTCATGCAAGAAAAGTTCCTCCAAACGCCCCACGACCAAGTAATAGCCTCTCTTTTCTCCTTAACAATACAATTCACCAATGAATCCACACCACCAGCGCCATGTACCGATTACGATAATGCGGGCGAGTCAATGTTTCAAGGGATTCGTGTGATTGAGTTACGCCGAGTGATCCCAGGGCCAACAATCGGAAAAAAACACTTGCGCTCCTTGGCGCCTCAGTCCCGAAAGTCACGTCGCCACAGCTCCCAATGTTCTTTGTTTCCAGCTCGATTTCAGCAGATAAAAGTACTTCACATCCCTCCAACCCCGGTATTCTGCGGATCGCGCCGTATTTGAGTCCCTACTTCGCACCGCTGACGTGAATCTTGACGGATACCGGCCGGGCGTATTGGGAAAGCTAGGCTACTCCCCTGAAGCCCTAGCTACGAAGGCCGCGCAGCGCGGCCGTGGTGTCGTGTACGTTGGCGAGAATTGTTTTGGCGGTCCTGGATTTTCGGGCACTAACGGAGCGGACCGTCTGGGTTGGCAGCAAATCGCAGACTGTATCACGGGCGTGGCGTGGGAGCAGGGCAAGTTCAAGGGCCTTGATGAGCCCGTCGTTCTGCCCTTCCTCGTGTTAGAATACGGCACGGGTTGCCCGGGCAGGATCGCGGCGATGACGGAGCTGTACCGGCGCGCAAATTACGGCGGAAGCTGGATTTGCCGCATAAGCCTGTCACAATGTTACCTTTTCCTACTCTCGTTGGGCACATAACCAAAAGAGATGCAAGAACCGCTGCGCCGCCGGCACGACCACCAATTCTTCTCGATCCAACATAGTGACAGCGTCGATGAGGTCAGTGCCCGTGCGCCAAAAAAGCATACGGCGGCGGTATCTTGATCTCATGGACGACGATAGCATGCATAGCGCATTCAGTGAGGGCTGTGGGGTGTAGTGACGTGGCCCTGTGAGGCGCTCGCGGCGGTAGGGGGTTGCACATCGGGTACGTTAGATCCAGTCGGCCAAACGGCTTAGATACCACAGTGTGGGAAGACTGGGAGAGGGACGAAAGCCTGTTGACGACTGGTGAAAAGATGGGCACGATGAACTAGGCTTTCTCGGCGGATGGACGAAGAGACAGGGCGTCAGACGTCAGGACGTCAGGGCGTTCGAGTGGCATGTACGGCATAGGTGGTCGGGCTTGGCTGGCCTCGTGCGACAGGAGATGAGTCACTTGATTCCTGCGGTGGCACGACATTCTTTGACGTATGTCTGTACACCTCTGGCCGCGGACCTCGTGGCCGTTCATTTTTCGTACATTTGATCCTGAAACGGTTCTCGTTGTGCTTTTGGTCGGCGAGAACACGAGATGTGTGCAGAGGACAGCACAGCATAGATAGGACAAGCTGTCAAACCCCCAGCGTGGTAGTTGTATGGATAGATGTGAGATGCGGTGTATAAGGCGGTAAGCCCCAGGTTAGTGGTCTAGTAACACGACACAGTAATAGTGGCAAATCTGAGCCCTTGGTCAGGAGTAGAATTGGGCGAGGTGGCGGGCGTTGCGCGCGAGATATTGCTCGCGTACGAACGACGGTACATGTCAAATTCCCGGGCTGTTCTGGACCGCATCAATCATATGTACATACTTCATGATCCCATCCTCTTGAATCTGCCATCTCACACTGAATCTGATTCATCAACCTCAGACCAAAAAGCCTACCATTTCAATGGAAGGTGAGTGCCTGGTCTTCCGTGCAGCCTCCTTACTTTCAAATCTCGGGTAGCTTATATACTGCGGCGGATCGATGTCCCATCGGAAACGATCTCTTCTATAGGGCTGACCTGCCAATAAAAAAATATAATCGTGTTAGCATATCACATCTTGGTCCTTTCCTGGAGCAACTCAGTCCAACGATTTAGACCGGTACTCCAAACAAGTAAGGGCGCTGAGAGAGGCTCCTCGTCCAAGTTCCCGGCTCCAGTCAGCCAGGGATAGGCGAGCCCGGTGAACATCCTTTTGTTGCTGACTGGGGATCTGAGGTCGCTTCTTTCGAACAAAAGGCCCGTACAGCTATACCGACCTTGAACATCACGTGGAGAAGCCCCTGAAGCTCCCATCTTCGCCGGGTGTTTTCTGCCTGTGTGTCGTGTGATTTCGAAAGGCGAGGCCATGGTGGAGCTAATTTCCCTTGCAAAGTATCTTCCCCTGATTTCCGCACGGTCAAGTGCCGTCTAGTTGGGTTTGTTTCGGCCAGTTTGTTCTCATTGAAAGACATGATCATTGAGTGAAACTGGGGGCGATGGCTATCAGTTGATGTCTGGACACGTACTCCGACATGGTGAGCCAGATCGCTGCGTTGGTCCCAGTATAGAGCTGCGAACCGTCTACTGTCCCGAAAGAAGACTTTCATTTGTAACGAGCTGCACAAGGCGTCGCGGCGTGTGTGTGGTTGGAGAGTCATGATGAAGTCTTATCAGTAAATGACCAGCAAACGCCAGCAGAGAGCATTCAGGATGAACACTGAAAATTTTCAATTCCTTGTGTGATGCTCGTAATTACGAAGGGTATATGTACCATATGGTAAGGCTTAGTGGCCTCTTGACTTGTAGTCATCAAATACAAACTCTGCTGAATTTGAGGCAAGAACGGAGGAGGGGGCGAGATCGCAATATCACGTGCAGTTGGTTCAAGGTGCACTTGGACCGTGGTAGGAGATGTTCCTGATAAGCCACTATCCCTAATAAATTGCACTCGGCCTATCAGGAGTAAGTCTAAGCAACACAACGACGCTCCACGGAGGTTTGATACACGCGTCAATTAAAAGGGGGAGAACCCATATGCGTGACCACGACGAGTCACGCCAAACCCTTTAACTCCGTGTACTCAAGAGATAAACAAGCCCCATCTCCGCTGGGTGATGATTTCACTCGGATGGTGACCATTTTATACCTTTCTTGCCAAATGAAGTCCACAAAACTATCGGAATAGACTCTTGTGGGATAAAGAGTACGTGGGCACATAGGTGACGGAACCAATGCCATAACACTGTTGGCTTCAAGCTATTGCTGAAGATAATTTCGTAAATACATATTCTATCCGACTTCCCGTGTGGCTATACAATGTCTATAGATACATGGTCTGGTTCCCTCTGACTTGTACACTCACAAAACCAGTCTGCCGGGCTCGACCTCGAGGACAGCCTTTACTCTTTGCAAGAAGGCCTTTGCTCGCTTCTCTTCCGCCTCAGGTACCATGAGGCTGAAAACATTATTCCCTGCAGATATACCTGGTTGAAGTGTCTGTTGTGTTACTTTAGGTGCGGACTTCTTTGTTGAGCTTGCAAGGAAATCGATGATATCTGGTTCAGTCCGGGGCTTAGGTGCGACACCAGTGAAGCTAGGGGTTGTGAGAGCCGCAATCTGCGGCAAGTAATAGCCTTGCGAGCCATGGGGGCTGACCTGGTCCAAGCCCAGTACTTGGTTAAACAGTTCATCGGCGGTAGGGTTGTAGTTAGCTGGCAAAGGGAGCGTATCGTTCGCAATCTCAGTAGCTCGAGCAATGAATGTTGAAAGCGGCATGAAAGTGCCGAGCGAGTTCTCGATCTTTTTCTGTACCTCAATGACTGCAGAGAGGGATACCGGCAGAGATACCAACATATCTTCGGGGATCGGTGCTTCGGGGGCCTTTTCAGCCTTCTTGGGAGCCTCTTTGGGGGCAGCAATCTTGATGTTGGAAAGGTCCAGATGCGAGTTGTGATCGAACCGCGCTTTGATCTCCTCTGGTCGCTTCGGAGATACGGTCCCCATATATGCGAGAACGTCGCCCTTGAGAAGACGGCCCTGGGGGCCAGTTGGAGTCATCTCACTTATGGCTGACTCGTCAAGTCTATGCTCCTTTATAAGGTGTGCCACGGATGGATACAGAGGGTACTTCTGCGGCGGGGCCTTTTGACCAGACTTCCTAGTTGGTCTTTGTCCACCAGATTCATTGGAGGGCGCGGCTTGCTTGGGCTCTTCTGAATTGGTAGACTCCTGTTTCTGGCTTTGCTTGGGCTGTTCATCGGCGGGAATTTCAAGTTGACTAATGTCGTCGCCGGCTTCAGCGAGGACACCGATCCTAGCGCCGACTTGGATACCCTTGGCTCCGTCGTTCTGCATGATTTTCATAAGGATGCCATCGTCTTGTGCCTCAACGTCCATAGAGGCCTTGTCGGTCTCGATTTCGAGAAGAACATCACCGGCGGAGAAAGAGTCGCCCTCCTTGATCTTCCAGCTTGCAATGTTCCCCTCGGTCATGGTCGGTGAAAGTGCGGGCATGGTGTAGTTCGTGGCGGCGCGCGAGGCAGAAGAGGTGCGAAAGCCTGGACGACGGGTTGTGAGCGCAGATTCGAAGCAAACGAGCATACATTTTATTGCACAAACCTCGAGCAGCGGCATCGTAGGTAATGCGACGGCCTGCCAGCCGCGCAGAGAGGCGGGTCGCATTTGCGAAGGAAGCCATTGTCGCGCTTGGAAAGAAAAGCGAAGCTCAAAAGAGCCTTTTCTTTCTCTCTCTTGTCAAGTCGCGAGACAATTCGGAGCTGGCACTACCTGAAATTCTGAATGGAATTGAGGGATTGAGGCTTGTTGGGGACTTTCCGGTCTCAACCGATCGGATCCGTTAAGGTACCTTACCAGCTAGCGGACCTCCACTTGTAAGAAAGTTCTGTGCCCAATCAGATGGCGCTAAAAAGTTTCACCGGTACCGCTCTGGAAACGTCGATACCTATCTTTTAGGTACCTACAGATACTTATTAAGGTAATAAGCTGAACACGCTTACACCTCAGGTGCCAGGGAGGCAGGCGCGTCAGATCCAGCAGTCCAGCCAGCACCTGCCAGCTGCGGCACTGGAGCTTGCCCAGAATACACCTAAGTTCCTTGCTCGTGGTCCCCTGCTGGCGCTACCTGCCCACTCCTCCCTCGTGGTACCTCCGGCAAGTACCTATGAAGCTATGGTAATTTGAGGTACTGTTCTTGGACATCTGACGATCCTGAAGCTCTCCAAAAATTCTCATGTGCCCGTACCTTACCAGCTTCAATTGAATTTTGCCCGCAAAGGCTACGCGACTGCCACCCCGCCGTCTGGCATGCGAAAAACCCGACCGAACCGATCTTCGTGAGATATCCATGGCTGCCTCCGTGCTTAATTGCCGGGGCTTCTCCCAACCAGCCCTGCTTTTGCTCAGAACCGCTATTAGCACCTCCACGACCGAGCTGCCCATTCGCGCCTGTCCACACTCGCGATGGCTTTGGTCGCCTCGACTTCAGCGCCAGGCAGTCTCTCTGGCCATAGCGCGTGCTCGCTATAGTACCGGAAATATAGCCAAATTTGATTTATCACCGTCGCAACGGCAGCCACTTAGGCCAGGAGCCACGCCAGGGAGCAACTTAGATGCCGCTCGCCTGGCATACGCCCAGCGGCTCGCTTCAAGATCATCACCCACTACGCTCTATGAAGGAGCATCTCAGACAGGCTTCATCATCTCGAGTTGGTTCGCTGGTGCTTTTTGCATCACCGCCGCCGCCATCAACACCTTTTTCAATGTCTACAATGTGCCCTCAGGGGTCCCCGGCTGGGTTCCGTATGGCTTCGGCTCAATGAGTATAATTCTTACATTATTCGGCAGCAACTTTGTTCTCAGGCCTTCCTCGGTAGTCCGAAGTATTAAACTTCTACCGAAATCAACGACGGCTGCCAGATTGCCAGCGTCTAGGAAACCCAGCTCCGCAAATCCGCCAGTGCTGTTTGAGATCAAGGCCCGGCGGATGACCTTTATACCAGGCATTCCCTTGAAGACTCTCTTGGTTGAGCCCCAATCGGTTGTCATGAGAGCTCGAATGCACTATCCCTCTCCGTCACCACAAATGCAGCAAATGCAACAAGAGGAGGAGAAGGCCCGTAGGAAAGCCGAGCGCGAATACGAGATGAGTCATATCATGACAGCACCTTTCCGGCATGCTGGCTCAGCCTTCGGTAGCTTTTTCCGTGCAATTCGGCGAGGAATCACAGGAGAAGGATTTGCCCCAATCTATATCCAGGGTGCAGAGTACAAACTGGATATAACTGATGGCTATGTATATGAAAATGGACAAGCCCTCGATAGGCTGGTAAAAGTTGAGGAAGACGCTACATTAGCCCGTCAAGCATCGAAGTCTCCAGATCCAGGCGCCTAATTTCAGCCTACCACACAATCAAACCACCTAGTTTGAACTGGGTTTGTCTGACCAGCGAACGAAGAGTTGTTCCTTGAGTTATCAGTCTGTTTCTGGACGTTCACGTCTTATTTATGGAGGATTCTGATGTTAGTAGCGGCAGCTAATCCTCTACTCAGCTAACCTTAATCTCAGGCTGGTCGTCTGTTTATGGTTAGACTCTAGATAGATGCGCCGCGGAGTTGGTTTCCACATCCCTGGCCTAACGGAGTGCTTGTATCATATATGTATACCTGTAAATACGCTGTAAATGATAAATAAATATCAATTCAGATATTCGCTGCTTTTATTACTTCTCTTCTTACGTGTCGAACAGTAGCTGTCGCGATTTTAGGATAAGTCGATGATGGGAAGGGAGGAGAGGTGGTTTCCTACACTTCCGAGGAAGTACTGTAGGAAAGTGTCCTGAATAGACGCAACATGGCCCAAAAAACACTCCTACTCTCTGTTAGAATACACAATTCAACCGACCTTGACATTCCCATGGCAGCGGGAGCATGTCCTCCCAGTCGCCGAGGATTGCACCAAGTCATCGAGGGACTGCCAGAGATGAACCTGAGGAGCTTGAGAATTCGAATCACGCCTGTTGGGAAAGACACAAAGCGCCCTGATGACACTTTACAACCCTTTCCTTAACAATGAAAGGTAGTGATAACTCCAAAACGACCTTTATCAGTCGCGCTGTCAGTACTGAGTCTATCAGACATGCCTCAAGCCTACCGCTATCTAGCAGCTCGATGTTCTCTGGATTATGCCAGAACCCTGTCTATGCGATGCCTTCATCTCACACCTCTTACACGGATGCGGGACAGGTTATCGAGCCGGTCGAATCTACCAAGACGGGTTCACTTCGACAACGCAGAGGCCACCAGTATGGCAATATATACAAGATCGTCACCCAGATTTCCTGCGCTGATACTACCGCCGGGGCAAGGATAATCCCCCTTCGCCAACCCACGTTGCCCTCCGATTGGGTTGCATGCTGGCTAGTGCCGTGTTCCCCCCTTTCTCAAGAAACCAAAGGGCCCAAGGTCTCTTACAGGCAGTCAAACTGCAATGTAAACCAAGGCAAAAGCGCCTATCCCAGAAATTTCATACAAGGGCCAATAGATGCCTGCAGCGTTTTGGGATATTGCGTGTAGTATGTCGTATAGTCTCTGGAATTATCCAAAGTTTACTATCACTGAACATCAATAGTCCTTCTTATATTGATAGGTAAAACCTGCTTAAAGATACGTTGTAAAATTGAATGTACATGAAAATGAAAAGAGCAAAACTGATGCCTCCCTATTGATTATCAAATAGTCTAAAGACATCAAGATACTTGTCGTGTATAGGTGAACATTAAGCATGGAGGAAATCACTGGACGATTTAGGGATCAGCACACTTAAATAGCAGAGACTTCATTTATTCCCATTACTCGCACCGCTCGCCTGAGGAGCAATCCTATCTGTCACTACTTCTCGGGTCTCCAACTCGACAAACCCACTAGCAAAAAAACAAAAAGTTAAAACCCAAACATATGTGCGAAGTAACGGCACCAGAAGAACACTACAGATACCCTCATCTCTCATGATCCCATCGTATGTGTGTCGTCAGAAATGACACCTAAGAAACGTGACGAGGTACGATGGAGATGTCAGCCTAGGCCCTAGCAATCGCACAAGAAGCTGCACAGGGCGTTCACACCGTGGGCAAGATGCATCGAAACGATGATTGCTGCTCATTTCGTTCATGAACCTCAAACGCCTATCCAGGATGTAGATAACCCCTATGCCAGCCACGCTGCTTCCCAAACATCCGATTTGCAATGCAAGTCTACCTATGCTCTTGCTCTTCTGGTATCTTTGCTGTACAATTGAAAATTTGTGCACATGGATATCGGTCCCTCTTCGACAACGTGCTTTGCGAAAATGCTTTTTCTGGCCTCAGTCTAGCACACAGGCGTATAATATCATGACCGAATTCATAGCGAATTACCGTGATAGCGCATGATGCGCAGCATGCTGATCCATAAATCAAATCTCCTCCTACTCAACGCCGAACGCTATGCTCCGAACCAATATAACAATAATGCAACAAGGGGTGATAGTGTAGCTGTAAGATAAACTCTACAGGCATGAGAAAGGGTAATATGCTGTTAACAACGACGCATAGAAGCAGCGAGCACAATCCATAGCAAGCCAAAGAAGTCTGCTTAGCCGAGCGTGCGGCCACTATGAATCGCTGGGGCATTTGGGGTACGCGGTGTAGCAGGATTTGTTCTCAGCATAGCAGCTGGACTGAAGTCATCGCCAGCGCATGGTGGCCGAGAAGACTCCCAGCTCTCCTCGTTGAGCACGCTGAGATAGCCACTGCCGACAGTATCTCGCAAGGCCTCAATTTGCTGTCGGTAAATCTCGCCACTGACGTTCCAGTCTTGGGGAGGTGTCCAATTCGAGGTCATTTCCTGGTTTACGAGGGCTGGCTTAGGTTTCGGTACCTCTTCTTTGTCACTCCGAGGTACATCCGGAGAGTTGAGTTTAGTCGGTAATTGAGTTTCGGAAGATGTTTTCGACGCGATTCCTTGCGTTTCCGCAGCAGGCGAGATGCGGTAGTTATTCTCGGATCCAGGAGCCACGAGTGTGAAGTCTGTTCCCTTTGATTTTCGGGCCTCCTCTTTGCTGACTGATGACTTAATGTTCATATTGGACTGGTCATTAGTGGCCAGGTCAACAATACGACGTTTAGGTGTACGTTTTCGCCTGGTTGAAGAGGTATTGATTTCACTTGCCACGGCTTTGGGCTGGGGTCTTTCTTTACGAAGTACTGCAGGCTGCTTTGGTGCATCATAGATAATGGTGGGCTTGCTGACATCAACCGCAGGGACTTCTGGCGCTACCGGCTTCACTACTGGGACCGCAACAGGGACCGTTGCTCTCTCCACGAGTTGTTTTCGCTCAGCATACGTGGGACCAGTAGCATCGATAATCACGTCTTCGGTATATCCCGGAGTCCTGCGGAAGAGGTTGAAGATGGTGACGCGGTAGTCTCGGTGAGTCCTGACAAAAGGATTACCCTCGACCCAGATCTCCCGAATATCAGGTATACCCGTAAGGCGGGCCAGTTCAGTCGGATCCGTTAGCTGATTGTCACGGAGATCCAATCTTTCAAGTGGATAGAGCCTTTCAACCCCGGCAATAGACCGGAGCCTGTTAGCACGAAGATTCAGAGCAGTAATAGCTGGGAGCGGGTTGCGAAGCAGCGAATGCAGGGAGTCAATCATGCAATGAGAGAGGTTCAGAGCACGAAGAGCTGTGAGAGATGCCAGGCTGTCGGGGATTTGAGCGAACAGATTGTATGAGAGGTCAAGAGAGCTAAGGGTGTTGGCCAGTGGGGCCAGACTTGTCGCAGGAATGGCCGTCAAGGAGTTGTCTGCCAAGCTGAGATGCCTAAGAAAGCGCCACTTAGACGAAGGCAGGATCCTCATCGTGAAAAGGTTCGAGGCACTTTGCCTTGAATTGTGCCACGAGTCGGAGAGGCTGGAGTGTGAGCTGCCAGAACCAGAGCGTTTTACTTTATGAGAACCTCTGTGGTTCATGGAATAAGGACGAGCGCTCGCTGGCCGTACCGGAGAATGACTCCGAGGTCGTCCCGAGTGGCCAGGAGACCCTGATTCATCCGTTTCAATCTTAGCTACCGAGGGGCGACGGCTGCTAGACGCCGAGTTGCTTTCATTTGACTCGGTGCCGACGGATCCAATGTCGTGCAAATCGGCAATGGTATTACGACGATCCGGCGCGACCGGCATAGCGTGTGGTATCGTCGGGCTACGTCGGGGGCTTCCGAGGCCATGGGTGGGTGAGTGTTGTGATTTCGCGGAGCGCCGACGCCGTTTGTCCATGTCATCCAGCACGATGTCGATGAGGATATCTGCAGGGTCTTCGATACTTGCACTTTTCAATGTAAGTGATCGCAGCTGCTCGGCAAGACGATCCCACCCAAAGAACTGACGAAAATCAATGCCGTTAACCTCCAGAGCCTGAAGATTCTTGAAGACATAGAGCGGAACAGCAGAATCAAATGGGAACTCTTCATAGCCACGTATTAGCTTAGCCCGCCAGTCCGGGGCTAGTCTTAAGCAGGGTATTTTGGTAAAGGCAGAGTATAGATATTTCAGGTCGGCTTGAGCAGCAGCTTTCTGCTTCTCCTCGCGTGCAGTGGATATACTCGATCCAATACCAAAATTGTACCACAAAGAGGACATTCCGGACATAACGCTGCGTATACTAGAAACGGAACGTATCGATACGGCGTCGGAGCCGCGGCTCTTGGTACGTTGAGAAGGGTCCAAGAAGGACACATAGTTTGCAGATGTCGAGCTGTCGTGCAGGCTCTCGAGCCTAACTTTCATTGGACCAACATTGATTCCCAGCTCTTCGAAGCGGGACAGGAGGTAAAATAAGTGATGGGGTGTGAGTGCGAGCTTCGCAGATCTGGGGCTGTGAGAGGTGAAACTCAAGGTTCCGAGAGAGAAAGCAGTCGCAAAGGAGCTTGAGGATGAAGACGAGGTCGAAGGGCGCTCGGGAGGCGAAGTTGGTGACGGTGGCACCGGGATCGAAGAAATGCTCTGACTGTGACCATGTTTAGGGCCATGTTGTCTTCGGAGCTGCAAGGCGTTGGCCAGCGCTCTTTCGTTGGACCGCACGAATGTGGCCAAGGTCTAAGGGTGATCAGCCTATCAATGTATATGGAGAAGACCAATAGGCCGAGGGGACTCGTACTTTGACGAACAACTCCCCGTCTTCTGAATCCATTCTTTCTATATTTGAGTATACATTGAGGACAAATCAGATTGCCCGTACTGTGAACAGGGTATATCTGTTGTAGAGGTGCGTCGGCGGGGCGTCGGTAGGTGTCGGTACGAGATTCGGAGCAAATCAAGCACCATTCACGGAACGTGTATGTTATCAATCCTGGAGCAGCAAGGTTAGCATTGATAACTCGAAGATGACATGCTAAGCGCGATCCGAGACTGCGAGACTACGTCCGCTAGAACGAGTCTTTTCAGGAACATGGAAGGGATGCCGCGATAGAGGATACTAGTGGATAGTGGTGAAACAGTCGAGAGACAAGAAGCGTGGTGTTCATGACTCCCAAAAAGTCGAGATGCCAAAGTTGTTCAAGTTGACAGCAAGCACTTGAACACGGCTAGCTTGCACAGAATTGGCGTACGCAAGCCGGTTGCAAGTGAAGGACTCGTACGCGTTCTCTGATCACGGGCAGACGCAGCACGAGGCAGGCAGAACAAGCAGGCAGACAAATAATGCAATGTCGACATGGTAAGGCAATGCGACGCAGGAATGCACATATCACGGGCACACGCACGAACGAGAAAGGCAGAATACAGGTTGAGTTGAGCAAGGCAATATGCAGAGTGAAATCAAGGGAGGAGGAATGCTGTGTGGTCGGCGTGACAATGGGGTGCAAATCCGGTGTAAGTGACTTGAGCATACATACTTTGGTTTCCTTCAGATTTCTGTAGAGCGATTAGATGCTGATGGCAGATAACAGAATAAGGATCGACTGAGAGGAGTAGGAGAGCGACGACGACGACGACGACGACGACGACGACAGCGGAGGAGGAATGAGCGTCGAGGAAGATATGAGGCTATCTTCGACACGGCAACCACGCGGGCGTGGTAGTGTGAGGGAGTGTTGAAGAGCCAAAATGATAGGAGGAGTAGTAGGAGGAAGAGGCTGCGCGCGAGAGGTATTGGCTGTGTTATACCAATTGGAAAGGGTGGAAGTAGGTACCTCAGGTCAGATACACCTGCCTACTTTCAAATGGGGGTGGGGGGGGACTGCCGTTCCACATGCAAAAAAACTGCCAAGCAGTAGAAAAGAGAGAGTGCAGCCAGAGAGGTGGAGTACAAGACTACAACCTAGTACGAGTGGACTACAGACTGCAAGGCGCAGGGTTCATGGGAGATGGGAGATGGGACTGAGAGGGTTCTTCTGGTCTCTGGGGGTCCATCTTGGAGGGCTTTGGAGGGCACGGAGCGATTGCGTTGGATAGGGTGGCTTGAACATGGTGAAGTGGGTGTGTCCACCTGAGCACAAGCGATATGGCGATATGGGGCAGGCGACGAGGCCTTGCGAAAGCAACCAAAAGCCACAAGACTGTCTGAATAAACATCGACTTTGGCTTCTTCCCAGCACCTGCAGACAGGAAAGTGAGTGCTGGATAACGATTTCTAGTGGTCTTCTAGCGCCCGTCACATGATGCCTCCGGCGGTTAAAGGACTGATACCCTAGGCACCTAAGGAAGCCGTCCAAGTCCGTCGATACCACGAAGCGGACCCCCAACAGCACGTGGAGATCAACTCAATTCCACACTTTGAGATATCAAGGACACGCTGTGGCCATTCTCTGCGCACCCTCAAACCCTTAAACTTGGTGCGTAGAAACGTGATATGGTCCTGGTGATATTGATGCTGTTCCATGACTCCCCAAAAGTTACCGTGCTTGTGCTTGATGCACGCAGTACAAAAGCAAGATGGGCGCCAAAGTGTCAGATGGGCACGACAACCAGGGTCCTCTTAGGTCCTGACGACCAGCCAATGGCTGACCACTTGATCTGATCAGCCACGGTATCCGACGAATAGCAGCCTGTTGAACGGCTAATGCAGTACAGAGCGACACACACCTGCAGGAGCAGGACTGCATCAAGATTAAATTGGTCCAGTGTATCGACCTGCCTACCTCCCATGGCTGACCTTATCTGTCTTGGTACTTAAGATCCTAAGACACCACCCGCCCTAGGTACATGCTTAAGGTACTTAGATGTGGGTATGTACAAATCGCCCAGCATAGGATCTTGGGATGGGCTGCACTCGTTTCTTCCCAGTTGGACTCACTGAATGCATTCGAGCGAGGCTGCGGCGAGACATCCTCGTGTCATGCGAATTTTCTCGCACAAATCCAGTGACAGAGATGTAGGGAGAAGGAGCTTCGGGTTTTTATGGTAGATGGGAGTTGCTATCATATATCAGAAATTCCATCAAGCCAGAACCCCAAGCCATAATCAAAAGAAACCAAAGAAACGGTGGGAAGTACATCCAGGACTTGGGTCGAGGGCTCGGACATTGCAGGGATTACCAAGCACCCTGGATCTTAATCGAATTCGGGGTCCTTATAACCTCCAACAAGGGCTGGCTTGCGTGCCCCTCAACACCATTAGCCAGATGTTCAATCAATAGACAAAGCAGATTCACGATGGCCTCTACTTCTACCCTTCTCGCCTCAAGCAAGAGTCTCCAGTGCGGATTGCTCTAGAAGACTTTGCACTTTGACAGTGACCCAGTATGATAGACCTGAAGGTGGTCTGACTACCTGTGGAGGTAATGCTGATGAGATCAGCGGTCCAAACACATACATACGTGATCTACCACCGGCCTTTGCAATCCAAGCGTTTACCCCCAGTGGCCAATGTCGCAGTTGATCTCTCCTTCCAATGTACCCCATGACCACTCTTTCCTACCAAACGCTCCATGCAATAAAGTAGCAAGTCACAGACCTACGGCATCTTGTCTTACTATCAGAATTGAATGTGCACGCTTTTGTATATTAATTTGCATCGCCTGGTGTTGCCAGAAAGGTATGCGCCATGCCTCCCGCCTGTGTGTTGTTATTTTCCCCATTGTTGTTTTGTTTACTTCGGTTCAGTTCTTGTTTTCATCGTCGTGAGCTCCGAGTCGGATATTACCCAGCGCTATGCCCAAGCCTATGCGTCAAGCTAAACGGCTGGCTCCAGGGTTATTATAGCGCGAGCCGTGTCATGGCGTTATCGTCTTCTACCTACACAGTAGAGCACGGTGCCGTGGGTGTCCTTTTACCCATGGTGCCGTACCTCTGGCCGTACAAGTCCGACAGGCTAGCAGCGCCTTCACCATGTCTCAGGGCACAAGGGTCTCTTTTTATCATTCCAGCGGACCCTTTTTCGACTTGCGCTGCCAATGTGACGAGCCAACCGCGACGATCTCGGTCGCTGTCGGCCTGCTCGGCCCACTAATGGCTTTGATATTCGCGATATGTCGGGCGTTTGTGCCATCTTCTTACCTTGGGTCCTTTCTCCGAGTCGTTCCAGACAGCACCCCTATGAATAGATTTCTAGGCACCTACTTAGTATCTATATACTGTCCCTGTAAGTTTGTACTTGAGGTTCCTTTTGGTAATATCTACTGCATGAGACACAATTCTATTTGTGTGAAATCCACGATAGCTTCCCGAAACCTTAACTTTGGTCCTTTGTACATAGTGTCAATTCAATATGGAATCTACGTTTCGAAGCAACTGCCTGGGTTTCGGCATCGGACAAGCATCCAAGAACACATACCAATTCTGAAGGTACCTAGGTACGTAGGTACATAGCCAGGCAAACATACATAGGTAGGCCTTGTCTCGAAGGTATGGAGGTGTCTCCTCAGCTTTTCAACGCTGTGGACCCGGTTCGTAGTACCTGGGCAGGCAAATGGCATTGTTGTCCACTATCAGTAATTTGTACTGAAGGTGGCCCCTCCCAAGACTTTTACCTAATACGTATCAGAGTTGGAACGTACTTCGTAGTCTCTCCTCTACAAGTCGTCGTCCTGCATCAGACAGACCCTTCCTGCTGCGTGCTGTCGCCCACCTTTGGCAGCAATTATGTCATGACTCCACTGCACTGAAGCTCAAGATCATCCTGATTGGGAATCTTCATGCTCCATTATCACCAGCCGTTCCCAGGACACGCCAATCCAAAGACATGGGCTCTGCACGAGTATTCGTGGATAATGTCATCTTGCTTCGTGACCCATGCCGAGCTCGCAGCGAATGGGCCAGTCGGCTGCAGCCAACCTACAGGGCGATGATGCCAGATCCTTCCAGCACGTATGAGTGCTATCAATGTCAGAAGAGACGTAGTTTCAGATGGCGGAAAATACGGAACGGGCAATCCATGAGGTGATGGTGGTCGCCGCAGACTGTGAGTGGCTGGCGTTAGTTGGTGATAGTCGGCCAAACGGTCAGAATAGTTCGAGGGGCGACGAGGGGTAAGTCGACGACTCCACGCGGAGACGAGATTGCCATGTTAAAGAGGCGATCATCTTGGCCAATCTTTCCGAAAGCATATGAAGCCATATCTTGGCCTATCGTCCCCGTGTGGCAGTGATAGCCGCTGGCATGAGTTTCACAATCAAGTCCGGCAATGACCGTCGGGTTGTCGCACTGCTCGTAATCTGACTTGACTCGACAAATCCGACAGATCTTCTATTACGCACCAGCAAGTTCCCAGGGTTCCTCGAGGCCTGCAGCAAGACCCGAGCAAAGGACCCCGAGCAGAGCCAAGTCTGCCCATGCTCTGCCCGAGGACCCTTAAAATCAGCATGCAGTGCCACTGATCTCCTATCCTGTGTCTTGCTAGTCACGTCAACCCCGCCATTTCCAGTTCCACGACTTCGTCTATCCTGTGTCCACCAGGCCATCCACTGCCTCGAAGAAAGCCCAGAATGTGGTCGTATTCTCTCTCTTTTCTCCCTCTCAAAATGAAGAAAAACATAGCTTCTTCAAGGGCACACACAATCTGATTACGGTCACACCGCGTAGGACCTAAAAATGTGGCCTTCCGTCATCCACGGGTAGCAGCATACCCAGATCGAAGACTACCTGCAGTTTTCCAATTACACCGCTCCACCTGACCAATGTCGTTCACTAGGGGGTGCTCGGACTATTGCCATGCCAAAAAGACGGTGCTGAACACTGCTGACCAGTCAGCATCCCACGCGCGCTACTCGGGCTGCCCTACCGCTGGAACAAGTCCAATACATATGTAACCACATCAGCCTACCTACTTTAGCCTTGCCGGCCATCTGTCACGGGAAACCTAATAAGTCGCGTCAGGTCTTAGTTTCCTTAGATGCCGCTCCCATTGCACTTTCAGGGACCTGACAACCATGATATCCGTTTTGAAATACCTACCTCCTACTATGTTGACTGATTACATCGCTATGACTGATATGTCGGCTGCCGCCGGCTGGAGCTGGTGGCATTTGATCCGAGGCAATGTATCAAGAAGAAGTAGAACCTTGATGACGCAAAGGTATGAGGCACGCTCCCGATGTCACCAAGCCCCTCCAGAGGGACGATAAAGATTTGATAGCCAGTGATGGCCAAGACCTACGAAGCACAAACAAGTGTGGTCAGCTTGAGACCGGATTGGCTGGCGCTGTCGACTGAAAATGCCGGGTTCCTCAGTTTGGCAACCACACCAAGTACCGAGCCAACCTTGAAGGTGAGAGCTCAGAAGGCCGTCACCATCTGTGGAGTCCCCAAGCCAACTCTGCAAGTGTCAACCTCATGCCCGAGATTCCTACACCAATATCGCTTGGTGGTGTGCATAGAAATCTCAGCGGACAAGCAGCTATCGATGGTATGCTCATGCAGCTAGCATGTCTTCGCGACACAGCTGCAGCTGCGTGGGGAGCCAGGTTGCTCATTCGCCCAGCGTCAACAGGTTTCACGATTTACTCAAAAACCGTCTGATCATGGAAGCCTTGATTGGTAGAGGGAGACCGAATCGGCTTTCCAGCAACCAGCCGCAGAGGTGAGGCAGCGAGTCAGATATAGATATCTTGGGTCTAACGCCGGGCACGGTCATTCATATATCAGTCCGCGAATCGATATTTCCCATCTAACCCGACTTTGCGATCTGCCATTACCCAGCCATGGGGTTTACAGGAAGCCGATGTGGTATGTACGACCAAAGCGCTATCTGCGGCTATATCCTAAATCATCGACTGTCGGTGGTGTCAGCAATGGCTAGTTCGGTCTGCACATGAATGATAAAAACACCCTTCTGACCCCCGCACTTACATTTGACTGCGCTTGGAGATACCTGGCTTGCCTGGCAGAATGCCTGAGATGCCTTGGTATTACTCGCAGTACATGACCTCTCCCCCACCCACACCCACACCCAATGTACATACATAACGATACGATCCATGCCTGTCGCATCTGGTCCAAGAATGGCGTGCCTCAGACGGTTTGTGTTAGAGTTTCAGAATGCAGCATGCAATGCGAGGAGAGAAGCCTCTACGACTGTCGCATTCATACTGGCACGCCTGATGAAGCCCTCACCGCCACCAGCTGAGAAGCACTAGTACCCAAAGGTGTCATTTTTTTTTTTACCGGCCATGTCGTGCAGGGAACGCATCCAACATTCTGCCACCTGTATGGTGTGACGGATGTGTCTTCTGGCACACCTCGAGGTGAATCCCGACAGCAGCAGCAGCAGTTTGTTGGTGTTTGCAGATAGATACATACAGGTCTTGGTGGCGGTGAGCGATTGAGCCGTAGCAGAGTTGCCGAAATCTGCAATCGTCGAGCCGCCGGCGGCTTCTCATTGGCGACGTGTGAGAGAGTCCCCTGCACGATGCTTCTTACATCCCTGCCACCATCATCCTCGACCAATCCCTTCGTGCATGTCACTGCGCCATTGTCGAATTGCGTAGGTTGGCGACACGCGGCCGGGGATCTGCGGCTTTAGATCTAGAATCTCTGAGATCGTGTGGTCGAAACCGCCCTTTAAACCACCAACCAAACGATAGACGACTGGGTGCAACCCCAAGTCCGAGATCATGCACGGCTGACGGCAGGCCAGAGCCTCGAGTACACCTCAAAACGTCTTATATATTGGCGACGCAGGTATGGGACCACCTCGAACCATGAGCATTTCGACGAGTATGTCGCCCCCCAGTCTAAACGTCGCTCTTGTACACCTTTATTGCTGCCACCTGTGAGACCAAGTTGCGTAATCTTGAATATCTTCTTTCTTTCTGGTCCTTTGGTCTTCTCCTTGATTCCATACCTACCGGTATATTGGCCGACGCTTGTCCCACGTCTTATTGCTAATTCTCTGTGAGACGGCTTACTTTCTCTCGGCAACGTGCTCCCATGCCATTGATTGGATGCGGGAAGGCGTTCTACAAAAGATGTAAGCTACATAAAATGGTTACGGATGTCTTTCAATATCGAGCGCAATATCACTGTGTCCCCGGAGGCCGTTGCGATCTTACCGAGTACTACATCTTGCAAATATCAAAATTCTCTTCCTAGCCCACCTGTACACAACAAATCGCGAGCTACCAGTACAGTGATCTAAAGGGTGTAGCCTGACTCTGTAGAGCCAAGGACAGGCGGCAAGAAGCCGGTTTCCGCCAATGTTGGGTAGAAACATGTCTACGCCCTACATCGCTGTCACTTGGTTCGGCGCCTCTGGTCCATACGGAACTTCGGACCCTATATCTCACGACCTTGAGATTTATTCTACTCATTGGCAAGCATGACGTACAGAGAACGGTGGGGAGTCTATGCATGTTAATTCCACATCACCAAATACCGGCGTGGTCTCGGTACATGATTTGAACACGAATTATGGGAGCTCGTTCGATGTACACCAACACTTGCAACATTGTCTGAGGTAATCAGTCATATCGAAATACATAGACGAATAGATATGTAGCTAGATAAACAAGTGCCCTGGGGCCAGAGGACACCCGACGGTCACCGGGTACGCACAGCTTTGAATGTCGCACCAAGTCATGCTTCTCCTTGTTTGTATCTTGTCTCAGAAGATACTTACACCACACAAGTCCGCTGGAAGCATTTCATTTAAAGCTGGTCGTCCAATTCCCCCAAAAAAGACCTTTATATAACTTTCAAACGGTCACGCATATACCGGGCATCGAGTAACGTCACACGTGTCGCCTACTCGGCTGCCTCGGGCGCCTGTCCCTAGCCATGCGGCTCTTTTCGACGACGAGGCATGACGCCCCCTATTCCCACATGTGAACTTTCCCATGTTGACATCTCCGGTCCCTCGTGATCCTAGTCTCTGGGCCGTACCCACATAGTGAGGCTCTATTTCGATAGCTGGCGGGTCGCGCTCGTCGAGGTCCACAGACACAGCTGGTAAACTTGGCAGCCTGCTCGCAGGTTTGCTAGACCGGGGGAAGGGGGGCTCCCGCGAGCCAACCTTCTTGCCAGCTGTGCTATTTATGTACACCATCGCCAGTCCCTGGCGCCTGTCTTCATGCCGACTACTGCGCACGAAGTAGGCTTGAGGGACCTAATGAGAACCTGCTCCTTGGCCAAGGTGCCACCAGCTAGGAAGCAGAGATCCGTAGCCAGGGAAAGGACGGGCAAGGCAGGCGATGAGGCTGGCTGACCGCCACTGCCGCTGCTGAAGAAACACACGTCTCGCGACTCTAGAGCCTGACGGCAGCCCGAGATCGAGATCTGATTTGCCCGGGGTCGTTTTGGTGCTTTGCTGCAGGGTGTGCCTACCAACGCAGAAGGGGAATGCGTCAAGGCGTCAAGGCGTCGCCGGACGGGTTACAAAAGTAGGTCTGCATCACTTGGAGGCGTGCGACTTTTGAGAATACTTCAAGACCCAGCTGCCCTTTGCGCTGGGTACGGTGAGTCGGGGCGGCTCCATGGGAGTAAGGTGGACTTCGCTGGTAAAGCATCCGATGACGTGATCTCGATGTCCTAGGAGGGTTCAGGCCCGGTGTTCATCCCTGCTCGCATATCATGGCTGCCGCAGGTGGACTTTTCAATATTTTAAGTGTTCGGGTTAATATACTTACTGGACGTCTGTAGGATGTTGGAGAATTGGATCCATGGATGTTGCGATGACAGAGCTGGGTAGGGGAGATTGGCTGCCATGCATTATCATACAGGTGCGCCAAGTTGAATCAGAGGCGCCGTTGTCCGTCCTACATGTTGTGTTGTCACTGACAAGAGAATAAGTTTGTTATTCCATATTTTACCGTAATTTCAAGCAACCAGCACCACCCTTGCTGCACAGCTACACGCTATCTGAAGACCACGTGAGAGCACGTATCCCTCCCTACTTGGCGTGAGCACCACCAGTACTTCTCTCAGTATCCAATACCTACCCGGTACCGGACGCCCCCCCGACTGGGATGAGATTTTCCTGATATGTTTGCTCTGCCACTTATATCCCGAGAGCCAGTGCGTCGCCGGGTTCTGCGCCGTGGCCAGCGTTCTCTCGCTCCCAGCCCGCCCATCTGCCGATGACTGACCGTAGATCACACAGTTTGATCGGCGCACGTCAGCCAGCGCAGCGGTCGCGGGGCGGCCGGGCGGGGCGGTGACCGCCCCTCGCGTTGGACGGCGGATCCCTGCGCTTGCGCGACCCCCGGTCCGCCGGACATCGGGGGGGGGGATCGTGTTGACCAAGGGGGTCGTCGCGGAGCTGCGATAGCGGTCCTGGATTGCGATTGTCCTGTCGCCCTTCCTGGCGCCGACCAAGAGGGGGAGGCAGGATTATGTACGCGAACGAACGCGGCCATGCAAGTGGTGAGCTGGCTAGGTATCCGGGATCGCAACAACATCAACCGGGCGAGTTTTCCGGCTGAGGACGTGATGCTCGACGGGGCGAGGAATCGAAATCGCAGCATACTTTATTCAAGTGTTTGGATTAGCCACAGTGGCTTCTCGACGCACTTGAAGGAGTTATGGGCGAGATATGCCGACTAATTGAAAGCAAGTACATGTGTTCAGGCTATCTACGAGCAGGTGCAAGAGCTTACCTGCATGGACTGTTTTATCGAGAAGTGGCTCATGGCCTCTGCAAGATAGTATTTATAAACTTGCATACATGCCATCTTGAGGGAAAGCGATGGCCCGTTTGAGAGCCATGCTGTCCCAAGGGTGTATACGGGTAAGCAGTCGTGGTTCGGTCAGAGGTTTAAAGCGAACTTTTCCGATCTGTCGCAGACTGCATATATTTGAGCCGAAGCATCATCCTCGTCTTTACCTACTACATCTCCTTGGTATGTAGGAGGTCGAGTACAGGCATCTCCCCAGATGCAGAAGACAGGCCTTATGTTTTGGAACAATAACCTTGAGATTGAGGTGCTGAAGGCGTAGTCACATGTCTTCTTAGCTGACACTTACAAGGCACGAATGATGTTGCGAAGCACATTATTACCATTGAGCCATTGATCTGTGATTCAATGGCAAGATTCCATAGAAGCATAACGACCACGTACTATCGTAGGATAAAGTCGCCAAGCTAAAAGTATCATGGTTCAAGATCGGTGAGTCGAAGCAGACGCGCAGTTGTTAGATACAGTAGCGTGTACAGAATGGAATGCGCACCGCTCACATTTCTCTCTGTTTCTTCTTGTATGAACCGCGTTATTGGGGAAGAAGTATACACCATCCGAGATATGGTTGGACGTTCAGCTCCTCGCAGTCTTCGTGCCGCGATGCTGGATTGCCTTCTTCGAGAATACCCTTACGATGGGTTGGTATCGAGTGGGCAATACAGAATTGAGTTGACGGGTGCATGTGGCTCTGTCAAAATAGACTTGCATAATGCCGAATCGGCCTCTGACCTGAGTACCGCGGAAACCATTTGCTGTACGTGAACGCAGAAGGGAGATCTCAAATACGCGCTTGAACCGATGAAGGCACAGCAAGCTGCACAGGAGAATCGTATATTTGAACATTTCCCGAGGAGCTCAGCGCTAGAACTTATGTCCTTGAGATACAGGACGACAGCCGCGAGTGGGACTACGACGCACAGCCCAGAGACCTCAGCATGCGACTCCGGCGGCCACGATGGACTAAGCGTAGGCAACAAGGCCGGAATAGGAGTGAGGGTGGGCATTGGCGGGTTCATTTGAATCGCGGCTGTAGGTGCGCTCTTATTTCATCTTGGAAAATCAGCAGGCAGTGAAAGAGGAGATGCTCAAGTGGGATGAAGCAGTCATTGGGCAGAGCTGGAAGGTAAACCCAAGCCGCCTTCCGAGTTGGGTGGACAGGCTGTACATGAACTACACACCTAGCTCGTAGACGCCAGAGCGGCATGAGAATTTAAATTGCACGATTTACAAGCGGCAATCTTCCGTCTTATTTGCGAGAGGAATTATAGTATCTCTCATGTCATTGGACTTACATTGAAGAATAGTAGACGGTCATCAAGCTGGTAAACGCCTCTGTCTGGATAAGTACGATCGACCGCTTCTTCCTGCACTTGCTGAGTGTTGACTGTTGCTAGCAGAGCGCGAAGTAATGGAGGAAAAGTCCTAGCTTTCTGGCTACTTATCGTTTTCCTCCATTCAGACCTACGCGCAAGTCAAGGCTGTCTACCTACGTGAGCACCACGAGACTGAACAATGCTCTGACTGAAGTACTGGGGCTGGAATCAGGTCATCGTCCCTGGTCACAGACGTGCTGAGCAGTCTTCGTGTTTGAAGCTACAACAGACACTGACGGAAAGACAGGAGCAATCTCTTGAGGCCGAACGGCGTGACTAGACTGATATTAAGGCCGCTTTCGAGAGCAGCTAATGGCATGGAGAGCACAACGTGTAGTCGATAAGATATGAAACCTAATCATAACTCAGGTCACCGTACATGCTATCCCTTTACCTTGCAGAGCAGGTGCAACAGTAATGCGGCGAGGGTATCTACCGCCTGCGCATCCTTCGCATCACTTTCTTATCCCCATAAGCTGTGGTTATTCAGCCTTGCAGTCAATGAATTGGGCAGGATTGTGATGCCCCTTGAGAATGTGTTCTTGCCCCAGCCCACTGAGTGGTCTTATCCTTCTAACGCCGCGTGGTTCGGTGCCCAGGTATAATAAGGCATCCCCGCCTCCCAATCTCCCAAACTCCAACACTAATTCCGAACAGACGACCCCGGAACACAAATAAATAAGTAGCAGCGTACCTCTGGTCAGCAGAACAGAAGACGCAGAGAAGAAATCCCACCAGCAGCAGCTTAATATTACAAAATCCGTATAAACCATCTCTTGCTCATCGTCGTCGGTTCCCGTATAGAGACTTGCGCTTCTTAGCTTTTACAGGCTTCTTGACTGGGGTGACTTGAGCAGCCCCTCCGACCGCAGCCCCGTTTGCTGGCGAGGCTGTAATACTGTCCTCGTTGATTTCGTCGCCAAGCCCTTTCAGCTCATCATCGTCAATTTCCGTCAGCTCTTCGCTAAGGCTGCGGACCGCTTCTCTGCCTTTCCACTGCTCTTGCAGCGCAGATGTGCCTTCAAGTTCAAACTCCTGCAAGTACCAAGGAGCTCCACCATCCGTGAGCGTATCGGTGAGCTGCCGCCCAAAGCTACCATTTGACTGGGGAGGCGTCGGAGGGCCCGACTGCGGAGCAGCTGACACAGCAACATAGCCATTGGTAGCCGGTGGCGTATCAACCGAATGTGCGCTGTCGATAGACGGTAACTCATGCTTCACAGTTACCACTTCTGACTCCCTATTGACAGGCGCATTTGTATCTTGCCGGAGTTCACTGGCTTGGTCGTTTTTCATATCCGCCCTGGTATCCACGTCAATGCTGCTTTCGTTATCAACAGTTGCACGATCTCCTTGGTCAGCATCTGTCATGACAACATCATCTTGGCCATCCTCGATCATATTCCCCTTGTCTTTTATTCCCCCGACTGTGATCTCCGCAGCTGACGAGTCAACCATGATCACATCCTGGCTCGGTTCTATTTCGGTCGCTGCTTCTTTGGCAGGTTTTGGACGGTATTCCAGACTCGTTTCTATCATGTTCTCTAGCTCTTGCTTTAAATTGTCGAAAGTCTTGTGACTGATTTCCGATTCAAGACGTAATGCCGTCTCCAGCTGTGGCTGGACAGACTTGAGGATTCTTTTACCGAGCCTCTTGCGGTCTCGATAATCAGTGAAATCGTTGGTCTTAAGAGGTATAAGGGGGTACAAGGCGGTGTGCAGAGTCTCCGGCTCCGTGTTAATGCCAGCATTGATGACCAGGCACAAATCTTGAACAAAGGCCAGAATGGTAGTGAAATACCTTTCTTCAACCTTTGTCTGCAGTTTGAGGAGGCCCTCGTGAAACAAATTCTTGTCAAGACTGGAAAAAGTCAGTTTAGTGCTTGCTGATGATTGTTTCCTCCACTTACGTGATGGCCTTTTCGATAACAGGCGGAAGATATTTATGAACTGGGAAGTAACAAGTATCAACGAAGTCTTGTTCCATCTCAGCAGCTTCTAACTTGCTTCGCTCTCGTTCAACAACCTCCTGTGACATAACTTGAAGCTGTTCCAGCTCTTTGAGAAGTATCTGAGCGAAGCCGATTCTTCTTGTCAATCTTGATTTGCCACTGGGACCCATCGCCGCGAAATTGCGCCGTGTTAGCTCCATTGACGAGAAGCTTTCCATTTGAAGTTGCAGACGCTTCAGCAAGGCTGCACCGCGACGCATCTCACGCTTCAACGTCCAGTAGCGCATGATATCGCTGAGAAATTCCCGGCGTTTAAGGAGAGGAAATCGCTGGAGCGAGGCTTCTACAATCTCAAAAACTGCCTGAGGAATGACAGGAGCCCCCGAAGGCAGCTTCCAGATCGATTTCGGTGTCTGTCCTTTTTTGTCTCCAAGGACTGCAGACAGCTTGGCACCAGTCATCTGTGACTCGTCAGGTGGATGCTCAGTAATGGCATGTCTGTGCGATGCTGCTATGGCCATCGCGGAAGCTTGGTTATTGGCCCAGATGCGATCTCGCATGGTTTTCTTGTAGAATTTTTTCGCACGTTTAGTAGCCCGCACCACCTCATTCTCCTTAGCATACTCAGAAGGGCAGTGCTTGTCGCAAAGTGCCTTCAAGTTTGTACTGCCGTCGAGAACGTCCAGCGCACCAGAACTGTTCTTCATTCTGAGAAACAAACGGGCACGACGGGCACAGGTTACGTGAAAGGCTTGGTAGCAGGACTTGTTTCCGCATTGGATGCAAGCGCCCATCTGCTGGTTGCATATATAGCATGTCAGTTTCCACCGGCTCTTGGGAACCTTCTCAACATCCATTACTGGCTCCATGAATGTATGATTACCCAGAGTCACTTCAGGAATCCACATGGCGCAGAGGAGATGCGCCCACTTCGAGGAGTTAGTCTGCTTGAAGGCTCCGTCCGAGTTAGGACAGAAAATGCAAGTCTGTGAGTCCCAAGTTAGTGCCTCAAAGTGGTTCACGGTAAGGATACGGAGAAAACTGACAGGTACTCCACGTCCAATAAGCTGGCATTTGCGACACAACCATTGGCCTTCTGGAATAAAAGGCACGCCATAGCATTCCTGGTGTACCGCAAGGTCACATCCGTCGCAAAAAACGATCGCATTTGTGTTCTCGCAATCTCCATCGTCACAAATAGCACATTTGCTGTCTTGTTCCTCCCCGGCTTGCGGCTCGCCATTAACAGCCGCGGCAGAGCTAGAACGCGGACGATGGGTCTGCGGCGGCTTGGGGTTTGGCTTTGGAATTTTCTTCTCAAGCACGTGCCATTCTTTCTCGATCTTGGTTATGGTGATCTCAAAGACTTCCCGAGTAGCTGGATTCCAGCCTTGGGTCTTGCGCTGGTCGTTATATGCTTCCAACCACATATCATCTTGCTCATCCATGTCATATTCGACACGACCAAGGGCACTTGACGGCTGATGGGAGGTTTCGCCGTCAGGTTTGGTTGCCGACATATCTGACTCATCCTCGATATTGACATCGTTGGCCTTAATGAGTCTTCGTTCAGGTCGAATGAAGTTGTCACTCTCTTGATACCCAACGTTCATCATAGCTTTGTCAACATACCGCGCCTGTCCAAATTTTTTGCTTTCAAAAAGCGCAATTCGGTCGGTCTTTCGGTATGAAGGCAGCTTGAGGTCAAGCTTCTCTTTATTATTCTGACCTTGGATAGGCAAGGGAGTAGGTGTGTTTGGAGTAGGAATAGGGTCTCCTCGGGTGGCATATAGAGAGTTTCGCGCTTGTCGCATTCCCTGTCTTCTTGTTGGGGTGGTTGCCACAAGGCTGAGAGAATTTGGAGCCGCACCAGACGCATAGGTATTGGGTGCGTCTGAGACAGAAGCGACGTTGGGGTCTTTGGAGGGGCTGCCGGTATCCTCGAGGTCTGCTAGAACATTCCTGGCTAATGGAGTGCTTGGGATGGATTTTGCAGTGCCATCGACGTCTTCAGCATGGAGGAGTACGAAGGTACCTTCGATATCGAGATTTGGGTGGAACTCTTCCCATCCTCGTTCCTCACGAGGCTTATAACCCTCACTCTGTACGACCGCAGCCGCTACAGCAGCGGCTGAACTGATTTGCATCTCGTCGTCGTCATCGGCTCGTGTAGAAATACGGGTCCGGGTACTGCGCTCACGCCTGGGGGGGTAGAGCGTCGGCGATGCTGTGCCGTTAGGAAGGGTTGGTCGCGTTCTTGATCGACTCGTAGTAGTTGCGATGATGGGCGTGGTACCGGGCTCTGCGAATCTACCACCTCCAAGACCGCCAGGTACGTACTTGCGGCGTTTGAGTGGAGGCTCGGTGGCGGCAACGATGTTGCCATCTCTAGCGCGTCGCGATCCGGTAGAGGATACCAGCTTCTGACTACGCTGGCGCAGGGAAGAAGGTCTCGGGGTCCGGGGGCTCGGCGCCATGATCCACGAGGGAGATAGAAGACAGGTCGAGATGGTTCCGTTGGCGGGACAGAAGGTTAAATCAGCGCGTCGCAGGGAGAGACAGCGAGGGGCTTGACAAGCGGCTGAAGGTGGCAAAATGCATTGGAGAGAAATTTCACGAGTTATGCACAGATGAAATAGAGTGTGCAAGGCTATCGACGATAATGGATCCAGCGAAAGGAGGGTGAGTGATCTAGAGTATTGGTGAGGAGGTCGGCGAAAATGCGAGGACGCGCCTGCTTCATGAGGTTGAAGTTGGAAGTTGCGGCGGAAGGCCCCGCTATACCAGGTCAGGACTAGTGCATCACATAACCGAAGATAAGCAGTGCTTATCTCCACTCAAGCCACTGCTCAAAAGGGGCGACGAGGGTCCGTTCGTTCCCCAGATTTTGGGTCCAATCCGATCTAGGATACATCTCAGATACTTACCTCCTGTAGTAGTCGTATGCCTCGACGGGCCTTGAGCAATGCCGCGCACCTCTTTTTTTGTATATCAGAAATGCCTGCTGGGGTGCATGCATCTTGGTGCGAGTTCTTGCCAAAAACCGGGGACGGGAGAGTAGAATTCTTCTGTAAGGGTGCCATGAAATAGCGACCTACTTTGAGATAGGTAGGTACCTAGGATACCTTTGTGTCGCAGCCCATTTTGGTTCAAGTCCATCGATACTTCTGGAGTAGGTATGCTTATCCACCTGGAAAAGTTGCATTGACCTATCAATGGGTATTCGCAAAACACGTAATGGACGCCTGGACTGTCAATTACCCCAGTATCGTCATGGATATTGCTGGGTCCGCCAATGGTCAACTGAGAAAGTCTTCCACTGACAATGGCACGAAAGGACAGTATAATGTCGAGACCAACATGCAATTGACGAACTGCAGTGGGTGGTGGGCCAGTATCCATGGCATCTAAGTGGAAGACTGTGGATATCTAGAGCTTGTCTTCTAGATCTCGTTAGTAGGCTAAGATATCCTTTGCTCGCGCCAATCAGACGTATATAATACCTTTGTAGACGAACCGAGATGGTGGGGTGCCAGCCCAAAGGGCACGTACTACATACGTAGCTCTATTATCTACCCATCTCGGATCCAGCCCTATGAGATGCTAAGACCGTTAGATCTACTTGATCTAATGCCCCCCCTGTTCCCCAAAATCGTTTCTGGCAATCTATATTTGGATCTGAACCTCTTCAAGCTCGCCGTTCTGGTCGCAGCAGTCGAGGCCGAGGTCTTGGCTATCCCAGTAGCGGACCATCCTGGAGTGACCAGGTCTTGGAATCTTACGCAATACTACGTTCAAGCAGCACAATGACTTATACTTGGTTCTTGGAATGGCAACTTACAAGATTGCGGTGTCTACTCCCTCCATCTGCTAGCTGGATCACTCGTACTATGAAGAGTTGTTGTATCCCATACGGCTTGACCTAATCACCAGGGACTCATGACTGGACTGAGATACCTCCTTAAGTACACCCGATATCTATTGGCCTGACCCGGACCCAGAGGTGCCGGTATTCGTGAGGACTGGGCACCGAAGTGAACACATCGTGAGTTGCAATCGAGAATGTCGCATATCAACAAGCTAAACACCGCGCACACCGCTGCTTTGATATGGCTTTGGTCACCAATGTCATCACGCCAACTGCGCATAGCTTTGCGATGAATACCTGCTAGGTACATGCCCCAACTCAATAGGTATCTACTAGGAAATTTGGACTGCACGAAACTCATTTCTATCTCCTGTCCCTTTCATTATCTTCAATGCATAATCCTTAGAGACCTTACCGTTCGAAAAGTCTGATCTACCTACCTACTCCTGTGCGCTGCCCTTGGGGCCGGGCGAACTCATGGCGTACCAACCTGATACGGCATTGCTCCGCCCGACGAGTCATTCGACGTCGCGACACCTTCGTATCGCCAAATCCACTGACCTACCTGGCAGGACTCTGGAAACCAAGCTTCACTTAAGTCCCTGGTACACTGCTGATGACTGAGTAAGTACATCTTCGAAGTCCAAATATGAAAGCGGGTTTCGGGTTTCAGTTCATTCTCCATTCTAGCAGCATTGTTTGAAACCGTACGACTACCAACCGCGACTCGTCATTCCACCACCCACAAGCCTTAGGCCTAACAGCAATGCTCACCCCACAGTAGGATTATGAACATTATATCTTTTTCAGACCCAACTGCATCCTATACGAGATTGACCGGTTCACATTTATCAAGAGCATTTACCACACTGTTATTCATTCTAAATAGGCTTCCGTATTGTAGCTCATTATGCACAATGTTAAACTAAGCTTGGAAGTCCAAGGTTCTACCTCCAGAATTCATTTACCTAACGATGATGACTTAGACAGTGTTGGGGTAAGCCTGATCTTCATGTTGAAGACTTTGTGACCCACACCAGCATCGCAAAGAGGTCAATGTCTAGAAACCCACATTGTCTTCAAGTGGCCCCACGGACTACCTAGCTGCGGACATATTTGTTATCCGACATCTATTCTCTTTCCTGTGGGAACGCGACAAACTTCTACACTTTACCGGTAAAATGGTAAATGTAGGGGAAGGACTGCTCGCGGTAGATAGCAGTACCTAGCAAAAATGTGATGAAGGGAAACAGGCAGAGAGGCGCTAAGATCACGACCTATCCAGCATAAGCCGCTGCCTCTGAGAAATGAGGTACCATAAGTATATCATAATTACCAGGTAGGAAGACCGCAAGGGAGCCTTACATATCTCCACGCGTAGATCGGTATATTTGGCACTTTAAACAAGCACATCTTTCAAACGAGAGCTCCTACATAGGCACACATATCGCTCTTTAGAATGGGCATAGTAACGTTCGCTTCGTGACGCATTGCCTTCAGATGTCAGGTAGGATTTGATACCGTGCAAGAAAGCGGCGCGAAAATTTTATAGCATAGTATAGTTGAGCATGCGTGACTCGGGGCTCGGATACTGGACGGCCAGCTCGGAACACCTGCGTCTGACTACATATGTGCTTGGAAGCCGGCGAGGGATGAAGCAGGCGGGAGGAGTGAAAAGTAGATGGTGTCTCCATTTGACCCTGCTCTCATTCATAACGTGCATAATCGTGGAGATTCCTGGATGTACTTGGTCCTTCATTATGCTTTACACCATTTTTTGTCTAGAATCCCTGTGGGTGCTCTTCTAGGAATTTCTTTTCCTCCTCTGTCGTCTCTCGCCCCAGCCAGTCATTCCTCTTAGGGAACCGCCCAAACTTTAGTATTACATCACGATGCCCCCGAAAAGAAAACAAGGCACCCTGCTGAAACTCCTTTTCTTTCGCATCCACGTCCACTGGACTTTCAGCCACGAGCTTCTCCATTAATGCCGTGCCCGCAACCTGCGAAAGTAGATCCTCGGCATGTTGGAACGGCACGTAGAGAAACATGCGGCGTATTCGTGCTTCGGCAGAGTCTGTAGTGCCATTGCACCGGATTCCGCGGTCCAAGCCCCGTGCAACAGCGTGCGTAGCGATTCTTAAGGCATGCGGGTCCGAGGTAAAAGACTCGTCGGAGCCGCGAAATATGTTGCGTGAAAACTGATCTAGCAGGATCACCAGAGCAAGGGCACCGTGTGGCGTTGCAGGCCAGCTTCCGTCGAGGCTCTTACTGCGAGCCTCGTGAACGACCTCGCCAAAGCGCGTGCGGATGGTGTCGTCTAGTTCGGCCGAGCCGCGGAACCAGGCTACAGGCGAAAGACTGAACCAGAAATCGAGGACCTGGTTTATGCGTGGATCCTCTTGTAAGGGAACCGACGAAGCCATCCTGAAATGCTTGCGGAAGAAGAAGCGAGCGGGGATATGGCTGGGCTTGGCAAAAGGACTGGGTGATATCGAAGCCCTCACAGGAACAATTAAGGGAGTTCGTATCAAACTTTGATATTTACAGGCAAAGGCTTGCATTATACTGGCGTTGATACTGGTTTGCATTGGAGCTATCGGAGAAAGGTACTTAAATACCTGAGAACCCTGGACAAAGAGTTGCCCGAAGTCCGAGGCTACTAGCCGCCGGACACTCATCAGACAGGTAACTACCCAAGGTAGCCACCGTGCCGTCTCGGACAACTTCAGCTTCTACCGGTGTTGCTTTGGCACCGGAGCAATATCTCTCATACGAATTCTGAATCTATTCATAGTGTCCACTTCTCATCAGCAGACCCTAGTCGCCCATGCGATACTATATGGGGTCAGACCGCAATCGCTTGACACAATAATTCATCAACGCTCCCGAATAAGGTAGAGCATTGGGCGAAGCTACTTCAAACAACTGTGATGTATCTTCGAGACAAGATTTACAGATGTCAAGCTTCAACCATTTTCAACAGAGACTTGCTGAAATTTGGGGCTAATAGAGACTTAAACAACGTAAATGAAAGTATGCGATCCGTTGAATCCAGTGGTCGGATTGCCGAGTTTCATGATCACTCATCTGAGGAACGCTCAACCTTAGTTCTGCTTTTATTCCTCGAGTTGACTCCATTCTCTTTGTAGAGCCCAGAGTAGCTCAAGAAATCCCAAGATCTGTCAGTTGGATAGCCCAGGCACATGCCAGTAATGTTCTAAAGCCAGGTATTGCTGTTCATGGCGGCAGTATCACTAGCCTCATTGGGATTCGTCGAAGCCAGCGCTCTGGTCCCTCTAAGGGTCTAATCGGAACACCATAGTTCGGCTGTCCGAACGAGCATTTAGGTCTCCTGGGGCTCCAGCCAGGCTGGTATATCGGCCACAAGACGTTTGCCTCGTCTCGATCGAGGCGACTGTGACAAGAGCGATCATCAGTAGCACCCAACAAGCTGTATAGCTTGTGCCGCCATGCAGAGATATAAGGCAGGATGGCTATTGTCGAAGCGCCTTGAAGGAAGTAGTATGTATATATGATGATCTATGCTGTTAGAAAAGGTAGAAAGGATAACCCAACGAGCCAAGCAGCTATTGGCGAGCTATAAGATCCGCTGAAAGGCAAAGGCGAAAGGCTCATAAGACCCAAAGTCCGGCCATTGGCACCATGTATGCAGACCAAAGACCTATGCTGTGCCAACATGATGTCGGCAGAAACTGGCAAGAGGTCGCATCCGAAGACTGATGCGTCTCGAGGAGACTGTCCATACGCCAGATGTGTGCACCTAGTCGAGAGTCACCTTTCTCCAGGTGGTCTATCGTAAGGCTTGGAAACCAGTGGCTTTTATTCAATGTTGTTTATGGTTGCATATCCGAAGTGGGAATCATCCGTGACCCAGAAAGCAGCACAAAGGCGCCGAAGTTAAAGATCGCCATTGGAAAGAAAACGGCGTCCCGGATTGAAGTATACAATCCCAGCCAGGTCACCTGCCGTAGAATACATGGCCGATGCTCCTTGCAACGTCGCGGCAATCGTCATGAGCATCTCCCCTGATAGCCATTCAACTCGGGAGTACTCGGGCAAGCGCATGCTCAAATGCGGCTGATCGACACCATCTCTTCTGACCCATTCCATTTGGGCGATGTCCAGAAAAGCGCATTACTTGGTGCCATTGTTGAAGCATCCCACTGGAACTCATGGTAAGATATCAGTCAATATTGTAATGCCTACATTTTTAGGATCTCAGGTAGGTAGTGTGTGGCAGAGGTACGCCGAGTCGGGTAACTAGATACCCCTCGCATCTCTATCACTCTTATCCACCAACATGCATGAAGCGGGTGATATCCCGCATGAAGACCTCGGTTTATTGCATGTGCTATCGATAGATGATGGGAGTATGCTCGAACTCGGCTGCAATCGAGCCTTGTTTACTCCCACCACCACCAATCTTAGCTCAATTATTCAACCACGACGGACAGATCTCATCTTTTGCTCGACTTCGAGATGCGCCTGGCGCTTGCATCTATCCTAATTTCCCAAACGTACTCCTGCACAACGGGCGCAAGCTACGCGATTGCGCAGCATGACGTCGACGCCAATGGACCTTGATCCTCTCGAGGTGCCATCGCCTGCCAATGGAACCCCTTCCACTTCTCTGAATATCACACGAACATTGGGCGGTAGTCTGGCATCCACAGTAGCCGTGACAGATATAATTGGGATTTTCAGACCCACCAAGGTAGCCTCCCTCACGATCTCGTCATTTTACAGAGCAGCCAGCCGTACCGTGACTTCACAAGTGGGAGCATGGCAAAACGACGGTATGCAAGTGCAAGAGCCATGGAGGCTAGAGGCTCAATGGAAACCGCAACATCAGGAGCGAGACCACTGCACCCAAGATCCGGACCATAACATCATCTCTAACAAATCCCAGCTGTTTCAACGAAATGACATAAAAGACGGTCGCCCGCAACCGCATATCCTGAGTCTCGACTATGATGACCCGGGTGAGCTACTCATGACATCTGAGAGCGATGAGACTATTCAGATCTACAAGGTGCGCGAGGGGCGTCACGACAAACAGCTTCTGAGTAAAAAATATGGTGTCAAGTTGGCCAAGTTCACCCGGAATAGCTCGAGCATCATATATGCGAGTACCAAACAGAACGGTATGGATCCACCGCCTATATGAACACTCACCTTCCTAGAAATCCATCATTGCTGAATTATGGCTTTCTCAGACGCGATTCGTTACCTTACGACACACGATAATGCATTTATTCGGTACTTCGAAGGCCACGAGGCCGCTGTCACTTCTTTAGCCATGCACCCCGGCACCGACGACTTCATTTCTTGTAGCAAGGACAATACCGTGCGGTTGTGGAATGCGGGGACGAAGAATATGACAGGGCTTATGCACCTCAACAACCCCTCGTTGGCTGCTTTTGATCCGAGCGGCCAGGTGTTCGCTGTTGGATCCCCATCTAGTGGATCAGTACTTCTCTACGATCATCGAAACTTCGACAAAGCCCCATTTGCGACTTTTGACATAGTCGAGGCCTGTGGTGCAGTTGACGCGAACTACACCATGAAGAGCTGGACGAAGCTCGAGTTCGCGAATGACGGCCGATCGATCCTCTTAGGCACAAAGGGGGGAGGCCACTTCTTACTGGATTCGTTCAATGGAAGCTTGAAAGCTTACTTGCGCAAGCCTGAAGGCACTAGGATTAATCGACTGGCGGCAGGTGAAGATGCGTCGGTGAACGGAGGGTCCAACGGTACAAATGTTGAGAGTAGTGGCGATTGCTGCTTCACCGTCGATGGCCGATATGTCATCGGTGGGACCAAGAAAGGCGTCGTGGTATGGGACACAGTAGGTCTCTCGGATGAAAAGAAGATATGCGAGCCACTACATACCATTGAGGATCAGAGAGAAGCGGCAGTAGTAGCCTTCAATCCACGATTCAACTTCTTTGCCACTGCCAACCAGGAAGTGGTGTTTTGGATACCAGATCCACACGCTTAGAATGCTGCGGGAGATGATATCGAAGACCCAGAGGTAGTCGCGCAGGATAACAATGTCCTCGGGGATATTGGTAATCGAATGAGGCTTGCACCTTGAACCGAGGGGAAACGCGTCAGTTGGCCAGTTTTACAGGATGATACCCCATATTGCTTTGACGGCGCAAAGAGTTAATGAGAGACAAAATGACCTGGACTTGAAATTCTGTCCATGTGTGTTGACTGCCGTCGGTTTGGTATCTGCCTTATGAGAGGATGCCGTCTAGCAGGTGATACCGACAACTGATGATGCGGAGTGGACTTCATTCAGGTGGTATTCGGGTACTGATGAGGTCCATAAGCTGTATACGTCCAAAGTCGTAGCTACCTAGCAGGGACCTTTCGGATCGTCGATGCTCTAAGTCCTGAGATTATCTCAATTCGCTTACATAGGTTAAGTACCTATCAGGTAGGTAATAGGTAGTATGCAGTTTGAACTGGGGTGCCCACGAAGTAGAGCTTTCCAATGTGACGACTGCCCCGCGATTTTGGATGCTCCATGAAGGCTCCAGCATGCACCGTGGATAGCAGTGATGCCCCACCATTATTTTCGTCAGTACCTGCCCAAGGTCCTAAAGTCACAGAACCATCGTTTGATGAAATCAGGGCATTTGCCTACCTAGGTACCCAACGTGCCTATACTCCGGATACACTTGCGACGTCGACGAACTATACACGAAAGGCTGTGTAGGTGCAAGAGAACAGACCCGCGCACACAATTGCAATATTCCCACGAGATACGAATTCCATTACCTACCGGTATTCGGAAGTCTGCATCGCACGATAGTGCATCAGGTCACCGACGACCCTCAATAGAAACCATGCCATACTACGAGAAGAGCGAGGAGTGGCTGCGGCAATCCCAGCTACTCCTCGAAGCGCGTCCTAGTACTGTACGTAGTGTAGTAGTATACGCTCGTCCCTCCTATCCCCTCTTATGGCCCTCCTGTCAAACCCGCGCTGACCCTCCTTCTTCCCTTGCCCTACAGACTCGAACCACGACCAAATACCACATCTCCAAGCCATCGCTGCGCAACCGCCGGCACTCCAAGACGCAGGCGGAGCCCACGCCCCCGGGTACCACGACCGGCGCCCCCCGCGGCGTCCTCACCCTCAAGACCTTCGACCCCGTCTCCGGCGTCTGCCTCAAGTACAAGACGACGAAGATGGCCGAGGTCTCGCGCCTGATCCTGCATCTGGGCACTCTCGGCCGCAAGATGGCGGCGCTGCCGGAGCCTGAGGAGGCGGACGCGACGATGGCAGAAACGGCGGAGACCGCCGAGACGGAGAAGGGAGATGCCGCTGCTGCTGCCCCTCCTACTGCGAAAGAGACATCGAAGGGACAGACGGGAGGAGCTGGTGGCAGTGGCGGTGGCGGCAAGAAGAAGAAGAAGGGAAAGAAATAAAGCAGTGTGTAGGGGCTTTGCACAGTACTGTCCAAGTAGCAACGCAAACCAAAGGTATAGACGAGCGGCTAATGCTGTGTCTCATATTAACAATGTGCCTGATCGTCAAAACAAGATGGTGGGATGTATGTGGCAGTCTTGCGCCTCACAATTTGCTTCAACCCTTTCGCAAGGCAGGTGGGCATTGCTATTTGGGGTCAAACACCTGTGATCAAATACGGGCCATGCACATTGTAGACAGGTCAACGAAGCGTCACATTATGTTCGGATCATCTCTTGCATTATCTCTAAGTGTGTTGCTACACTACACTCCCCATATGCCATGCGTCAAGTCATTGAGCCCCAGTCCTTTTCGTATCATCCAGGCGCGAAACGACAAACCACAGCGCTCACCCATCCCGGGATAGCTTTATTCCCATAAACTCCTCCAACGCCCTATACAAGCAATGCCATGTAAACACATGAGAGCAATAGTGTGTTGGATGCATAGATCCAACTACCAAATGAAAAAATTAATCTCAAACAAGAATGTAGCCACCACAGATCTGTTCCAGTCGAACCACAACACCATTCTATGTTCTGCTCTTCGACTCTCCAGCATTTCCAGTCGTGATGATTTTCAGAACGAGGAAACACCACGCCACGCCGAGAGCCAAGAGACATAAGATGCATCGTGTGAGATGAATCAATGTACAAGGGCACGCGAGACAGGTCTAGTGAGAAAGGGGTATCGAAATGCTGAGAAGGGGAGACATCAAATCAAACGAGCAAAGACAACAAGCAGTGAGCTTAGAAGTCGTCGTCGAATGTGAAGTCGCCACCATTCTCATTTTGGGCTTCGGGTGTGGCGACGTCCTCAGTGGACTCATACTTCTTTGTGCTAGCCATGACTCCAGCCTTCTGGTACTCGCCGACACGCTTCTCGAAGAAGTTGGTCTTGCCACCCAATGAGATGTTCTCCATGAAGTCGAAGGGGTTGCTGGCGCGGTACACTTTCTCATTGCCAAGGGCAAGCAGGAGACGGTCGGCCACGAACTCAATGTACTGCTTCATAAGGTTGGAGTTCATGCCCAGAAGACCACAAGGAAGAGCCTCGGTCAAGAATTCTTGCTCGATCGTAACGGCATCAGTGATGATCTTCTCGACCATTTCCTTGCTGGGGCGGTTCTTCAAGTGAGAAAACAACAGGCAAGCGAAATCGGTGTGGAGACCCTCATCACGGGAGATCAACTCGTTGGAGAAGGTAAGGCCAGGCATCAGGCCACGCTTCTTGAGCCAGAAGATAGAAGCAAAAGCTCCGCTGAAGAAAATACCCTCGACGGCGGCGAAAGCAATCAAGCGTTGCGCGAAAGTCGACTTCTTGTCCGTGATCCAGGTGAGAGCCCAGTCAGCCTTCTTTCGAATGCAGGGGACTGAATTGACCGTTAGTGTTTGAGTTCATAAAGTATATAATAGTAGGGTTGGCATACTGGTGTCAATTGCGTTGAAAAGGTAGGTCCGCTGAGCAGGCTCCTTGATATAGGTGTCGATGAGTAGAGAGTAGGTTTCGGAATGGATATTCTCCATCATGATCTGGAAACCGTAGAAGCATCGCGCCTCAGGGATCTGGACCTCGCCGCTGAATCTCTCAACAAGGTTCTCGTTGACAATGCCATCCGAGGCGGCAAAGAAGGCAAGAATGTGGGAAATGAAGTATTTCTCATCTTCATTGATTCTGTTGTTCCAGTCGTGCAGATCCTTGGATAGGTCGATCTCTTCAGCAGTCCAAAAGGAAGCCTCGGCCTTCTTGTACATTTGCCAGATCTATTGTAAAGCAACAGGTCAGCCCCACATCGCGTCTGGAATCAATTTACGCGTGAAAGACGCGTGACTTACCTCGTGGTACTTAATGGGGAACAAAACGAATCGTTGAGGGTTCTCTTGCAGGAGGGGCTCGTCAGCCTCCTCAGGCTTTATAGTGGGTGCCACTGCAAGCTTCTCTTGCACGAGGGGCTTCTCCATTGTGGGCTTGTTGGACTCGATGTCTTTGGCGATCGTGTCGACATCGGCGTCCAAGGGCGCATTCTCCTTGCCGGCGTTGAAGTCGAGCTTTTTAAGAGGCGACTCCATCTTTAGAGACTCAATGCCGGAGGCAGCCTGCACAGACAATAAGTATTAGCAATAAGCTCAATCAATTGAACGGTTATCCATTGGGGACGACAGCGACGTCATTTACCTTCTTGGAGGGAGTGATCTCGGATGCCATAGTAGACGATGGTGTGGTTCTGAAGAGATTAAAGTTGGAATAGAACACAGGCGGAATGGCAATTAAGTTCAAAGAGCGCGACAGAGTACGGGACGCGTGGATTGAAGGTGTCGAGTAGGTTGATGGGATACAAAGCTGAGGCGTGTCTAGCAGCAGCACCGGATCCAAGTCTTTTAAAGAGCATCTCGCGCCAAGTCACGTGCGGCTGGGCTGGTGTCAATGAGACGCGACTGTAGTGTGGACTGGCGGGACAACGCGCTGAGAACCGCCCCGCCACTTATTTTACGCGTCAAGCAGGGATGAGTCCCGGGATGCTCCAGCTCGCTCCACGTCTTTGCTCCTGGCCTCCTCTGGAATGCGAGGAGCTCGGGCACCGCAAGCACGACTTAGGCACACCGCAGACGCCCAGAGACAGGTTTGACAGGGATTCTCGGCCCTCCACCCTCTTGATGCCTTCCACAAGTTATCAGATCCGAATCAACCCGACACCAAAGCGGTATGGGTTGAAGCATTAGCCCCGTACTGATGCTAGATTGATTGGAGATTGCCTGACGACCATATCATCATCGAGTATCATCATTAACAAAGCACACGGTCGGGACGATACCTACTCACGCGAAGATTTCTCCCAAGATCCACACCAGGCCCCCTACGCGGAGACAACCAGTGACTCAAAGGATACCTGCTCGGGCGGGGCTGGAAACACAAACTGTTATGAATGCAAAGATGCCATCGTTTGTTACATTACCATCCAACGTCGCCCAGCCCACTGTTGGTCAATGTCAATGTAGGTGTGTACATCGGCACATCTCATAGATGGGGCTCAAACAGAAAACGAAGAAAGGCCGATGACTCCGGCCATCGGAGCCTACAGTGATCACTTGAACAACCATAGTCGGTCCCATTACCACATACCAATATAATACTCAGCTCCATTGATACGCGGTTCGCTGCGTTAAATCAGGTAAAGCCAGTATCGCATGTATCTAATATCAATTACTATTTAATAACTATTGGTATCATCTCATCATATTATTTGCCTTCGCCTAACTCATTAAACCACCAAAACTTGCGAACCCTGGCCAGCACGACGCTTGCGTGTGTCGCATGACAATCCTTAGACATAATTAATCAAGAGTCATCTCGATCGTCTCAGAAGTAGTTTGTTTGCACCCTTTGCTAGACTAGTCGCCCGGTCAACAAGGCGTTGTCTCAACGATGGAATGGCCTTGATGTCGATAACACGAGCCATTAGGTACGTCGACCCTCTTTTGTGCGCATGCTTTGTTCACGAGTTGGTCTTCCCATCTCTTCATCAGCAGGTCGCGATCTTTTGCTTCCGAAAAAACTCCCACCGCTCCCACCTCGTCGATCGTCGTGGACTCGGGCTTGTGTCGGTTGTGATGGCCTAGGAGGCTCTGGGGGCGCGTGTTCAACACCATCTGCTTGAGCCGCATGGTCACGTTGGCTGTTCGGCGAGGCATTGAATCGGTCAAATTCGTCCGGATCACTAGGGTCAACGTCGGGAATTGGCATCCCGCTTTGGCGAAGATTCTTCTTGCCCTTAGTTCGAAGATGATCCTCTAGCAGCTTCGCGTTTCGGGTATTGGCAAGGACCATGCAGTCAAACAGATCGCCGAGGAAGGGAATCAATCCAACAATCAGATCCAAGAGGACCCAAAAATACATTTGGAGCTTTAGGCTGGATGGTAAACCGCCATCAATTTCTTTGGCGGTTCTGACGACCATTAGAGCCAAAAGCGCATCCATAACATCCCCGGCTCTGGAGCACGGCTGTAGTTAGTAACTTGATCAAGTACTGGACGAGTCGATGGACAAGACGTACATTGGGACGATACCGATTACACTGCCCCAGCCCACCTTCAAACCTAGAAATGTACCGAAGTTCATATCCAGCTTGTAAGCTCGGCGCTTCACTTTGGTCAAGACCTTGGCATCGTGTTCCGTCAGGCCAGGCGGTAGGGCTTTGCGGACTTTCTTGAATTTCCCATTAGGCTTTCCATCCAGTCGCGTTGCGGGCACTTGTTCGAAGTAGACATCCTAGAGTAAACGTTTCGTTAGCTATCGACGAGCCACAATTCTGAGTTACGATTCTACCAGAACGGCAGTGGTGCACGAGTAGGTACTGACTTCGAGCCCGAACTTGTTCTCGAGCTTCTCCTTGAAAATCTTTTTGCCGACGAACTTGCCGACGAAGGCAGCCATGACGGATAAGTAGTGATCGGACAGTAAACCTTAGGATTTAGAAGAAAGCGATGATGTAGATAGACAAGTGACCGAACGAAAGCGACGGGGACTGCAAGCGGGAAAGTGCTGCTAGATATGGACTTAGGGAGATACCCGCTTTTCCTGCCAATCCGTACAGGGCGGCCTCATCAACTGGGTAGAGCGACTCAGTAGGCGGTTTCAGATAGCGCGCATCTACAAAGCATGCGAGGTCGTTGGTGGTTCTGGTAACTGGAAGCACTGGGAAAAGGGTTGAGCACAAGACATTGGCATTTATCTCTTTTATTGCTTCCAATGACGAAAGCTTCCATGCTGGTTACAATCTGAGCGCAATGCCCAGGGCATTTCAAGTTTCTGCAAGGTGATCGATCACCTTGGCCACGTCGATGCCAGTCTAGCTGCAGTTGACGGCAATCCAAGACCAGGAAAACACAGCAATTACGTCAAACAAGAATTGTGCTACAACCCCCGGCTCGCACCGAAAACTCCGTCATGCATGCATGGGACGTCCAGTAGGTACCGTCATTGGTGGGCCGAGTCAGGTCTGGATGCTACCTACCGGGCTCTAAGTATGCCCTGTTCCTATGTAGGTACGTTCTCTGGCTACAAGGGGGTACGCTAGGACAAGTTCGACAGCTTGTGGCGCTCCAGGAGCTGAGGCTGTGCACCACCTCTGCCTCCCTGTCCATCATACTACATGTCATACTATCTGGGTAGTCTAGTGGAAGGCCAAGGTGGCTATACTTACCTCACCAGATAGGTATCTATCTAGGATGCTGGAGACATACAATCTCGACCTCTATCTAGCTACTTACCTACCTCCCTGAGACATATGCCAGATAGATATGGCTCCAAGCAGCACAATCACTCACCATACCTACACGAAGGAACCAGAGTTACAGTCAAATCATGCCATAGTAAAATTTTCACATATCTACAACGATAATTCCTCTCTGCTATGCCTATCCAAATACCGCTCTAACTTTCTGATAGGGAAACTTTTTTGTCCCCTTCTGGTCAGTTCCAAACATCACTGCTGGTAATCTCTTGTGTTGAAGCAAGGAATGGAGCTGGGCCGAAACGAATCGCTGGCTGGTGTACTATGCCTGCTCTCTGAATTTCCAACACCTATCAGCGTGCCAAGGAGGAAGCCCTTCTTCCCTCACAATCCTTCAGGATATTAGTAGCAGTTCATGTTCATTGTTCTGGGGATGTGGTGATAACAGGGGAATTTGACGATGATACGATATTTGTTACGTTGTTCGTTTCCGGGGCAGTTATACGCCCTCACGCTGCCATCCAGTCTGTGCTTTACGCCGAGCTGTTCCCGTGGTCTTCGTTCCCACGAGCCACGACGCGACGAGCACAAGAAAACCACCCATGATGACGACAAAGCCCGCCCAAAGCTGCGCCTGGAGGAAACTGCCATCGTTTGCGTCAATGATAGCACCCATAGTCGGCGGCCCAGAAAGCGCCGCAAACCCGCAGATAGCGAAGACCATTCCTATCCAGGTGCCAATTTTCGTCACGTCGTTGACCAAGCTACTGGCTGCGCCAGGGAAGACTCCTTGAGCAGCTCCGTTGATAAACCCCATCGCAATCGAGTAGACATACATGCCTGTCCTTTCGTGAACTCTAATCCAGCCGAAAGTAGTAACTCCGAGAGCGATTGAAGTCAGGCCTAACGTGTTAATAGGACCGATGTAGCGATCAGCAAAAAGACCGAAAAGAGGTCGTGCTGGTACGGCAACGGCGTTGGTGATCAACAAGAAATTGACGGACTCCAGATCACTGAGACCGATAATCTCGCGCGCAAAGGAGTTGATCTAGTAGTATTAAGATTGTCATGGTTAGCCAGCTGAACACTGAGTCGAAGGCATAACTGCCACAAGATGAAAAACTCACATAAATCATCAGAGTAAAGATGGAGAAATACAACAAGAAACCCCCAGCGGTGAAAATCGTAAAAGGCCAGTATCTGAAGGCATGCCAATCCACTAATGGAGCCCGCGTCCTCCGCAGCTTCCGAGGTCTGAGGAGAAGAGACCCAGTCGTCACCATGAAGAGTGAGATGAAACCGCAAACCCGGACTGCCCACGGAAGACCTATGCGCGGCGTAAGGTATTGGATGATGGCCGGAAAGAGGATAGCACCGAGGCTCGAACCGCAAGCGTTGAGCGACATGGCAAACGTTCTTCTCTTTCGAAAGTATGTGCCGACATTGGCGATGCCAGGCATGAACATGAGACCCCCTCCTACACCACTGCAAAACCCTTGTGCTAGCAAAAGTTGCCAATAATCCGTGGCCAGGCTCGTCATGAACATGCCCAGTACGCCTATAGCCCCGCCTGTAACATACAGAGCACGCGTATAGCCAGCATCTGAGAGTCTTCCCGAGATCGAACCTACAACGAAGTATAGAAACAACTGAACGGAGCCGACCCAAGATATTTGAGCAGTCGGTAAATTCATAGTTTGCTTGTAGTAGAGCTGGAATACAGCATAGGCTGTTCCGTAGCCCCAGGACATGGCAGTTCCCAAACACGCTGGAAGGACTTGGGACCACGCTACCCACCCCCCGTCCGGTGGCTCGTCTTGGTGAGAGGAAATCGGTACTATGCTGTCTTCGCGCTGAGCTACGATGCCATTTTCGTCCTGAGGCAACGGCACGATAGCTTGCTTCTCGACTACCTGTCCCTCGGTCATTGCATCCAACTTATTCACGATAGTCCAATTTTGAAGATGCAAATAGGACTGGTGGGGCTTTCGTCGAAGAGTATATTATGCCAGATAATAGCACTTTCTAATTCAAAAGTTAGCGACGGTAAGGGGTTGATTGTTTGTAGTCTCTTGGCCTTCTCTTGATTATTTTGACGTATAGTTACAGGCAGAAAGTTTCCTTCCGAGGTCGCATTCACAATTCGCCCCTTGCACACTGGAAAATTACAGAGTGACGCTGGAAACCCCCCATCGGATTTTCCATCATTTAACGCGGTTTCCTTTCGTGCGATACGGTCCCGAGTGCCGACGGGAATGAGGTACCCAATGCATGTTGACACGGTGCATCCCGATGTCCATCCAGGATCAACAGCGGAGGTGCTCCGTGATGCAATCTGGTATAAGTACAGCATGCCGATGACATTGATACAGTACGGAGAGAACAGCAATCTCTAACTATACTTGCATGCTGTTTTCAGCTCGATCATCAAGTACGATCTTCATACGTTAACTTACCACGTAGGCCGGAGAGGCCATCGGCCCATGCAATGCTTAATCCTCCGGTAATCCACCATCGGTCGCCCTGTCGGAGCTTACCCGTGCCTGCACCACTATCCTGCCTTGGTCCCCCGCTTTCTGCGAAGCGGGACCTCTAACCTCTAGGTACCTGGAGGTAGTCGGGCCAGTGAAATATAGTCAGGACGATCATCGGTCCCGCTCTTGAGATTGTGTACAGTAATATGAATTAGGATAAGGACAAATTTGCCACAACGAGTCAAGTCGCGTGGTGTAGTTGGTTATCACGTATGTCTCACACACATAAGGTCCCGTGTTCGAACCACGGCGCGACTATGCTTTTGCACTATATTTTTGCTCTTTTCCAGGCTCACTCCATGTGTCTGCAGCTACGAGATACTCTTTGATGATTTTTTTCCAAATTTATCAATGCCAGACAGGCATACAGACGACATTGGCTGCAGTGAGCTTCTCATAACACACTATGTAAACAATTATGCTGCTACAAACCTGCTGCAGAGCTATAATTGAAATAATCCCGTGAATATCTTTTTTTCGACCTACAGTCTCTTCGCAAGTTCTTCTCAAGGGGGTCAATAAGCATTTGCAGATCGCATCGATCTAGCTTGGCTACATTTGTAACTCTCACATTAATCACTGGCTTTGAGGGCTGCAACAAATGCAGCATACCTGAACGGTTCCGTCGTTGAGTTCTGGGTCGGACAAGCTGTTAATGTGCATGGGACTGTTGCGGTTATGATTAATAATAAATGGCGGCACCTATTCTGTTTGACAATACCTAAATCACGAGAGTGTAAGAAATAGAAGCGTTCTATTGCCCAAAACAGGCACGAGAAACCCTTTGGGTTGGTATCAAGGTAGAGCTATTCCAAACGAATACTAGCCCTGCAAGATCACAGATGTTTCTCTTAAAATTCTAGTAATTATCGCGAGGGTCTACTAGTATCATTGATCCCAGGGGAAACCCAGTGCCGGAAACGATTCATGGGGGGGCTAAATGGCCATTGCTGTAGGGTGAGGAGTCTTCGTCCAAGTTAGGAGTCATAAAGCACTCATGCTCATCTTATGACACCAGAGTACAATTTACATATTTTCTAGATTACTTTTGAGAAAACTGAAGGCAACAATTTTACTTTCATGGAGACAGTTTGACCAGTTTGAATATACAAAACAAGCACAGATCACTGGAGTGCAGTATTGTTGACGGAGACTGAAAACCTATTTCCAATAGGGAAAAGTCCGACATTCAGTCCGGATTTCCAAAATATTTCAGGTTTTCATCTTCTTTACATGTCGATCCATGGGACCCTGTTGTTCGCCACTCTTACTTCTTGAATGTTTACCCCCATTGGTCTTCTTATGGTCAGCGTCGTCCGCATGTTCCCCATCATCATCACTCCCAGACACCTCCTCCATCTCCGTCTCACCAGCTGCCTCGAACTTCTTCTTCCACGACCCATCCTTGACTTCACGATCGTTCCCATGGAGCCCGATCGAATATGCAGTCTTCATCGCCTGGATGCAGATCTGCCTTCGCTTACCAAAATCAAACATCGGCTCGGGATACGTCCCCATACCGGATTTACCTGTGCCATCGCCTTGGATCTTGACACCTGCTCTATCTAATGCTGCCTTCGGCGCTTTCCAGGGCTCGTAAATATACTTTGCGTCCAGATTCTTCAGTTCCGGAATCCAGTGACGGATGAAGTCACCATTCTTATCCCATTTCTGCCCGAAAGCAACTGGGCTGTAGCACCGGTAGTATTGTGCGAAGAAGGCGGTGCAGCTCAACCATTGCCAATTGCCTGCGTTGCATGCAGGTTCGTGATCAAGGAGTAGCTCTTCGAAAACATCTGCGCCTCGCTCCCAATGAACATAGCACCCACCCCTGGTCAAGAAGCAGGCCAGCATATGTCGGCCCAAGTGATGTATCCATCCTTCCTTCTTCAGCTGTTGCATCAATGCATCCACGAACGGAAAACCTGTCGTCGCGGACTTCCACCGCTGGAACCAGTGATCGGCTTGCTGTGAATCGACGTGATATTTGCCACTGATGGCTTTCACACCTGTCTCAGTATCCTTATCCGTCTTCGAAGGCAGATGCCAGGGAATAAATCGAACGTAAGGATTGTTGAGAGTCTGTACGAACGGAGAACCGATCGCGGCCTGGGCTGCGAAGTACATATCACGAAACAAGAGCTGTCCTATGAGGCTTTCGGGGGGCTTGGATGCTCCGCTTCCGTAAGCATTTACCACCTCTTGCGTGCGCCAATAGAATAGACGAGGTGAGAGTGTACCGAAGTGCATGCATGGTGACAGAAGGGTGGTGGCTTGAGGCTCAAAGGCTGTGGGATTGGTTTTTGGTTTCTGAAATGTTGCCGTGTACTTTTTATCAGCGATGATCTTGTCAAGCTGCTTGAGTGCGAGGGTTTCGCCACCACGGTGAGGAGTTGTCGCCGGTGGGAAGCCGAGTTCTTCAAGGGTCTCGACGGCAAAGTCACCCTTGGGCCCAGCAATACTCTTGTAAGCCTCGTCGGCTTTACTTCTCTGGGGCGCGTTCAGATCCGGGTCTGGGTCGGGCAGCTCTTGGTCGAAATCGATTGGCATTTCACCAGGGTCCGGCAATTGCTTCGGCGCGGGTATTGGTCTGGGGACCTCCCCGACCTTATTCCCAGCTGCTTGAAGCTGCGTTATAGACATTGTAGGTTTCCCGCCATTTTTCGAGACGATCTCATCTGGATCCCACAACGTTCGACCATACTTGGTCAACACCTCAACACCGGCCTGCTTAGCCAACTTGGCGACCTCCTGGTCTCGCTTGTCGGCATATGTATCGGTGTCTTTTTCGAAAACCAAATGTGTCACTTTCCAAGCTTTGAAGAGTTTCGGAAGAAGTGTCTGCGGGGCCTCGCGTATCACGAATAGCTTAGACTTGGGGTTGATTTTTGTGATTGACTCAGAGAGGTCATTTTGACAGTCAAGACTAAACACATCTCGTCAGTTCAGTGTGCCAACAAAGGAGAGACGACCCAAAATTGCCAGCTTACAGGTATTGCCATCTATTCACGCTTCCCTTCACATGGTATACATAATGGGGGTCCCATGTGAAGATGGGCCACAGGACGGCAGGTTCCAGATCAAGTGCGGCTTTCAGAGCCGGTGAATCGTGGAGACGGAGGTCAGTCCTGAACCAGTATATCACGCGTGGCTTGGTCATCTTCATAACAACTACCGTAAGGATACGGCAGGCCGTCTGGAGAAGAATCGAGCGTGCGACTGTTTACTTCGGGATGCATTCTTTCAGCATTCGATCCGCAGCTGGGCTCTGGAAGCTCAAGCTGCCAGCTAATGTACATGCTACCGAAGGCACTCTAGTCCATGATGTCAACACTCAGCCACAATGCGATTTCAGGACTAATTGTTATCGATGGCTCCAGCCATCTGTATTCAGCTCGGGAGACTTGGAAGCTCCAGCGGAGAGCCTCAACACTCATGTATGTTTCCATGTAGGTATCTAAAAAGGTTGTTGCGCAAAAGACCATATGACCCAACATCATTTAAGTGCCAGCTCATGTGACTGCAGCTTCGGTATCGCACTCACATCGCAGACCCGACCAATACCACCTTGAGCTACGGATAGACGGCAATACTTACTACATCATGGCTTATTGAAAGTCTCAGGAGGTAGCTAATGCTTTCACCCGTTCAAGCTCTTCAGGCGACTAAAGCAATTAGAAGCCACAGCGGTTGGTTCGATATCCTTGTGGACCAAAATGGGGATGGATACTTAGGTACATAAGGTAGTGGACGTCCATTCTGCGAGACCACCTGCAGTATTTGCTCGTCTTCTAGATGGGGGATTGTCAGAAGTCCCCACCCAGAGCACACCTTAGGTACTTTATGTACTTAACAGGTGTGCCACGAGGCCCAAAGACTGCTCATCTGCCCAAGACACAGTCAAGCCGGACTCCAAGCGGGTAATTAATCGCCTACATTAGCGCAGGAACAAACCAAGATCCGGTCGAAATGCCGGCCCCTGAAACACATGAACCCCCCCCGGTCCTCAGCAATTAACTGCCTTCACACGGGCTTTACAGTATCTAGAGTGTGCACGCAGCATGTGAGGAATGCTTGCTCATAATAATTGCATTAGTAGCTATGTAGCTCCTAGAGATCTCCTGGGAGATGCCAGGGTAGATACCCTTTACATTTGTGCTGGCGCCGAGCGCTTACCTACCTAAGGGTGTGCATTCTATTTTGTATGCATTACGATACTTGAGCTGGAGTACGTTCTTGCCTAACAATTTGCATATATTTCATCGCACTCAGTGCTGGTAGACATATGCTCCTTATCAATCGGGAATGCAACAATTGCCTTCCAGACACTTGGTTGAGAAGTATCTGTGGTGAGGTACCTACATGACTCGCGGCGGCAGCCACTTGTCGCAACCTACCTTCTCCTGCCTGTGTGCCCAAGGCAGGTACCTAATGCACGTACGTCCTGGGTATGTTGGCAGGAACCCTGTGTAGAGACAGACAATTAAGGGTCCGGACTCTACCAATCTTGAAGCTTTTGCAGTCTCGATGCTGCGCCCGAGGCTAGGTGTCTTAAGAGTCTGGTATCGCTTATTGGCATATACTGAGTATACATTTGTCTGGAGTCGCACAAGCAATTTGTCTGGACCCCAGATTGTGTAGCAGATACCTTACTTTTCTACTTACCATGTACCTATGGACACTGCTTTGTCTACCTGAGGTAGTAGGTATCTAGATGGGAGCCCATTTCATGTACATTGCATATCTGAGCGCGAGATATGTATCTGGGTACACTAGTGCAGCCGAAGCCATCTAACGCCAACCTGCCTTGCCCGCCCTGGCATTCTGTCGTTTCAACTTTCGAGCCAACCCGAATAATAATCATAATAAAAGCATCCCCACACAAACGCAGAGGATCCCCCTCGCTCCCCGTCCCCCTGGTTTAAGGCTCTAAGCTGGTCTAAGGTAGTAATCACTTTCAAGGGCTCTGCGTTTTTTTTTTGGGTACCTGTTCCAACCTGGATAATTCAAGTAGAGGTCTATCTACCGTTTCTCTCCCAATCACGAGTCAAACTGGGGCATGCATTGATCGACGCCCAGTACCTGCGTGTCATTCGTTCCCTTTCTTACCCTCAGTATAGTCGTTTCACCTTTGGTCCTGCGTCAACTTAATTCTTCAACCTTTCCCTCCTCTGTGTCCTGCTTAGCTGAATCTGAGTGCTTTGCCGACAGACAAGAAGATTGGACTCTTCATTATCATTGCTTGGCGAGCAGACCACCCGACCGAGATCTGCGCGACGCCGTTGAGCCTCGATACCACCCTGTTCACCTATCTAGCTGCATGTGCTCAGTACGCTAATCCTCCCTCAACCCCCAAGATTAAAAAAGTTAGGCGGATGCTGGCAGGCCTACCGATTTGGTCTATGACAATCAAACCCAAGGAAATCCTTAGCCCCCCAAGTCCAGTCCAGCCCCTTGCGACAACCCAACACGGTTCAGGAAGAAAAAAAAAAAAGAGAGCAGCGAATCCAATAATCCAAGTGATCAAATCAATCGGCTTCAGTGATACGGTCGCCGAATGCTATGACTCGACAATCAGTCAACTTTGTTTACTGAGATCTGTTGTCCGACATTGATGCCACCGAGACTAGTTGCATCCCATCGGTCACTATGACGAGACCCCAGATCATTCGTGCCGGTACGTCTTGGTCTATTGTGTACCGTCCTGTTTTCGGGAGAAGCGAGTATTGAAATGACCTGGATTCAAAGATTTGGAGAGCCCGCTCCCGTCCAGATTCCAGACAACACGACTTGTTTCGCCTGCTGACATCTTACCTGTTTCGAAACAGATTCTATTGATCTTCAAGATCACGACTCTCCTTCTGCGAAAGAACACCCAACCTCGATCAAGGCTAACGGCTCCCTTGCACCACACCAGGCCGAGACGATCCGTGAAGTTGAGGAGGAAAGGGCTGAGGAATCAGCACGAAGCCCAAGGGTGTCATGGGCCAATGGTGACAACGATCTGCAACAGTATGCTGAGGATCTCTCCAACGGTATCGCCAATTCCATAAATAGCGACAAGATGCAGCAACACGACGCGCTTGCCATCGCCCAGAATGGCGGTGTTGCCGACGACGGAGATACCGATGGCGACACTGACGATGGCTTGGACGATGACATGATGGACAAAATCTCCAGTTCTCCTTCAATTGAAGATGGTGGGTACCCCCCAGGTCCTGTATGGCCTGCACGAACCAGCTCCTTGCGTAATTCCTGTCAATCGCAGTGCGATCCCCCCAGTTCTCCGGTAACCAGCGAGTCGAGGTCTCTATCACCATATCTTGAATCTCCTGGGTACCGTCGCCCAACACGTACAGGCGAGCAGGCAAGCAAGGCTACTGCTGATGAACTTCGCTCTGAACAACATCATCCCGTTGGTGAGTATCCTGGACACGACGAGAAAGATAGGCCCGGCAAGGCCAGCGATGGCATCAACAACATCGTCAACGCCCACAATGATAACGACGGCGTCTACGACAGCGACGGGTTCCTTCTCCCATCTCCATTACGCCCGGGAAATGGCTTCGGCGGCATTCAATTGGACCCAAACACAGTGCCGAGTCATTACACGGACGAACTGTACAAGCAGGTCTTTCCTGGCAACCGAAATAGAGACTCGGGAGTTGACATGAAGGTCGAAGATTTCTCCATCGATCGCCCAGCAAGTGCACCTAGCGAACAAGAAGTCGATTCCGACACGTGGCCCCGGAGCCTGTACGATCTGCATGATACCGCTGTAGAGAAGGACAAAGATGATTACACAGAGCTTTCCTTGATTGATGATTCCAGATTTACTGACTCAGGCTGGGGTGGCGAATGCTTACAAAAGATAGAGGACATTGATTTCGAATTCGTCTACGCCCTACATACTTTCGTCGCGACTGTCGAGGGACAAGCGAATGCTACCAAGGGTGATACGATGGTACTCCTTGATGACAGCAACAGCTATTGGTGGTTGGTTCGGGTGGTAAAGGACAGCAGTATAGGTATGCGCCCCAAGGATGGCACTTCGAGGATAACCTGCTCATGTATTTCTGAAGGATATTTGCCAGCTGAACATATCGAGACACCGACCGAGAGGCTGGCACGTCTGAACAAGCACAGGAATATTGACGTAAGTAATACCGATTGTGTGCTCGATGATGTGGTGCTGACAGACGGTCTCGCAGTTATCGGCGACCATGCTTGGAGATCAAGCGGAGAAAATTAAAAATCCTATTATGACGGCAATGAGGAGGCGGAAAGCAAAGACGGTCACCTTTACCGCTCCGACCTTCGTCGATTATTCTGACTATGACTATTCAAGTGATGAGGAGGGTGGAGAAGGCGATGGGCAGCCCCAGCAGCAGGCTGCACAACAGGAACAGCAGGCCGTCGCCGAAAAAGTGGCTTCTGAGGCCACGGAAGAAGACGAATCGGCCAAGGTCGAGCCACTAAAGCCACGGACACAGAAGCAAGTAAAACTCGATGTTTCCGAAGAGGCCGAGGAAGCTAAGACGGTCGCCGAAAACGAGACGCGTAGAAACAGCGATGACATGTTTGACGGGAAGTCAGAGAGGACCACCAGAAATGGCACCGTCAGAAACACGGACTCATTTTTTAAGGATGAGACCATTGAGACTAAGAAGATCACGCTCACTCCTGGTTTGTTGCGAGATGACAACGAGCCTCGTATCTCAAATGACTCTAATAGTTTGAGACAACGACCGAGCTTCGAGAAGGACTTCATGTCCGATAAGAGCAAGGATGACAAAAAGAGGAAGGAGAAGGACAGGAAGGAGAAGGACAAAAAGCCGAGCGCAATTCGGAGTTTCTTCTCGCGGAAAGATAAGAAGAAGTCCCTTGATGATGACGATGAGTCGTTTGGCAAACGATCGATGGATGCGGGCACGGGTCTCTCAGAGAAGGAAATGGTCGAAGAGCCTGAATCGATGGAGATGGACGGTTCTCCAGACAAAGGTCCACAAAGGAACCCAAGCAAACTGCAGAAGCAGCAGCCAAGAACCGAGCCTTCGCCAACGCGGAAGCCATCTATTTCGCAACCAGCTAATTTGGACCGCGCCCCGATTTTAGCTGCAGATGTCAAGACGAACAATGTTGCGAACGTGCCTCCTGCGACTTTAAGGATGGTTGAGTCTGAACAGCCAGAAGTCCAGGAGAAACAACCGCAGAAGACGGAACAATTAAAATCAGCCATATCTAAGGTTCTGCCGAGCAGCAGCTCGGAACCCAGACCACCGAAGGTCACTAAAGCGAAGTCACGGGTTGAGCTCGATGACTTTGACTCGCCCGAAGAAGATGAGGAACCGCCAGAACCAACTAGAGCACCACCTGCTCCCCAGAGACAGCTATCTGAAGACAAGCCTCTGCGGCCCAATCTTCCTGGTGCATTTCCCGACAGTTACCTGGGCACACCAACGCCATTATCTCAACCGAACGAACCTTTTTCGATGCAGAGACCTATCGAAGAACGCCCGTCAGAATCTCCGATCCAGGTGTCGCCAATGACACCGAATGGACCCCCTGGGCTGATGATCGATACATCGAGCCAGGAAGATCGTTCCTCGCCTGTATCGTCCCCATCACCGGATGCCGAGGATGCCGAGAGGACGCACCGCAACCAGGACTCGATGACATCAACATCGGCAACAACGACCTCTACATGGAATGATGCAAATCTGAGAACCTTCTTCGACTCTGGCTCAGAAATCCGCGACTTGTTGACAGTCGTTTATGATAAAACCGACGTGGCTCCAGCAGGCCCTGAACATCCAGTTATCGGATCGCTATACCGGGCAGAAAATGCCAAACTTGCTGAGATAACCACGGTGCGTTACTTCCAAATTATCAAAAATGCGTGAAGACCGACTAATTCTTCATTTAGCAACTAGACAATATGCTCGGAGACTGGCTGGCTCGAAAACAGCGACTCCGAGGTACTGTTTGATACCCTTCTTCTTTTCTTGATACCTGTGCAGTACATGGGTTCATTGGTACACCAGACACGATCCACTTGTAGATTACGACGCTCACGATGAGACACCATCCTTCTCTTCTGGACTCCTTTTTCGGATCATGTTTATCTCTTTCTAGGCGTACGGGTTACGGGTCAGAGCAGAGCTGTTCTGCCGTTATACTAGGGATGGTGGGAGAAAGCAAGCCGATACCCACGAACCAAGATCCTTTCCTGTTCCAAAAAAAAAAAAACATTTTTTTTTTTGCTTCTTTCACAACGATCTGCAAGCACGTTCGTCACGTTCGGCATGAAACCTCAGTGCTTACGATTTTGTGACTGGCGGGGCAGGTTTCACCGCAGGAATCTTGCTGTCAGGTCTGGCATTTTTTCAATGGAGGTGACGAATTGTAGCGTATCTTCGTCCTTTAGAAACTGGGTGTATATAAATGGTTTTGAGTGATTATGATATGTCTTGTCTGCGGTTATGTCGAGGTCAGATTCCCGTCTCCTGAGTTCAGTCGACTAAAAGTATTCCGAATGAGGTAATGGAGATAGTTTCAGGCAACTGTGTGAATCATGGAAATGTCGTGATTCAGCTGTCACTGTGATCCCGTGGTCTGAGGGTGATGCACTGACTGAGCTGGATGAGCATGCTAGCCTTCTGTTATCCCGTACGACATTTGCGACCTAGGTCCGCGCTACATCTAACTATGCGCATTTTCTCTTATCCTCGAAACGTGTTATTGAAAGCCCATTGTAGGTTGTCATCCTGCGTTACGCACAAAAATTCTCGCCATCGTTCGACCCCATGTGCCTTTTCTTAGGCTTAATTATTGAAGTAACGAAGAGTACGGATATTCCTGTCTGAGTAAGTATCAGCCTGTAGTCAATTACAGGAATAGCTTCCCCAGTGACTTATCATGTCCCATGAAGCCGAGTCCTCTAAACCACGGCGGCTTCTCAGTCACACGTGGGCTCATACAACGACCATAATGGCTTTGCAGAAGCGTCACATCCAGTTCGTTTCTTTTCACAGCATACTCTGGGTTTCGTATATCTTATGACTTACGGAACGCGTATCGCTGAACGTGCTTCATTCTTCCCGGTGTTGACAACAGCCATGGCTGCAAATCTCGTAACGCACCATTACCGCCAATATTGATCGGAGCCAGCTACTGCCAACGAATCCTTTGGCGCTGTTTCGATAAGACTTGATCGCGCCATGCCCATTCCGACACCATGCTCTCCACACAACCTGTATCTAAGATCGCCAGCAAGGGCGACTGTCCTACCTGTCCAATAGCTCATGTTCGACAATACCCCGAGTGCCAAAGATCTGCCCTGGACAGGTCTACAAGACCTGCCAGTATCGTAGAGGTGTCTGGCGTTGCAGCTGGTACGGCGCTCTTGGTAATACTAATGTGCTGGCTCCTGGTAATACTAATGTGCTGGCTCCTGGTAGGCGGTAGACTCCGCGAGCGCCGCTTCAACCATGTATGCCGACCGTTGACTCATCGTGCGATGAGCCCTGGTACCGAAAGCTTGCGTTCACCATATCACAAATCCAGGGTGGTGACCTCGACAGGGCTCAAGCCAACGCCAGCATCTTCCGAGAACCTTATTTATCGCAGCTGGCGCCAAATCAAGGATGTCAAATCCGACCACCCCAAGGATGTGGAAAGAGACTTACGGGACTATTATGAAGCTCGTTATACTAGCGTCGAGTCTCGTTTGGAAAAGGGGCTGTATCATAAATGAGGCTCAGGAGCGGGCAGTGGTTCTAGCTCGAGTGGAAGTTTGGAGACCATTTGCAGAAAGCTGTCAAGAGGTCTTCAAAAGGGCTCTCGATAAGGCGTCCGGGAAGAACTGCACACTCGAGAAAAGGGAGCATGCTGGTTCAGCAGGTGCTTCTGTGTTTGCAGGAATGGCGTCCTGAAGGCAGAAGTTCGGGTTGCCAAAGGAGGGCTTCACACAACTGAGGCGAGCATGTCAAGACAACGGCGCTTTTGTTTCTATGCGTATTGTCTCCAAGCTCCAACCGCCCAGCGCAAATGTGATATGCGGGTATACTAGACAGACACCTATTCAGGATATACATAAGCTCGGCGTTTTCCAGGATGATGAGCAGCGACCCTACCAATGTGACGGACAACGAAAGGGAAATGATGCCTGACCAACACGAGCGATCTGCCTTCGATTAGCATTGCGTACTGCTTTTGTCACATCCTGAGCTTCAGATACGGAGCGTGAATGATTACCGAAGCTTCACAATTAGCCACAGTCAGCATACATTACAGAGACACAGATTACCATCATGGCATGTTCATGCGCCGTCACGAGCGCGCTCCTATTGAACAGAAAAAGTTTCATTAAGTCGAAGCCCACCTTGAAAATGCTGTGTTGTCTATCGAGAGCTATTGTACAACAGGGCAGGTAGTATGACTATCCCCCCATTCTCGCCTTAATCGCTACTGATCACGAGATTCGTCCCCGCGTCATGGTTGTCGATATTTTCCACTCAGAGCATCTAATTCCTCTATCTACATTCCGGCTCGTTCGCATGTACATCCACCCTCTTTCGCATGAGTTGCCGCTGTCTGTATGGGTCCGTTTGGATGTGTATCGAGGCGATTTCGCATGCATTGCTGGTTGCTGATCAAATTTAAGCCTTTCGCTTCAAGTCTCGCGACGCCGCCTTCAGACTGTAGTTGCACTCTTCGTAGGCGCGGCCAGCACCAAAACCGACGCCAGCCAGAACGGGCCACGAGCGGCGCTTGAACAGGAGTACGGAGAAGACGACACCGAAGCCCAAGCCAAGAGATGACTTGACGAGCATATTCGAGAGGCAGCGGTCCCACTGTTGGATCGTAATGCCGTGTCAGTCGGATCACCCATCTACATGGATTCGTGGACGGGGAAGGAGTCGGTTTACCTTCTCGTTCAAAAGTGCCTCGCTGACAGGTCGCGAGACGGCGCTTGGCGGCGCGGGAACCGACGACTCGGGCATGGTGGCTATCTGCTGTTGTCGCTGCTAGATCTAGCTCAATTGGCCTTTCTGAAGCCTCAGGTGTGTGTATGTGTGGGATAGCGAGGGTCGGTTCGGTGTCTAGTGGTGCAGACGTCGTCGTTAACTGCTTCCGTCTTCGTTTCTTGAGAATTCCGACCGACCAGCTAATTGGAACAGCTGTGAAGCTCCGTCCCTTGGATTCCGAAGGCGGTGAGACGGTAGTGCATAAGGTGAGATATACTGGGTATAGCGCTGGCAGAACTGTGGGGTGCTACTTGGAGATGGCGGGGACGTGCAGCTCTTTTAAGAAAAAAGTTCGAGGTATTGACTGCTTCGGCATTGCCCTACTCCAAGGTAGCCAGGTCAGAAGTTATTGTGATGCCAATCCCGTTCAGCTGTCGCAATGGGTGCACTGGAAGTGGAAAAAGGTGATGGAGCCAGCTCCGTGAGTCAACTGGAATACCCAGCCTCGAGCAAACCAGTAAATAAATTAACAAATGATTTCTAGTCTGAGCGCTTGGCTCTCATACGCGCTATCCGGAGTATCGACGATGATAGCTCATCTACAGCTACTGATAAGGTCCTGAGCATTTGGAAGCTTCTTACCTCGGTCAAGAATACACGATTGCACGCTATCGAAGAAAGCATACTACGATGGCTCCTCAAGCACATGAATGGCAAGGACGACGCCGCCGACCAGATCCGACGATACCCTTTGACCTGGAAAATCCTCGCCCTGGTCTTCCCCAATATCCCAGCTCAGACACTTGGTCGTTCGCTTTCACAATTGAAGTTCGTGTCGATTTTGGAAAAGACGTTGGAAGATCTTGTCAAGAGCTCCAGGCAAAAGTCCGCATCGCTCCATGCGACAAGTGACCGCAACGCTACCAGAAAGAGGAAAAGGGAACACACATTCCCGTCTGATCTTGAAGAGCTGAGAACCGCTGCAGGCTCTATGAAGACGGCTTCAGCGGTCTTCGAGGCACTAAGCAAACTTCTCGAACTAGGGTCTTCACTTTCAGGTGCCGTGGCTGTAGGAGCTGAGCACATCAAATCGCTATTTTCTTCTTCTGGCAATGAGTCTCGGGATATCACAGCAAGCCTTCTGTTTATTTGCATTGCTTCCCTTGATACTGAAGGTTCGGCAAAACCCAGCGATCTGGAAGGCTGGATCGACATCCTGACCATCATTTGGGGGCTCCGCCTTCGTAATGAAGGCGACAATCTCGAGTTCGCACAAGTTCTTTTCGCACCGGCTAGCTCATTGATGGCAATTCTTGCCAGAAAGGGTGACGCATACGCCTTTCCTACTCTCCAGATGCGGAGATTCATCAGTACATACTTTATACGCCCTGCAAGGCAACGCTTTGCACTAGACGGAAACCTCGACGGGTTAAATACAGCTATGGCCTTTGCAGGCAAGACTGCTCCTATCTCGGCGAAAACATTGTGGGATATATCCGCGAGGACTCCTCGAGATACAATTAGATCGAAGTCGAAGACCGAGCATGCATCCTGGGTCCAAGCTGTCTTCACCATCTCGTTGGATGTCCTTAAATCCATCGAGCCTAGCAATCAAAATGACCTGATTGGTCAACTTCTGAAAATAGCTATTGCAACAGGTTCTATTCCTAGTACTACTTCTCTCCGAGACATATACAAGACGTATGCGCTTGCGTCAGATGTGCCAGACTGGGAACTTATCTCCGACATTGTCATGTGTGATGCTGATGTGTTATTGCTGGACCCTGCAGCGATCGACACCGTCTTCGACATGTTGTGCACTCGTCCCTGCGATCTGGGCGACGAAGCCACCATCATGATCATCGAGCGGATCATACTCCCATTAGAGAGAGCTTTTATAAACGGACGCGATCTGACAGGATTTGTGTCACGGTGGTATGGGTGCTTGGTGAGAGCGGCAGAAGGTGGGAAATCGATTCAGGACTCCTTATGGTTTCACACAGAGATCCGCGCTACTTTGTCTCAAATGCTCCGAACTTCAGTTTCCGCTAAGCAATTGGGCAACCTTCTAGAATGGCTCGACTCGGCGGGCACTGATACTGGCGCTCGGCTGGTTGTTCTAGACAGCATCTGTTCTGGTGTTACGGATGGAACCCTCACCGCTGCTGTCGATGCAGAAATATTCGCACTGCTATTCCGGGACAAAAGTCATGATAAGTTACCGAGCGAGATTTCTCAGCTCAGATGGCATATAGTTACAGTTATGACATCTTGGGAGACAAGTGAGCAATGCGACCGGCTGTGGAAGGATATCAAGTCCAGCCTCAAACGTGCGCTCAAGAAGAGCCCTATCAGCCATAATGAAACGCTCGAGGCATTCAAGTCATGTCACAAGCTCTGCCTCGCGAACCATATTGGTGGAAAATATGAGTCCGATACGCTTGAGCTCGTATGCTTGTTCCTTGAGAGAATGGTTTCAGAAGTGAAGGCCGCGAAGGCTTTCGATATTACGCAATACTTGGAGGTCGTATTTATAGATCTCCCACTGCTAGCCGAGCAACCAAGACAAGGCTGCGAGAGAATTTTTCAGCTGATCATTGAGTTATACTGGCTTGTTGCCCCACGGGAGCTTGATAAAGGTGGCATAAACATTCCGCGGCTACTCCGGCTACTACCACACAGCTCAATCGTCGAAGACGAAGAAAAGTTTCTGGATAACCTTATGGCTCCCGCACTGGATGCACTTGATAATGATGCCGGTCAGTGTGGGTGGACTCAACCCCAAAGCCTGGGTATGATCTGGGTGCTGTTGGAATTCCCACGCGAAGCCTGGACGAAAGGTCGGCGAAAAAGAATCATGGCGTCATGGGCTAAATGGAAATCTGAAATCAGTGTGCACGCTTCCCAGCTACCCTTATATGCTACCGCAGTATTGCGGCTACTGGTCCAGGTTATGCAGCAGCCCACTTTCTACACCGTATGTATGTCCGTTTCTAGCTCCTCTACTACTGCTGATTATTCTTTAGGACATGAGATTTGATGACATTGTTGAGGCATCGACGAATTTAGCGCGTAATGATCGTATCAGCATATGTCTCGCTTTAGCCGAGAGACTGGTAGAGTCGATTTTCAAGTAAGCACAACAACAACGACTTTGAACTGAGCTCGACTAACACTATTAGGCATGTCGCGGTCAACGCAGAAGCCGCCTCAATAACATTTCTCCGTGACGCCTCCGATTTTGTCGGCAGCTTGGATTCAAGTGCGCCGCTGACGGATGTAGGTGTGCTGATGCTTACAAAGAGCCTAGCTTCTGCAACCAACACCATGCCCCTGAGTAAAGCCGACATCAGTGTCGTTGAGAAGGGAAAGGTCATCAAGAAGCTGGCTCAGCTAGTCCACAATGGACTGAGCAATTTCAAACCCTCTATTGATGAAAAGCATCGAGCCGACGCAGATGATCGTCCAGATGTGGTAATGCTCTCGATGTTACTTGACGCAGCTATGGTCGTCGCCAAGGCCCAGCCCAATATATTGATCGAGCTACCTGCCGACGTGATTTCTCGATTAGAGTCTGCTAGCGAGTCCTACACGACGGTGAAATCAGAATTCTACTTACCAGGCGATTCAGAGGCCTCGGTGTCGAGACAGATCGAAATTGGCTGGAAATTGAAAGTATTTCTAGTCAGACATAACTGCAGCCGTTACGACACAGCATACATATGTACACAGCTGGAGGCTGCAGCAGACGATGTCGACGAAGAGCTCGTCGCCTGTTTCGTCGACGCCTTCGCCGCAGGCAAAGATCGAGCTACACAAGCACAGCTCTTAGATCAGCTAATACACGATAACGCCAGGCTTATTGGCGGTCCACTCGGGTCACTTGTGGGTGTCAAAACATTGATCGGACTACAGTCCGCTGCAGTGGCGGGCAAGAATGAAGGCACAGCAAATCTTGCAGATATCTATCAGCAACTAGCACCTTCATTAATACGAACCGGATCTTTGCCACACTTCAAGAAGACCGCGGAGATACTTCTATCACTATTGGATGAGCATGCAAGCTCGATGACACAGTTCGGAATCGAGACGACTCTCAACATTATCGCGCAAGTTTGTTCTTCTGATTGTTCCATAATACAAGAAGGAAAGGAAGCTGGAGAAGTTTACGGTTGTCTTTATAAGCTTGCCGCTTCAATCATCAAGCGTCACAGGCTTCGATTAAGAGGCCACTTCCCTCTCCTTATTTGCAGCTTACAAGCCATGCTACGAGCCCTCCTCGCCGATCCGAAGTCCCGTGTCACCGGACGTCTTTCGCCGCGAACTGACCCCCCGTGGCTGATTTCGCCTCTTCAGCCACGACACGCGGAGCGCTTTGCCCGTCTGCTAACCCTGATCTGTGAGCCGAGTGCGGCTTCAGTCACGCGTGCCCGTGCAAATGAGCTGGAATCGGCGACGGATGCAGCAAAGCGCGCTGCAGGACAGAAAATGTATGCCATCGTTGAGACGTACTTGAAGCTTCAGCTGAGTGGGGACGTCTCACAGGAGATGCGCAAGGCCCTGAGCGCGGGCATCTATAGCATTCTGAAGATAACACCTCCGGGATCGATGAGAGTGTTAAACGAGAGTGTGGATGGCAACGGACGACATCTGCTTAGACAGTTGATGACAGAGTACAGGAGGGCTGGCAAGTGGAGTGGGGTGTGAGAAGTGTCCGAAGGGGTGATATGCGGCAATTCAATAGAAAGTGATGTAGATACTTGATACCCAGACGTCTATGTCAACCTCGAAAGTCTGTTTTGTGATCGTTGGGCGAAAGGGCGGGCGGTGAAAACCAAATATCTGACGATTAACACCCTGGCGCCATTAAGGCATAAGGAGGACGAAAATGACTAAAATACCCAATACCTCAACCTATTCTTGACCGTATGAACGGATAGATTGATATGATCTTTGAGTGCTTTGCATAAATGTCTCTGTTTTTCGTGACACTGGAGCTGAATTGACTTTCAGGATGACGAGATCAATATTCCACCAAAAAGGGAAGATCAAACTTTTTGATCCTAGGAAACCCAAATTCTCAAGCCACATGTGCTGTTTTCTCGGGAGAAATAAAAACACCGAGCTGGAAAGGGATGTAATGATCCGCTTGCCTCGCGGATGCTGTGAGGTTTCGCCATCTCTGACAGCGTTTTCCATCATATACGAAGACATACTCAAGGGGGCCTCTACCTTGTTTGAGGACCTGCTTGGAATTCACACTCCTGACCGAGGACATGGTCTCGAATATACTACCAGTGTCAAACTGGAGTCACAACACACAAACATCAACCTGACAGGCCTGGCTAGCCATCCCGGGCTTTCCCCCGGAATACTGCGCCATCATCGTGCCATCCGCGGGCAACTTCGATGAGCTCATCTATAACACAGAAGATTCCGTAGAACGCGAAAACTATGTGATAAAATCGCTGTATTCTTGTCTTTTTCGGTCCTTTCCTGAAGAAATACGTCCTTGATTCCCTTCATTCCGGGCCGTCCGCTGACAACGGCTTGGTATTCGTGTCGCCGGGAAGGATTTCCTGCAGAATGCATCCTTGGTTCCGCAGCTGATTCCACGAGAGATACTGGAATAGAAATAGAAAAGGCAAGGCGGTACCATGTTTCGGTGCCTTGCGTATCAGGCTCACGATAGAGACTTTGGCTTTGGTAGACGCTGTAATGCATTGCGTGTACAAAGTAGTTAAGTCAAATTACTATCTCAGCTGCTTCATTGTATTTCGGGAACAGAGGGTGTGACTGGACACCGCACTTCAGGTACACCTAGGCCTTCCTTCTAATTACTTACCCAATCTAAGGTCTTATTGACACAATCACGTGGTAATAGTGGTATCGTGGGAGAAATGACTAGATATCTGTTCTATGCGAGCTATTGATATTCCGAGGAATGTTTGTCTATGCCGTTGTCTCTTTGTTGTTCTGGACTATAGCTCAGAATCTTGGGGCAACCGCCCTTGATATTAATCAACCGACCTAATCGTGCAGTCGTCACCTCCCTGAAACTTACCTGGACCTAAGCAAATTCTAAGATTACACTGACACCTATCCGCCTCCACCGAAGCGACCGTCCACTTGGCGCAGACGCAGACCTGTGCTGACTTTGAGCGTTACGATACTCTGGACTCCTATAGCTTCATCCACTTTCATCTATTACGTGGTGCCTTGATGCAACCCGAGTCGACCCTTTCCCTAACACCCGATCCATTAGCTGCATGCCTCGTGGCTTTCAAGACCGAAGACATAATTGGGTGCACACTCGACGTTGTACCTGAGACTCAGAGTTGTGGGATAAGGGGAGGGTGACTTCTGAGTATTAGTGTGCGCTTGAAGCTGTCATGGTCGACTATCCTGTGCAGCTCCAGAAATAAGATGTAACAGCAAAGCAAAGAAGGTACAGCCACAAGCAACAATGCAGCTTCGTCGTGACCAAGCAACCTGGAAATTGTTGTTGGTACTCATTTTATAATATGTTCATGATTTCGTGGGTGAGTGAGCCTAGGGCCGACTTTAGAAACACGAAGAACGAAAAAATGAGAGCAAATTAGCAGGGGTATTCTTCTGTGCACTTGATATATCTCTTCCCATTTCGTCGGCACAGTGACGAATGATGCACTATGATTGCCATCAATTGCTTTTGAAATGCCCAAACACCTTCGCAGTCCAAATGCCACACAACGAATGCAATCGTAATGTTCTTCCGCCAGTGAACCGTCCCTGGCGCAGGGCAGCTTCTTCAAGTTGTCAAAGACTGTCGTAGTCCCCTATCTAGTTGAATGCCATGACTCCAAAATGTCCAAGATACTGCGCACTGATTTTCAGATAAGTCAGCGCCTACATATCAAAGTGAAATCTCGAAGATGGATAGGATTCGAGGAACTATTTGAGACAGGTGCCTCTCTGAAGTGCTCAAGCTTGGGAAGGGGGGTGGGGGGCCTAGATAATCATGACGATCACTTACTGTACTACATGGTTGTTCCAGGCATCGTATTCTGGCTTTGATCCATTGGGAACATCTGGCTTTGATCGACTTGGCCCATGGGTTGTCCCATGGGTCGTTCCATCGTCTGATCCATCGGTTGGTTCATTGGCTGAGCCATGGGCATCGGGTTCGGTAGCTCCAGCTGTGCTCGGCCCAAGTTGCCCTCCGGATGTAGCGAGTACATATTCGCTTCCATTTTATCGCCGTCGAAGATGACCATGTTCTGGATCGGTGGCTGATTCTGTCCAAGAACGTTTATCACGTCCTGCGCTAGTTGGCCACCGAGTATAGCGGCTACGGGCGCAATCTCGCTGCCGATATTCTGCAAGAAGCTTCGCAGGAAATCAGAGCGAAGGGTTTCAGTTGGGAGGGAAAGAAGCTGATGATTATTTGTCGCGGCTCTTGTGAAAAACTCCAGATCCTGTTTGTTCTTGGCGGGATCCCGATTGTGAATTTGTTGGAACCCCCAAAGCGTACGTAGACATGAGAGAGCTGGTGTGACCGCCTTGAGACGGCGCTTGGACTTGAGATACTCGGCTGGCAGGAGACTCGTCTCCGAAGCGAGATCCCATGTTGAGTACAGTTCTCGCTTGCTAACGAGCTCGATCATCTTACCGCCTTCCTTTTGTTCCTTGACTTCTGTCACACTACGAGTTCGTGACTCTGGGCCTATAGTCGTGGCCACATTGGCTTTGTCACGTTTCAGAACATAGTCATGCTCGATCAAATCGCTAAAGATGTAGCCGTACATGCCCTGCGAACCAGCTGCGTAGAACTGTCGGTTATGAAGGCGTGTAGCAGTGTTAATGAATGCGAGCAGGGTCGGATTCAAATCGGTGGCGATGACAATATTATACCCAGCGAAGTAGGAGGCACCCTTTGTCATGATACTGCCGTCATCCGGAATCACCTTGACTCGGGGGTTCAGCTTCTGGAGTTCGACTGCCGCAGCTTTGGCTCGATTTTGGCCAATATTCTCGTGAGAAACAAAGAACTGCGCCCCTAAGTCAGTTTCTGTGACTTGCTGATCATCGACAATCGTCAAAGATCCAATCCCTGCGAGGACAAGATTCTTGGCCACCTCAGTGGCTAGAGCTTTCATAGTGATGAGTAGAATGTTAGCACCCTGGATTTTCTGCTGCGCCTGTACTCCCCAGAGTCGAATCTGACGGTCATATAGAGCGATGTCATCTAAACAAATTAGTTGGATCGTTACACTTCAACGAGATGGGGAAATTAGCAGTACCTGCGCTCATGGCATGGCCATTAGTGTTGACACTCTGAGGAATGTTAACACCATTGAGGCCTGAGATCGTGGGATCGGTAGTAGGCATCATGGAGGTCATTTCAAATGCGATATGATTATCTATTGTCTGGCCAAACAATGGAAAGTTTCCGTTTGAATTTGAGTACATGGCGCCGTCGCCTTGGAGGGTTTGATCAGATGGAGCGATGGCAAAGGCAGAGTCTGCTGTACTTTGTGTCTCTGGATCATGTTGACTGTCTTGAGTGTTAGACTGATCCGCGGCGGGAGGCTGAGGCGGAGGCTGTGCTGCAGACTCGGCCTGTTGGGCTGCCGCTGGAATCGTTTGCTCTTTGGAGTCCATGGCTTAGGTTATGAGGTGAGCTATACAGGAAAACCAGCGATCAGAACGAGAGTCTAGCAATCATTTCTCGGTAGGATAGGTCGAGAACGTTTGGCCTAGATGAGACACACGCGTAATACAGTTGGGGGAAAGCCGACAGCACTACCACTGCAAGACCAGACGCAAGGCGTGGGATTGCAATTTTGATACAAGCTGGTAGTTTCGGTGACGCAGGTGCGTAGAAACATCTACCGGGGCCTCAGAGGAGAATGGCAGATGGGGGATCAATGGAAGAAAACTCGAGGAGAAGAGACGGCGGGTATCAAGTAAAGGAGTAATGGGAAAAAGGAAGGAAGATGCAGGCCGGGTTGAGTGCGTTCATGAGAATGATGATGGTGGATGTGATGTGATTGATGAGCCTCGCGGGCCTGTTCCTAAAACGCCAGCATGCAGCAGCGACCGGGGCATTTGCCTTTACCTAATACGGATTAGCGGTTCCTTTCCTACCTGTAACACATACAAGTGCCTAACGTACCTACTCCATACTTATAGCTCCTAGAGCCCAGGTGTTTTTGGTCGCGATACCTCAAGTACCCAGAGTTTTGCATGCCATTAAATTACATCAAGCACCTAATGTTTGTTGGGTAGCTTGAAGGGGTTCTCAGCTGCCAGGTAGGCACCTGAAATGCTTGCCTCCTCAGGGGGTGTACTCTAAATGACCTGCTATTTCCAAGGGACTGCCCGGGCTGTAGCTGTGCGCTAGCATGGAGCTATGAGTGTCTGAGTTAGGTACGTACGTAGGTGTGTATGTTATGCAAATGTGTACCTGCCGTAAATGTCTTTCGTAAGTTAAGCATGCACACGCACATAAAGTCAGGATACATGTTCTTTCTACCTAAGATTCCAACTCATATCTTGCTTGGCAGAACACGAAGCAGACATATCTTGTGGGCGGGCTTGGGGTTACTTAGCTCTTACCTATAGATACCCTCTAGGTAAGCATCGTGACAGCTTGTTGCTGAGCTATCGGAGTCCAAGTCCTTGCATGTAAACACAAATGCAGAAAAGGTATAATATTTCTGTCAGTCGTCTTCAAAAATAAAAATACTAAACAGGTAGTTGGACTGGGAGCGCAGGGTCACCTATGAGGTAAACTCAGGGCAACCTCGACAGATTCCTGTGCTCGGTACGGGTTTGTTAAAGAGGTACTGTTCATAGTGTCGGACATAAGGTGCATCTCGAAGTAAATGCTATCAATTTGAGTACTGTTGCCAATTTTAGACTGGCCCGCCTGCTGGGGGACCCTTCTGTCTACATGGAAGTGAGTGATGATGCCCGCCGCTCGCTTTCCGCCCTTTCGCCAGCGTATCTCGTGCATCTTCTAACTTCATCAAACACACCCAGCCTGGAAATTCTACATTACTCTTGGAAACACACTGGCACCCACAAACCCTTTGCGACCTTACCTCCGCACAAAGAGCCACATTCACAACCGCCAGTCACCCACCGTCCATAGTCACAGGGCTATTACCTCCACTTTACGATTCTAACCATATTGCCCCTCTCTGCTTCCGTGTGATCAGCCCTCCGTCTTTGTCTTTATGGTGAGTTGTTTGAACCACTTTGGCCTTTCTACTACCTAGTACTTGGCGCTGATCGTGGTTTCCTCAATAGTCTAGCAATCAGCCTAGCCGCCCGTCTTCCAACCCCAGTCCCTACAGCACAGCTGATGAGATCATCCGCTCCATTCTCGATGACAACACTTCAGCCCCCGCCGACATCAGCCCCTCTGGAGAGTTATTCCGCGCCATAGAGAGATTTCACGGTCACTCCTTATCAAGGACTACTACCGCTGCCCAAAGGGATTCGACCAGAAACCACGTCAATCGCACAGCTCCTCGCTCTTCCTTGCGAAACACAATGTCGTCCGAACGCAACTCCGAGGCACCGCGCAGACCAGCTAGAGATCCTTCAGTCACAGATACCTCTCCCTTATACAACCTACCGCCCTCGGCACCCTCCCTTCCGCCCTTACGATCTGTTAGCACTCGTAGACCATGGAGCACTTCGGCTTCCAACATTTCGAATACCCGGCATCCCAGGAGTCGCCTGTCGGATCGTTACTCTACTCGACTTCGGTCCGGGGCCGAAAGTCGCCCCGAACTCGTGGATGATGATGCTTTTTGGAGTCTTGGGTGGGCAAGCGAGCAAGGCTCGCGCGATAGCGCACGGCGCTCTACAACAGCTCAGACAAGCCATTCGCAGTCCTTTTTGGAAAACACTGAAGATGATACCCACTCTCAGATACAAGCCCTCCTAGACTTCACCCACACTTCCTCACATCCATACTCCGAAGTCTCATTCCCATCGCCACCGCTGCACATGCAAGAACCCGGTGAAGAAAGTCGTCGCGCGAAGAGGCGGAAACTCGATTCGGATCGGCTTTCATCTGGATTCCAAGGCTTTCGCTATGGAAAATTTGGGCAGGTTGAGCCGGGTCAACTAACCATGGAATTGGTCAGCTGTGATGGGGGCATATACTCGGATGACGGTCAGAAATACGCGGCCGAGAACATACTCAAAAATGACCAAACGGTCTACTGTACAGAGAGTCCAAGGTGTAATATTGTATTACGACACCAGGGAGCGACAGTCTTTACTCTCAAAGAGCTAGTGATCAAGGCGCCTCGGGTTCACTTCAGCTCTCCGTAAGCCATCTTCTGCTGAATGAAGATGAATTCAAGCTGACAAGGCTAAGCAGTGTGCAAGAAGGCATGGTCTTCGTATCAATGACCTCAGATCAGCTCTTGGCAAGAACGGCGCAATATCAAATTCAATATTCTAATACGCGAGGCTCTTCTTCGAGGCTAGCTGGGAGAGACACACGACCGCTAGCACCCGTTATGTCAATCACGCATCATGAGGATGGAAGCATGACGAGAGCCCAAGTTCGGGCGAGACGCTTATACAACATTGGACTTGAAGACGAGGATAATAATGACGGCATACGAGCTGCACAAATACCTCCGGAATTCACTGTTTCGCCGCCGCCGTTCAATGTCACAGCCGAATGGAGCGACGATGATGGGGAGGAAGCGAATGCCCGGGAAAACTGGCGAGCACCGAATAGGATTGGGTCGCTGCCCTTTGAGAGCGAGAGCAGCGATGATGCGGGGCCAGACGACTTTTCACACAGTGGCACTGACTACAACAGACCTCGGAGACGTCGGTATCCTTCGAGTAGGGCACTTGCAGAAGCGGCAGAAGCTGCTCAATTTGCGACGCAAGAAGCGGTCCATGCCGTGGGTGGTGAGATGCTGACGCCCCACGCACGTTTCTTCATCGAGCAAAACAAGAGCAAATGCACGATCAAGTTTGACCCTCCGGTGTCTGGTCGTTTTATCTTATTGAAGATGTGGAGTCCGAATAGAGACCCGGGTTCGAACATTGATATTCAAGCCGTGGTGGCAAAGGGATTTGCCGGGCCGAGATACTTTCCATCCGTAGACCTACGATAATAGGCGAAGGAAGAAACGCCATTTACTACCTCGTGTGTATTACGCACTCCTGTAACTGAGGCACATGGATAAGCAGACACTTCCAAGGGCGCCTGCTGTATTATTTCCACTCTGTTTAACCACGTGAAAAATGGTATAGATGGAGCTCAGGTAGTGGTTCGATCGGCCGTTTGCAGAGACCGAATCGAAACCGCATTAAATTATATCTAAGTGTGTGGAATCTTCCAAATGTGAGAAAATGATTTGTTTTGCTGCCACTGCCTGGTCAGCAAGTAGAGTACTGTAAACCGAAGTTCACAAGCGATGTACCTGTAGAACTTCAGAAAACAATAAAGGCCGCAAAAAGGGAGGGGGTGGTTATGTCAGGTGGGAATGGTCTAAACCACGATTCTCAAACAGCGGCAGGTTCAACTTATTGGAGTCATACAAACACAAGCTGCAATATTTGATGCAATGATGCATTATGATTCATTGCGGCGAAGCCACTCGAGGCCAGTCAGTACCCGAGATACTTTTGGGTTACCTGCGATCACATATTGAAGGAAGTCACTATGGGGTAATGTGGCAATGCAGAAGTTGAGTCACCGGGAGGGGCCAAGACTTGAGCGAGCGACTCGGACTCAAGGGTCAACCTCTGATGGGCAGCCAGCGCTAGGGGCAGGTAGGTGAATAAGTACTTACAGGAGTTCTGTTGTTGGTGATAAGTGAGGCGCGCATGCCTAACGTAAGATACTAAAGGTATCCAATGCCCACCTATGAGGTGATACCTGAAGGTTGGAGGTACCGGTCAGGCTGTAGCTGGAGACTACCCTGAATGTAGATGCAGGTACTCGACGGTGTTTGTTCCTCCCGTGATGAAGTGCACTAAAAGCTGAGCGCAACTGTCCCCACTTCTTTTCTTCGTCTTTGTACAAATATCTTGACCTAGCATCGTGTGCTGCCATAACCAGTATCCATTGTCCAAACCAATTGCACGTAGTCATACTACGAGCACCCAGACGGCCTCTAGATATCCCGAATCAGAATCGCCAACCTCACCTTCCCCGCCAACATATCATTTGCATCAGTATCCGGCAATCTCAACACAGGACCAGTCATGGCGGTACGCGCACAGTTCGAGAACTCCAACGAGTAGGTGCCCCACTATCGAGGAAATGCCCCGCGATGGAAGTTTTGCTAATCGCTACATCTCAGGGTCGGCGTCTTCAGTACTCTCACCAACTCGTATGCCCTGACCGCAATTGGTGCAAGCGAAAACTTCTACAGGTAAACTATCCTTATTGTACTTTGTTGGGCCAATATCGTCCCGTGCCATGACGTAGCGACTCACAGAAATGGTGGTGCAGCGTTTTCGAAGCAGAACTACAAGATGTGATTCCCATTTGTCGAACCACTATCGCAGGCACAAGGATCATTGGGCGGTTAACATCTGGGTAAGTGCTTCCGTGTCTCTACTATCAGGCTGGGGTTAACTCCAAGCTACTCGTCGCAGTAACCGCAAAGGCCTTCTCGTACCCACATCCACTACCGACCAAGAGCTGCAGCATTTGCGAAATTCCCTGCCGGACGAGGTCAAGATCCAGCGGATAGAAGAGCGCCTTTCTGCTCTCGGTAACGTTATCGTCACCAATGACCACATCGCCCTCATCCACCCGGACCTCGAGCGCGAGACGGAGGAGATTATAGCCGATGTCCTGGGCGTGGAGGTATTTCGACAAACGATTGCAGACAACGTACTAGTCGGTTCTTACATGAGCCTCTCCAACCAGGGAGGTCTCGTACACCCCAAGACGAGTATCAAGGATCAAGACGAATTGAGCTCGCTACTGCAAGTACCGCTCGTAGCTGGTAGTGTGAATCGTGGAAGTAATGTTGTAGGCGCGGGTATGGTCGTCAATGACTGGCTGGCGGTGACAGGGCTCGATACCACGGCCACGGAGTTGAGTGTCATCGAGAGTGTTTTCAGGCTAGGCGAGGGTGCTGCGCCAGGCAACATTGCCGGCAATATGAAGGATACTATAGTGGAGAGTTTCTATTAAGGGCCTGTATAATCGCTGGTACCAGGGTTGTTATGCCTTTTCAATAGAGGAATATTCACCCACTTGCTCGCAGTTCAAGCTCCATCGGAGTGATAACCAAGTTTCGGGTTTTCTCAAGCATTCGGGCGGCGGTACCTAGTCTACAGCAATGTCTAATAACCTCAGCCTTTTGGCTTCACCTTTAGAGAAATATGTGACGGACCACCCATCGCAACACTGTGAGGGGAGGTTGATGATTCTGATGTTGTGATTTCACATCGATTCATATTCATAGCCCGGCATTATAAAGCCTCGTCTTAGTGCAGGATTGGCCGTGAGATGTTTGTATCAGTTATTGCTCCCTTTGTATTTTCGATAGTGGCCAGCTAGAAGCCCAACGGCAATTACTCTCGCTAGTTCCTCGACAGCTCATAGTTACTTGAGATACAGGACTGCTATAGTAGATCCCCGCGTGCATGTGTAGCATCTGCAAATCCTACTCCTTGAAGAATGGAAAACACCATCCGCAGAAGAATATCGAACTTAACATGCTGTCGGAATTATCTGGCCGTGCAATTGGGCCTGAGAGCAGGTACGAGCTACGGGCTTTGGTCTGCGGCCTTATAGCGGGAACGCACCGAAGAGGAAAACATACCTCGGTCTGTGTTGATTGTATTTGTCTAGTTTCTTACCAGAAGCAGGAACCACAGTACTTGCAACGTCAACACGATTGGTTCTCGATACCCTCTGTTGGAGAGAGACTGTGCCGAAACACGGCTAGTGGCGACTGGAGAGTATTGGCTCTCCGCCTGAGCACAAATTTGGTTTATTTCGCTTTGTGAAAAGCTACGGTTCTCCTAGACTTTGAAACGATACGGTCAATACAGTTTAGTCTGGGGGAACTCATGGGATCTCGAGCAGAGGAAAAGCTGGCTTCCTCCCTGGCCATAGACCGGTCCAGCGATATTGCATTCTGACTAGAGCAGGTATCAAAAGCAGGGATGGTCCCATTACTTTCCCAGTAGTCAGTACTCTTGATTGTCGGCAATCTGATATCTGTTAGCCTGGAGTCTTCTTTGCTTGGATGGTGCTGGTTAGTGTCTCGTCATGCCACTCACAACGTTGTTTGCGTGGATCTGCATGATCTGCATGCCTTCCATATGGTGGCAGCCTCAATTGAAGGGCGTCATACGCGCTGACTGGTTATACTGGTAGTGGTATTGACATACCTTGGTGGTCATGTGTATAATTTGAGGTATGTAGCGGACAAGCAGTAAACACACTATATCCACACGTGTATATATATATACATATATACCTGTTCTTGCGTGGACCTCCCACAGGCTTGATTTCTACAGTGTTCAACTTTCAGCTACTACCCCATTTGACACGAATTAGAGACGCCGTGTCATCCATAAAGAGAGGGGTTGACGACGAGTTACGTACAGGTCTTTGATCTAAATTGAATTAAAGAAATGGCCTTCAGAGATAATAAAAAAATAAAAAAAAAGTGCTGCACGTTATTAACCCAGCACAAACCCAGCACGCAGAAAACGAGGCCCACAAGAGCTCTTCGTACTGGTAAGTGTGCACACACATATACCCAGAGAGGGACCTGACATTGACCAAGTCTGGCCCCAGTGCCTCACCTTACTTCAATGCACATAGGTATACCTAAAATGTTGAGCAAGGCGACAGCAGTTCTGCAGCGAACCTCGGTGATTTGTGGAGGCTGCAAGATATCACTGAACACGAACGGGGAGGGTAATCCAATTTGAGACTTGACCCGGTGATGTTGAACGATGTTGAACGTTACTGTGTTGCTCTCTTCAGCCTCAGCCTTCTTTCATAATTACTTTTTTTAAGGGAAACTTTGCCTACTGCACGACATAGGTATTGCAGCCCAGCCACGCTTGACGACAAAGCATGGACAAAGCGCCCCGGGCCTAAATAGACGCCAGGCTGAGAAAGGCCCCGATCGTCTAGATCTCGCCCACGCTTGCCAGCCACGGTGCTATGTAGGTGAGGCACGAGACACCTTCGTAGTAAGGTGACCCTTACCTCCTCCTTACTGTGTGCAAGTCGTACCTGCGCCTAACTCCTAGGTAGTGTTGGTACCTCCCAGGTGAGCAACTAAGGTATATGGCACCCCCGATGCTCGAAGCAAAATGTCTTGGAAAAGATTCCGCACAAGCACCTGGGTCAACGCCTGGGGGATAATCGCATTGCAAAAGAGGGCTGGGAAGCCTAAAGCAGAGTGTAGAAAACCTGATCATTTGGTGCCTTCATGCCAAAGCTTGGCTCGCACGACGTCAGGGCTCTGGTGTGAGCTGCGCCAACAACAAAAAGCCAGGTGAGATCCCAGGCCTCGACGATCTCCCGCATCGTGCAGAGCAGTACATTGGTACCTTCGAGATTTGTAGATTACCTTGTGCCTAGGTACTGGCACAAGATCGCTTCTGGTGAGGTATGCCATAAAATATTCAGCTGAACAGGCAAGAGCGAGTGTTCAGATTTGTCACTACGATTGATCCAGCTTAACGTTTCCTCCGCTGACAGAGATTGAATGAATGTACGACTAAATACTTAAGTAGCTAGGTACCTCTGAATGAACATTGAGGCTCGTCAATGTGGTTCGCTGGACACGCAGAAGCCGCTTATTTTCCAGAGCCCCATCCCTGCCCATCACCAACACTAATAGGCATCCCGGCCAACGCGCGACCTGCAGGTTGCAGGCGAAGGCAAAGGGTCCCCCCGCTTGGATGGATCCACGAAGCCTACATCGCAGGGCATACATAATAGTCAGAACGAGAAGGGGTGCAGGCAAGGAGAGGCCACAAACTGGAGCCGACTTGCCTCTTTTCGTCAATAGACCTGCTCGTGTCCACTTGTTGCCGACCCCTCAGACTTGCATCCGCCAACTCTGGCAGTGTGGACTCTCTCCATTCAGGATTTTTGTCTTTGTCTTTGTTGTTGTTGGCTTGTTGATCGGGTGAGCCAAACAATGACTGTGGACCAGAGTTAGTTCAAACCGTCCATCCTTTATACATCATGTACATCTCATCAAGGTCTTCAAAAACAACAGCCCATAAATCGTTCTGGCCCATAACACCAGCATTCCCTCGGTGCGAGAACTACCGGACAAAGAACGCTGCCTGACTCGAAACAACTAAATAGTAACCCCTGAGCCAAGAACCACAAGGACCCATTCCCCATTACCACTATTTCGCCTAGAAGGGGAGTCCTTCTTGTTCATCCTCTCGGGAATAATCCGTGCCACCCCGAAACTATAACAACAATGCTAAGGAGTACAGCCGCTCTCCCAGGACCAACTCCTCGGGGGTCAACCGCCGAAATAGAAACAACCCGTCCTCATACGCGCAACAGGGAGACTGCAAGAAGTGACAAGCGTCGTGGATCGACTTCGAGCTATCATTCGAATGACGCAGTGTCACGCCTCACACCAATCGCCAACGACGGCGCTGTGTTCTCCCCAAATCTCTTGCACCAACGGCAGCAATCTGCTCCGACCTTCCCTCCCCTAAACACGAATAGCCGCTCGCATTCACCCGTACGAGTACATAACAGACATCAGTCATACGGTATGCCGTTCACTGGCGACACACGAGGTGGACGACGTCAAGATCGCTCCCCTGGACGTTTTGCTGGCTGGATAAGTGGTAATTCAACGCCACCTGCAGAGGAAGCTCCATCTCCAGATACGACACCCAAGTCAAAACGCGAAGGAACCCCTATCGACTCGACACCCAAGAGCGCGACTCAATCTCGATTCGGGTTCTTGGCCTCGTCGATGTCTGCCTTCACCACGCGCTTGTCCAACCAGCCGCAGGCTCGTCAGCCTATCGATGACGAGCTTTGCGATTTGCATATTGAGACGGCCCTCTTTGGATCATCGTCACCGTCCGAACAAGACACGTTTTCTCCAGCGGCCTACAAGAATCTACAAACAAATGCGGTTGGTCTTCTGCACAGGATGCAAGACGCTTATCGGGAGCGGACACTCGTCCTGAAGGAAATTCAGGGTGAGCGAGAGGCACAGAGGGAAGAGATCGAGGAGACGGAACTTCGTATACGGAACTGTAAGAACCAGCTGGAGAAGATGGCAGCCAAGGCGGCCGAACAGGAGCAAGCTATGCAACAGCTTGTGGCTGAATTACACGCAGAAAAGCGAGCTCGCCACGAAGAACGTGTCAGCCGAGAAAAGATATTGGCCGAGGGATCTATGGTCAATGAGGATCTTGGCGTTGACGAAGACGAGAGGAAGAGATGGCGGACGAGTGACGGCACTGTACGCTCCGAATTGAGTGTCGACACGGACGGCGATCGGTCTGAAAGCGAGAGCATCTTCTCGCGCAGTCGTAGTCCCACGGCCCTGACAATCGCCACAGAGATTGAGAGTGTGGACATTCCATCTCACCCCAAAATTCCCACTCTCAACCTGCCGAGGTCGAAGCCACCTCAGCAGCAGTTGACGACCTTCCAGAAACTAGTCAAGGGCATTTCTGGTGACACTGCCCGAGATGAGAACGAGAGTCCTGCTGGGTGTCGAAATTGTAAGGGCCAGGATTCAAGCGTAGCATGGGATACGGTGAGCTTACTGAGGGACGAGAACAAAGGACTGAAGCACCGAGTGGCTGAGCTGGAGGTTGTTGTTGAAGGAGCGCTTGATGTAGTCAATGGTGTTGGTTTATGATATCACTACGTTGCATGGTCGGCGTTACTAGATTTGGGTACATCATCACGTTTTTGGGTAGCAAGAAATCCGCATACAGGACTGGTTTCCATCACTATGCTCTGAAGGCCTCGTACAAAATTTTGCTCATTTGAAGATTTCTGCGACACTTGACTGCAGTGAGGCGGCTATCCGCGTGCCACAATCCACCTCGGGTGCAAATAAATCGATAGTACAGCTCGTCTCTCGCCAATCTCTCGGTTAACAATTCGGTTGCATCATTTCAAACTCATCAAACTTGGGAATCTCGTACTCACACCTTAAACACAGTGTTAACTGTATGCTATTGTCCGCTATAAGACGAAAGGCATTCCTTACGACTGGTTCCCTGACTTCCTGCTGAGAACAAATGCTTCGAAGTAAACGTCACTCTGTGTTAATTCTCTATCCTTCCAAAGAAACTTCTGCTGAATTGCCAACCAGGGCCCACTTAGAATATATAACAATGCCGTTTACTTATATATCAATTCTTAGCACCCTTATGAGGAGATGTTATATCAGCCGTGATGGCCACCATGCCTTTTGTTTGCTGGTTTTCTTCAAATATCAAGTCGCAAGCCTTTCTAGCATTTACATTGCACTTCTGGACTGCGTGTGGCTACGGATTTTGACCTGAATTAGCCGTAAACTTCATACGCAGTACCACGTCTCTATCACAGATTGTTGCGCAACACTTGAAGCGAACGTGAAGTTATCAAAGAATCTTTTTTTTCGTAATCAGGCCTTTGTGCTGATTGTCTTGCATTTGGCGTTCGACTCGAATGGCTCGCGGTATATGTACAATGACCATCCCCCCCCCCTGTTTGCAAAGCTATCAGGTCCAATCAGTGATGCCCATCGCTATGTCCCCCATCGTGGTGATCGTCCTTGAGGAACATCTGTTCGTATGCGAGATAGGCGGCAAAGGCAACGGTGGCAATGCCTAGGCCCGGGAAAGCGTTCTTGAAGCGGTTCCACCTGGAAAAGGTTCCGGTGTATCGCCATGCCTCACTATGGTTGTATCAGCATGAATGGGTCGACGTTGTGTAGTGTCTGTTTCCAGTGGTACTAACGCTCTCTCCCAAGGGTCGTATCTCGGCTGGCCGGCGGACTGTGCGAACTTTCGAACATCGAAGCCGGTGATGCTGGGCTTTGGGCCATGGGAGGCTCGAAGTATCCTGCAGTGTATGCAATTAGTACTAGTCAATATTTGTCGTTCCGACCAGCAATTGCACTGACCGTGTAGGATACATGGTGAGCGTGCAGGCCGAATGTTTCAATGCCTACAAAGGGGGATGGTTGCGCAAGTGGGTGATAGCTTTGGTAGCTGGTTAATATGGAAGTGATTGATTCCAACTGATGCAGTCAGCACCTGCACGGCCAATTAGTGCAGGTAAGGCTGGGACCTCACTGTACCACAAAGCTGTTGTGGCACTGGCCATCAGGTGTCTTTAGGTGACGGCTTAGCATATCCCAGGCTATCAGGTAAGGTAAGGCCCCTGTGCCCAAAGCAATCGATCTGGGGGGCCACTGGAACACAAGGCCAGCTTACCTAAGTAAGCTTGAATCCTTAAGGTGTCCAAGAAAAGCGGGACTTGACCTGCCTTGTGCCCCAAGACTTGGCCTTGCGCCAGCCAATTGATGCAAGGCGCGATTGAACTATGGTCCGTCCACCACAGCTCATCCGTTCGCATGTTCTATCTCTCGAATGCATACTTTTCTTCCGCCAACCGCGACGAGCCAGATCAGCCTTGCCCAACACATTACCGACACCGTCCGATACCAGCGATAACAAAGTCGGCAAGCTTTGCACATCCTCCTATCTTTCCAATCCTTCCCCACCTCCACCGCGATACGGGCAACCAACCTGCAATTACCAGTCCGATCTTGGGTACCACCTGGTCCCTTCTTCACTGTTCAGAGTCACGCTCATGACTCCCGAATCGACGCCAACACTGATACAGCTGAGCAGGAGAAATACTTGGGCTATATAATTCATCTTCGGCATCAGAGCGATGGCACCTCCTTCAAGATATGGAGGTGGTCCACCTGCCATGCCTCCCTACCAACACCAATTCCCCTCCCATCCTTCACAATCTCATACGAGCCACCAGCCCTCATCACTCGCAAATTCTGCCTACCTTAATGCCCAGTTAAGCCCCTTTGCCACAAATGGTCTGGGGTTAGGTGCTGGCATAAACGCAGGTGGTGGATTTGGCGTTGGCGACCAGACGGGATTTGCGAGTCAGGCGGCCAGATCGGGCTTTCAACATGCAGCACAACTCCAGCATCAGCAGCAGCAGCATCCTCACCAGCAGTCACATAACATTCATGGAGAGCGTTCGGCGAGACTGGGGGGTGGAGCCAAGGGCCGAATACGAGAAGTATGGAAGCATAATTTTGAGGAAGAGATGGCCACTCTGATGGAGCTCGTGGAAGACTATCCATACGTTGCTATGGTGAGATCTGGCTTGCAGTGAACCGCTTGTACTATGCTAAGACTTCCAATTCACAGGACACCGAATTTCCTGGCATAGTAGGCCGGCCAATGGGCAACTTCCGCGGCAAGAGCGATTACCATTACCAGTGTTTACGTGTTAACGTGGACCTGCTCAAAGTTATCCAGATTGGAATCAGCTTATTCAACGAGAAGGGAGAAACGCCAGCTGAGCGAGCGATTACCTTGCCAGCCGAAGTCGGTTCCCATGCGCGGCGGCATGGACACCATCCGCAAGTGCCACTAGCTTGGCAATTCAATTTCAAGTTCTCACTCAAAGAGGATATGTATAATCAAGCTTCCATCGAGTCATTGCAACAAGCCGGTATCGACTTCCCCGCACTCGAACGCGACGGAATTGATCCCAGGAAGTTTGCCGCGCTCTTCATTCCGTCTGGGTTCGTTTGTTTCGACAACGTGAAATGGCTGTCATTTCACGGTGGCTATGATTTTGGGTATCTGACGAAGCTTTTATCGGACAAAAAACTTGCCAACGATGAGAGCGAGTTTGACAAGGTTATGAAAAAATGGTTCCCAATGACTTACGATGTGAAGCACTTGATGAAATGGGCCGTCAAATCGCACAACGCCGGCATTCTCTCGCCTCAGGATCCAACAGGACCCGAGATCATGCAAAAGTTCGAGCAGAAATCAGGATTGGAAAGCATCGCTGATGCACTGAAGATCAAGCGGACGGGCCAAGCCCACCAAGCAGGTTCCGATAGCTTGTTGACAGGCAGGGTTTTTTTCCAATTGCGCGAGCGAATCTACAACGGTGGAATTTCGGATGACCATATTGGTAAAGTTTGGGGACTGGGCTTTTCAGGCATGGACATGCCAATACCGCCTCTGGCCCCAGGACACAATAACAACGAGAGTACGCCGCCCAACAACACCAATGGAAACACGAATGGTGGTCCAAGCACCCCGAACACTGTCAATGTTGGACTGGCGAGTACTCCGGCCGCGCAATCGCACAATACCAATGGGATGGGTATGGGCCCGATGACGCCTGGTGGCGGAGGGGGTGTATTTGGTTCATTTCACTTTACATCGAGATAGAGTCTGTGCAATGGAAGAGGACAGCTCGGCATGCACTGGGATGAATCTCACCAGCAGTTTTCCACACCCGTACCAACAGACGCCCCTTATTGTCCACCGATGCCAACGCTACCACCGGACCTGCACCCTACCACATCCTACTACGTCACTGCCACTTCAGTAAACGCACCGCTTTTGTATGCATTCGAGGGGAGATACACCGCACCTCCCATTTCCCATGAGTCTGGTCCTTTGCCCAACCCGATACGACTAGTTCAAGGTGGACCGGGATCCAGAAACACGGTACAGTCGCACGAACAAGGTTGGGTTCGACCAGAAGCACAGTCTTTTCACTCCTCTGATTATCAGCAACAATGCCAAACTCCACCGAGACCATCAACTTCTTTTCCCAACAACCGCCCTTGGCAATGTAGGGAGGGTTGGGAACTTTGAGGGACGATGGATCAAGAGCCTTTACACGTGTCTCTTTCACCAATTTATGCGGATGAGGATCTCTTCATTAGCGTGAATGTCTAGGAGTTCTTGGTCTGTGGCTTTTCTTTAAGGATTCTGGAGGGTCATGCATTTCAAACGCTTTTGGCGAAGGGGGCACGGCTTTCCCCGGTGGGCCAGCATCGTACCTTTTGGCAATGTAAACTTGTTTCTCCTCTCGGATTTGTTGAGTGGTCTCCTAATATCTCGGGTCACGACAAGGGCTGCGGCTAAACATAGCGGTTCAACGTGAGAGGGGCGGCCTGGAGGAATGTGTGGACACACAGGTGTTGTTCGTTCGGTAAAGCCTTGTTTTCAGTTGATAAGTGGCTGTACAATGTAGCATTAGTGAATTCACAGGCGCTGGTCGGAATGCGACGGCTGCACGTGCTCTCAAGTTACAGCTGTTGGTCCGCTACACTTCAATCCATAGTCGTGCAGCCCAGTTTTGGATCATATCTTTCTTGATCTAAGTGGGGCTTACCGCCTGCCATACGTTTTACTACTTGACCAAAAATGTATTGTACCGTGTCTTGTGGATTGCTTCAAAATACTTCACAGCTACCCTGAGCAACGCTCGGCTCCGACTTGATCTCCGATATAAGTGGTGATGCTGCTCGTGCGAGCTCGGAGGCCAATAACTGCACAAAAGCAAGGTTTTTGTCATTCAACCCGGAGGCGGGAGCTCTCCTAATAAGCTCAGTAAATGTAAGATTAAGGCAAGATTAAGGTCGATTACCAATTATCTGCGAAACGACTCTATCATATGCTGACAACCAGGCTACTAGCGAGCTTAAGAAGACCGGAAAATGCTTGTATGTAATTTTGAGCCTGCGTTGACGTCGTCACTACACGAGCGCCCTACGGCTGAAAATCAGTGCTTTACGGGTCGATAGATCCGAGGACAGAAGATACGGAGACCACGGGCTTGATGCGAAGAAACAGGAACTCGCAAGGCGAACATCCCCAAGGGGACCTGAGTAGGTGCTGTTATGCTATGGGACTCCTCTTAACCGACTCCTAGTTCAGCCTTTCAGCAATGCCCGGAGCTCAAGATGTATAACGATATATCCCGAGACCTTGGCCATGACGAGCACGACCAAGCTCCCGGCGAAAGTGACAGCCTCAACTTCCGAGACGCTTGAAAGACCATATATTCCAAAAGAGTAACGATGCTCTAACGTCAACAAGGCGCGCGTGGTCCACCAAACGATGTACATCGCCACGGCTGCCTTGAAGACGATGCGGCTCCGGATTCGAGACCAACTCAAAGGACGAGAGAAGAGCCAGCTTATGTGCATGGCAATACGGGACTTTACCCATACCTAAATACCTTGCTCACGGACGCACACCATTTGGCTGAGTTGAGGGCGAAGGAAATATTGAAGTAATCGGCCGAATCTTTTGGGACAGAACTCGCATTGCTACTCCAGACAGGGAATTCCCATGTTCTGCCCCGTCATTGTGCCAGAAAGCGAAGCCCGGAATAGAGGCTACTTGGCATTGCGATAAACGGCTATAGGACCGGATGATACAGTTACCAGTAACCTCTCCGGGACACCTGAAAGAGCACTAGATTGCATGCCTCTATGGAGGCTGCGACTCACGACAAGGTCTCATTCTGAAAATGGAATCTTGAAAGGGCTTAACATTGAGAACTAGCAGACGTTGTGAAACTTGATTTTTTGAGACTCGTTTTCATTAAGCGGTGGTTGGCATGGAGCAGGTCGTTGAAGATATCTCGCTTGAAAGTCGATGGTAGTGATCTAATGAGTAAGTTAATAGAAATTCACGCTATCTACCTGTGGTTACAAGTGACTATTTTCCTGACTCATCGAGATCATGACGTATCAGCCTATCCTCCCGTGAATGCCCGATAACCCTAAACACCATGTGACGCCGCTGCATAAGATAATTCTACACGACCGGCGACTAGATCTAATATGTAAGTACGGGTCATATCGCCCTGCAGACGAACACTAGCTCAATACCATGGCCTATCGAACACCGCGCTTTACCACTCATGCATCATGAGATATACACCTTCTTCAGTCTTTCCATTCCGAACACCTCTCCTGTCCGGAGATCCTTGACCTGGCCCTCCAACAGCCCTGCCTTCTTGGCATACTCCTCAAGACGCGCCTTACCATAAGCTCGGCCGTTTGGTAGCATGAGAAGGTCTGGTTCTACATGAGATTTGCTATGGTTCGCATAAGGGACGTTACGCGCCAACTCATTGAGCTCCGTACTGCAGATCGGGCAGACACTAGCAGCCAGACTGAGGCTGGTATGGTGACTCGGTGCGGCGACGCTATTAGGGTGAATGCTATGGCAGGCGGGCGTCTTGAGTGCGCTAAGACCTGAGCTCAACGCCACATGCAGGAGGGGGATGGGTGGTAGGGAGAGGAGTGTGTTATGAGTGCTTGTGAAAAGCTCGGCAAGCTGCGCCCAGCGCGCAGGCGAGTATAGGTCCCGATATGCAGCAATACGGTCGGCTGTGCCAGGTGGAATGGCTAGCATACCGCAGGCCTGGAGGACTTCGTTCGGATACGTGTCACGATACGGAAACAGGTATTTTCGCGCGTAGGTTAAAGCGTCTGCGGCCTTCTCGCGAGATGCAGAACGGTTCCGTACGATCTCGATATACTGTTGGAATCGCAGCATGAACTCTATGTTGCTCTGTTGTCCCTACGATTAGTCCGGTTTCTCTTCCTGTGAGTATAGCAAGAAAAGAAAAACCAAACATACACCCATGTTTCGTAGTATTTTTTTGGTATCGCCCGCAGTGCACCATGCGAGCGCCTCTTGTACACTACCGTTGAGCAGCGCTTTGCGAATAGAGCTCATCTGTTCAAATATCGACAGATCGGCTAACAACTCGATGCCCTTCTCATGCGCAAGTGCCCTCGCACTGTCATTGTATCCTTGCCGTAAAAGATAATCTACTAGTAATCGATCGAGTCGAGTCCGGCTCCAAGCTTCGTATTTGACATCGTCGACGCTGTACATGGCGTATAAGTCGGATAAGTGCTCTAGACGAGCCGCCTCTTGTCGGTGTAGCCTAGTCTCTTCATCGGAAAAACGCTCGAGCTTGCGCTTCACGCCCCTCGCCCGTGTGATCATCGCATCGAGGTTTTTGAGCACGTCATCCTGGCTCATGCGACCGTTAACGCTCTCGGTCGCAGTCTTCTTCAGTTGATCTTTGAAGTATTTTCCGTCTTTCTCATGTTCGAAATGCGCGGATCGCAAATTCTTCCGTAGCAATTCGATGGGGAGGCGGAGGAGTGGCTGGTCCTAGAGGTATGTGAGTGAGGGGAAGAGGGCGTGACGAGCATAGTGACGCGATGGAGACGAAGGCTTCGGAGAGACTTACGAGTAGGAGATGGTTCTCATGGTCGAGCTTTGCGCCAGAAGTATCACCCATCGTCAACTGTACAGGTTTCTGCTCTTCTTGCTGTTCTCTCGGAGGCTTCGAGGTCCGTTCCTCGGCGGAAGGTGCATGACCTGTGGTTCGAACTGTGACGTCGAGTTCCTATCAGTTATCGGCGATAAGAGAATCGATAGCGCGGATAAGGCTACCGAGATCCCCAACTAATCGGCACTGTCTTTTCTTATTATTATAGAGAGACAGAAGAGATACTCTGGACTTATACGGCACTGCTGAGTCAATGCCCCTCTCTACATCTATATGGGCGCTCGATTAGATCTGGATAGCAGATGGATATGAACCACAGGTATTCCTACGATCAGAGATAGGCAAACTTCTTACTACATTTAGTCACTACAAAGAGCCAAACTCACAGACTTCCTTTATGCATACCTACGACCTTTAATGGAGGCAAGGCAATGGTTGCATCCTCGGACGTGGCATTCAAAGGTTCTGTGGTATGTACTGACTCCACTGACTTTGCCAGGTAGGCATGTAGTTTGTGCCCACTACTGTGGGTGATATCGAACCGAACCGCTCTCCTGCTTGTCCCGAGGGCGATGTGTTTGTTAGACAAGAGCTTAAAGCGAACCCAGTTACTACTGGCTGATCAATCCAAGGGCGCGTTCGTAGACACTGTACGAGTACCTTGGTTACCTAGGATGCAGGTACTGAAGACACTTATTGAAGAGGCACACATAAAATACGAACGTGGCGTAAGCTGCATCACCATCACTGGCACCACTGTATGCACCAAGTGGGCTTTTCCCCGGAGTCACTGCATTTCTGTATATAATCTAAGGAGGTATTGTGAGGCAACATGTAGGATTCAGTCCGCAGTCATGATCTGTAAGTTAGGAGGCACATGATCTCCCGCATGTCGTGTTGTAAGACAACATGTTGCTCACCAATGCCAAGCGCGGCTACTCCCGAAGCAAAGTTGGTGGCTAAGGTATTGGGGGTGCAACCAAAGAGAGACTTAATGCTCACACGCAGTCAAAGCTGGTCACAGGAACACTCTCACGGGACTGGTCAGAGGACTGGTCACCTCCCTACCCCAATAGACACACAGAGGGGTCCACCAACATTTACTGTGCCTACTGCCCAACTAAGTTATTCATAATCCCTCACATTCAGCTGTCACAAAAGGATACCCAATCACCAATCCCCCTGCAGGTGTCAAATGGGATGTCTTTCGCTTGCGTGAGTTGCTGTTGTCGCCCGATGAAACAGTAGCACCATAAGGCTTGTGGCGCTGGAATGGCGGCGTGAGGTAGTGCGCAATGCGCAAAGGAAGGTGTTGAAAGAAGAATGCTAACTATCATGACCACCAGATCATCTCGTAATGTTCACCTTGTCATGGCAATGGCGGGTCGCCATGGTAGATGAGACAACAAATCCTCGTACTGGTATGCAATCAAAGACATATGCAGCTAGTCAACTGCTGTCTGCGCCCGGAACGTATACGGATGTTATGGGTCGGGGTCAGATGAAAACTTATAGGACATTCGATGTTGGAGTGTAGGGCAGGCGTTTTGGAGGAAAGCCGGATGGTGTGCTGGAAATTGGCAACATGGGGGGTTAAGCGATGCTGACTGGTCAGTCTGAGCAGATAGTGGCATGAGAACGAGGGGAGTGATTGAGTTCGTGACAGCAGCACGCACAGCACAGCCGGCATCAGCAATCCAGCACGTCCAGTCTTGCCAGTGCACGCTGCAGAGCCACAAGTGGAAAAGGGTGAAAGCCAAGAGCCCATGGCCATGCTGGTCCGTGCACTGGGTAATGGCTCGTGCACGCCGCGGGTCATATGGTCCCCGGCCGCACCTTGCTGCTTCCCTTCAACTCTCCTCGATCCATTCTCGCTGCTGCATTTTCCATTTCCTTAGAGCAGCATCGACGACATAGACCAGAAATTCGCCATCTGCTGCCTCGAACTCGGGATCCCTCAAAAGCATCCGTTTGGGACTTCAGGGGTTGATTTGCGATTTCCTGCTTTCTGTTCTTTGATATTCCCCAGAAATCGACCTATCCACTCTCCGATCCAAGCCTATTGCTCTCGAGAGCACGTGAAGTCACTTGACTGACGACCGACATCCAAGTACTGCACCACTCTCAGCACGAGATCAGGCACATGATTTCCGGTAGGTAAACCATCTCCGTATCTCCTTACTCCCGTTGTCGCCAACCTACATGTCCTGCCCTCAACCACTACCATTGCCTTTGCGATGCACGAGAAGGTTTTTTTGTTGTGCATTCATAGCAATTCCACACATACCAAGATGTAGCAGAAAATTTTGTCGCGTCTGCGTGCCGTCTCCTCATGGCCAATCTCACGCACTGTTGAGGGCGTCGTGTCGCATCTGCTTGCTGTTACTGCTGCAGGGGGACCGCACTCATATTAGTGACGGCGCGCCATAACACTATCGCGTTACCGCAATGCACGCAGTCCACGGTAAATGCACTTTTCAACAGTTGATTCTTCATTTCCACATTGTCGCACGTCGCACATATCTTTTGGCAGAGACTTTGCTGGTAATAGGGTTTCAAGCCAATCTGGGCTCCATCTACCAGTAGCTGGGCAATTCAATTGCTCACCACCTCCAAAATTGCTCCAGCCTTGAACCCCCTAGCTTTGATTCACGTCTCATACCCACCCTACTGAGCTCTACGATTGGAGAAAACACCACCTGGGTCGATCTTGTCACTTGTTGAATTACATGCCACTTTTGTTCCCAAAATCCGAGGTACTGACATGCCCAGGTTTATCTGAGAATCCCAATACAGCTGCAAATCTGTAGCGACTGATCTTCATTGAAGCTGGGCCTACAGTGGGTGCATCCATCGACACCATTGCAGCGAAGCCACCATGGAGTCCACCACATACTCCCAGACTGAGGCCATGTTGGAGCCCTTGACACATATCAACCGGGAGCATCTTGCTGCCATGGCCGATGCAGCTGTAGCAGATCACCATCACGAGTACAGCACCTCGTTGCCTGGTAGTCCTGGTCAGAAGCGCAAGCGACTGGGCCCAGATTCTTCACCTGATTCCCGCCGCGCAAAGCGCAGTGCCCCTGCAACTGCCATGTCCACAGCTGATTCGGCTGCCTATGTTGAGAGTGCCGTCGAGGCTGCTCAGGCGGCTGCGCAGGCAGCAACCAATGCTGATTTCGCCGCTCTTCAGCAAGCTACAGTTGATCGCCATGATACTGCCGACCCCGCAAATGCATCAAGCACTGCTGCAGCTGCGTTAGGAACCATGTATCCCACGCTACACATACCTCAGCCGACGGAAGAGACATTTGCTGCACAAACCAGTGCAGAGACCGAGAACCATGCAGAGTCATCTTTTGGTCACGGCGAAATTTTGCAGGCCGATGGTCTCCCTGACACATCAAGTAACAGCCTTGGTCAGCAATCAGCTCAGAACGGTGTCCGACACGGCTCCTACTCTGGCTCGTCGAGTGCTGCAAAACCTGCAGTTGGCTCCGAGGAGTGGCACAAGCTTCGTAAGGACAATCACAAAGAAGGTAAATCGGTGCACCCGCGTTGCGAATGTCCTTAACTGCCAACACAATGCTTACCGGAGTACAGTTGAGCGCCGTCGTCGAGAAACCATCAATGAGGGTATAAATGAGCTTGCCAAAATCGTTCCTGGCTGCGAGAAGAACAAGGGATCTATTCTTGCCCGAGCAGTGGCGTTCATCACTCAGCTCAAGGAGAACGAGGCCCAGAATATTGAGAAATGGACTCTAGAGAAGTTGCTAACAGAGCAAGCTATCCAGGAGCTCAGCGCTTCAAATGACAAACTCAAGAAGGAATGTGAGCGGGCCTACCGAGAACTGACGATTTGGAAGCAAGTGGCACAAAACGCGGGACTTGAGCCTCCGCAAGCGAAGCAGGAGAGTGTTGCCACGTCATCATAAGAAACCTACTTAGGTTCGCACCCTGACTATGTCGCTGGGCCATTTATTTCCTTTAAGGTCCACAATTATTATACCCTCAAGATGTTCTCTTCAACCTACACTTCTATCAAGTTCAGGCTGGTCGGGCCTGGAGCTGCAGTTTTCATTGAGGATAATGGCGTTTGGCCCTTGGTCGTTTGATATTGGCAATAATGCAGCAGGTGGGAGGAACGAGCACCAGGCAGATTTCGGGATATGCTTTCGCGGATCAGGCGTTTCTAGGAAGTTTTCTCATAACGGTCTGGCCTCCCTTTTGCACAGCATAGGAACAGTGGTAGTGTCTTTGAGTAGATGGTTCGAGAGCGCTGAATCGCTACTCGGAACAGATTCAGACACAATGTACGATGAAAGCTGTGACGTCCGTCGTAGTTGAGTTATCCTCGTACCATGAACCGCAGATTTCCTACATTGTGCAACTTGCCATGCTGCCCATGGTTTGCAAGATATCTAATTTGGCCACCCTGGCATGGAACACGGCGGGCGGCAAGACATGCTAAGAGTAGTGAGGCTAGATTTCTCGACCATGTGCCACATGGTACGCGTCTGACTGGGTGTCTTGTAGGACGTGTCACGGCTAGATGCACTTGTGTCGATACTGGGTTTGTTTCACATTCCCAGACAGTATAAAAATAGGTAAAATGAGATGCTTCGAAGTCTGGGTACTTGGAACGCTAGCAGAGCTGCGATTCAGTCCTCATGTACCTAAGTAGTATTCACCATGCCCAGCCCGGAAAAGAGGCCCCAAATGCAGAGCTCAAAGAGGCAGATTCGGCAGGGCAGGGAAAAGCATGATTGGTGCCAGCTATCAGGCCAGCGCGCTGGATGTAACATGAATGTAGCGAATCTCGTAGGTTTCTGTCGCGTTTACTGGGTAGGGGCGGATTTAGTGCAGATAGGAACTACCAGGTATGTACCAACAACTATCCTACATCTATTGATTAAGTACCTGCATTTTCCCAGGTAGGTAGGTGATCCTGCTGCAAGGCTCGCTCGGAAAGCATTTCCTTTTTGGACAATGTTATTGCTCCAGAGGATGGACGATATGGTTGAAGTTGAGAGGCAGGATTCTCGTAGCTGCCTGGTCCGCTTCCTTTACTGAATGACTCAGATGGCCTGCTATGCCACTTCAGGACCCAAGATCCCACCTAATCAAGGCTCGTGTTCAAGTCAGTATATAAACACCTAAATGACGAAGCACCTGATGACAACAGCCTATGATGACGCACAGGATATCTGCATGATCTTGATTGGTGTTCTGTTGCAACAATGAAGGAGACCTTGTGAACATAAGCTGAATATACCAAGTGCAAGACTCATTAACAATTATTATGACCTCCTGCTTGTTTCTTTTGCCAGGCTTCTTCTGTCAGTCTCAGTATAGGTAGGCACAGGGTTATGAGAAGCTTAGGTAGCTAAAGTGTCAAGCTGTGTTTCTCAGGTACCTAGGTAATTACTTACCGCACCACTGCAGGAGGTAGGTACCCACTCAGTAGACAATTTTTCGATGTGCTGGGCACCAACTTCTGTAATTCAATACCTGCCTACACTTACATACCCCAAGTGGACTGCAAGGCTGCTAGGCTGAGTAGGTTCAGGTTGAAGGTGACATTTTGCACGAAGTAAAAGCATCAGAGGTGGCATCTCAAAGACAAGGTAGGTAAGTACACAAGATGAGAAGACAAGGGAAATCTGGGTAGGTACACAGATGCAGCCCCAGCGATCCGAGTGACTTTGCAAATTTTCAAGGCCTCTGGGACGAGGAAGGGGACTGCCCCTCCTTTGCAGCTTTTTAAATCAAAGTTTTGATGGAGCCAAGGCACCGAATCAATGGCTCTAGGCGTCTCACAGCAGGTGCGGCCACTTGGCTACTGGAACCCGAGAGAGTGTGCCCAGTGCCCAACTGCAATGTCTTGGTGGTAGCAGGGGCGGGAGGTTTACCTTCTGAGGCACTTCCAGCGGGTAGCAGACTTTACTATCTAGGTGCCTACTTACGATTACGTGAGGAAGGTAATGGATAGTAGGGCTTAAGCAGTAAACGGCGGGGGCTCAGGTAACCTACCCACGCAGGAAAGCCTTGGGCGTTAGCGCCTCCTTCACGCATCCATCCGGCTCTTGAGCCGCTTTGTTCTGCCACTTTACCTTTCTCCGTTCTTCTCCCTCTTCCTTGGATAACTCTCTTTCTACTTACTCCCACTCCCACCACTGCTCACCCATCAACAACTCCGCACACCACAACCCAAAACTCACTCCGCGACCACAGGCGCACACGTAGCCCTGCATCGTCTCCGCGTTTACTGATATTTATTTGAGTCACCTCTAGTTCTACGCTTTCTCGCCACTCATCAGCCCATCACCTCTCAGTACTGCCCTCCCACCGCACCAAACCTACCATCGCAGACGGATCATCAGCAGCCCTTCGACGGCCCGCGATTCCTCTCCGCCTTCACCTCCCTGGTTTTCCAACCCAAAACTCCCACATAGAAGGGTACAGAATACATTGCTGTTTATGTATCAGCACGACAAGAACGCTGTGTCTAGACACCACCTACCCCCTCTCACGCTGCAGTCGTTTCGCATACCGCGAAAACCTTGTAGCCCCAATATCACCTCTATCGGCTGAACCTTTTCGCGATAACATCGCCCGAGTTAATGCCTTCCAACGCAAGCAACTGCTTCACAGTCTTCCACATGTCCAGTATTAGGAACAGTCAACGAAACTGACCTCCTGGCTCACTCCACCCTCTTCTGCCTATACTCGCCAACATAACACGAATGACTATCTAGTCTTCGCTCGTGCTCATATCAACGGAATTCCCACTCTCCGATCCATAAATAAAGCCAACTTTTTACTTCGCCAGCCAGCCAAATACAGAGCAAAATTGCAATCATGGCTCTCGTCAACGTTCGCCGAGACGTCTCCGACGCCTTCTATCGCTACAAGATGGAGAAGCTTCAGACCAAGATCGAAGGCAAGGGGAACGGTATCAAGACCGTTGTCGTCAATCTGAGCAGCGTCGCTGCCTCACTTGCCCGCCCTGGATCTCACGTCATTAAGTATTTTGGTTTCGAACTTGGTGCTCAGACCAACATCGACCCTACAGATGATCGCTGGATCATCAATGGCGCCCATGATGCTCCTAAGCTACAGGACTACCTGGATGGCTTCATCAACAAGTTTGTTCTCTGCAAGAAGTGCAAGAATCCAGAGACCGACTATGTCATCAAGGATGGTCACATCCTGCTCGATTGCAAGGCCTGTGGTCAGCGCACCGACGTCGATATTCGTCTGAAGCTGAGCGGCTTCATCCTCAAGAACCAGCCCAAGAAGGGTGGTAAGAAGGATAAGGCAGAGCGCAAGGCTGCCCGCAGGGCTAAGCAGCAAGCCCAGGCGAACGGCAAAGAAAATGGCAACGGAAGCGGCGGAGAGAATTCCGAGAACGGATCCAATGAGAACGGCTCTAACCAAGACGAGAACGACGTCGGTAGCGACGACGAGTTTACACGCAACATCAAAGCTCAAGCCCAGGTCATTGATGCGCCCACTGCCGTCAAGGATGATGATTGGGCCGTTGACATGTCTGAGAAGGCCGTCAAAGCTCGTCAGAACCAACTGCCTGACACCTTCCGTCAGAAGCTCGTTCTCGGTGGTGCCGGTGGCGATGAAGATGATGAAGATGGAGAAGGCGGTGGGAACACCGTCTACGATGCCCTGGGCGACTGGATACAGGAAGAGGCTACCAAGACTGGTAACATTAGCAAGGTCGATGACGTTCAAGTCTACATCAAGGCCAAGGAACTTGGCATCGAGTCCAAACACAAGACGGTCTTGGTTCTCGTGCAGACTCTCTTCGACGACAACATTCTTACCCAGATTCCTAAGCGTGCTGGATTACTGAAGCAGGTACGTTGACATCGGATGGAATCCCTCATGGATAAAGTTATACTAACGCCGAGTAGATGATCACTTCAGAGCGCCACGAAAGGGCGTTGCTTGGTGGGATCGAACGTTTCCTGGCTGATCACCCTGACCTCATGACTAGCGATAAGATCGTCAAGATTCTCCACCAACTGTATGACAAGGACCTCGTCAGTGAGGAGTATGTCACAAAGTGGGCAACCAAAGCAAGCAAGAAATATGTCGATATTACGACCTCGAAGAAGATCCGCCGCGCCGCGGAGCCCTTCGTCAAATGGCTTCAGGAAGCGGAGGAAGAGGAAGAAGATTCCGATGAAGAGTAAATTGATATCAGCCCCAGCTGCTGTATTCATCTGCGGAGCCTTGGGTCTCGGGCTCTTTGTGCGCTGGGGCGCTTATCGTGTTTCTGTGTCTGTTGGCCTGCCTGATATGAGATGGCGCTTGCATCTCGTCCACTCTTTTCGCTTCACTAGGAACCGAAATGGTCTGCCGGTTGCGTGTACCCTTCTACTTCGCTCTATGTTATAGACAAAACAAGACTGGGTTCATGGGAGGATGGCATCGATGGACCGCGTGTCATTCGGCTTGTCTTTTCTCTGCTCATCATGTTCGTCTTCGTCGTTGTCGTTGTTGTAACAATTACCCTAAGTACTTCGCTCAATGGCTAGCACCGTCCACTCCTTTCAACTGATGCAACTTGTATGAAATGTGAGTCGCTCGACCCTACGAAGTCCTTGCGCAATATGCAAAGTACCTTCTAGGCCTTTTGTTTGTTCCTAAAACCGCATACAATCTTGTTTGCCGTAAACAAGCGGCTTACTACGTAACATCAAACACCATGTTGACGAAGTTTTTATAAGATACTATAATTTGTATGTCTCACAACTTCTCATGATAAAAAACCTGCAAGTTGTTAGCTACCAACGTCTCTTGCTCAACTGTAAAATGAAGGTCAGACAAGGATAAACTGAACAAGGTGTAAGGTTTAGAATATGTCGTTTCACGGTTTTTGGTCATCTGCCTCCACACTCGGCCATTGGGCAGGATAAGTCGTTATAAACCATTAAGGTGGCAGGCAAAAGAATAGCAAGAGAACGCTCGATCGGCGGTCAACACAATATGGAACCGTTGTTTATCTTAGGAACATACGTTATGGTTCTAAAATATATGCCTCATCAAAAGACCTCGCCTGTCTAACCCCCCCCTTCTTTTTCTTTTCTTTCTCTACCTCTCCTAAAGTGTGCGAAGGCAATACCAGAGTCCGAACTCATGCTCCCTCCCTGTCGCCTGCTTTGCGTCAAGTGTGAATTTAAGCGCCCAAGGAAGCCAAACCTAACTGAGAAAAAAAAGGCAACATGCTTAACAGATTGGCATTCCCAGTACCTGATGGTGATAATGGATTGACTGGACCAGGAAGTATGTGGCCTAGACAATGACAGTGAATTGGTTTGAATAGGGAATCCCAGTACCACGGTCCTTGAGTTCGCCGGCCGTGTGAGTTGAACATAGGGCAAAGACGCCAAAGCATGGACGATTGAATTCGTGAAGTCGAAGTACTGTTTTCGTCTCCTCCCTGAAAGCCAGGTCCCTAGATGACCCGTTTCTCAGATACTACTAAGAGCTTGGGCGCATAGACCTTTGGACAGGCGAAGGTCACGAAGTGTTGTTGACAAATTCGTCGTATGTGTAATGATACGAGAAGAGTTAGGAGATTTATTCACACCGCCCTCAAAGCTAGGCCACTGACGCCGATGGCAACAACTGTGGCAAAAATCCAGGGGCTAGCAATCCTGGAGAGGACGTTTCGACAAGCACCATGTAGTCTGGTTGAAAGACTGGTCAGCGAAACACCTGAATTGAAGATTCTCACACAACGCGAAATGCAATGCAAAGGGAAAACCCACCACCATTGAATACTAGGGGCCTCCTCAAGGTCCCTTTGACCTTGCGGCGTATTCCAGTACCCGGAAGAATCCTGAGCAACGTCCGTGGCATTGACGTTCCAATTACCATCAACCTGCTGGAAGTCATCGTTTCCACCAACGTTGTCCTTGACGTCGTTTCCACTGTTGTCATTACCGCCCCAATCTTCGGCGCCGTCAACGATAGAAAAGTGATCCGCGCCTTCTTCATCGCCAGCGGCAGCATCATTACCACCCCAGCCGTTGCCCTTCTGCTGTTTGCGTCGGCTTGGAGACCCAGCCTTGGATCCCGCAAAGCCCGTGCCGCTAGCAATGTTGCCGCCTGAGATTTTAGAAGCGGGCTTGTAAGAATTGCCCGAGTGATGACTTTGGGGTGGGGGAGACCAGGCACCAGGCATCGGCGGGGATGCTAATAAATCAGGCTGCTTATTAGACCGTGCGGTGTGTTTCGAACCAGAGTGGTGCGAACGCACACTGCCTGCGCCATTGTTCCGTTGGTTGGTGTCATCGTTGCCAGCACCGCCGGTATTCCAGCCGTCGGCAGTACTATCCGCTTTCATGCCCGAGTCAAAGCCCGAAGTATTCCAGCCACCAGTTTGGCTGTTGGTAAAACCATTACCTCCCGAAGCAGCCCAGTCGATGCCATTGTTATCAGTATCTTTGTTATATCCTATTGCGTTCCAATTGTTGTCATCCTTGTTGTTGTTGTTGGCGTCGTCATTGTTATTGTTATTATTACCGTTGTCATCGCCGGCGTCTCTAGCTGACGTGTTGTTGTCGTTGGCCCCATCAACGTTGCCGTCGACATTGAGATTCCTATACCCATTATCACCAGCGTCTGTATTACCATCACCGTTACCTTTGAGGGGGCTGCCTCCGCTAGCACGACCATGGACGTTGTTCCCTCGGGGAAAAGCCGGTTGCGGGCTGTTATCCTTACTGTCGCCTCTGTTGCTATACGAAGGAAACGGTGGCTGTGGACTGTTCTCTTTGCTGCCACTTCTATTGCTCCACCTGTCGCGGGAGGCCTGCAATGCAGCACTATCATCTGCAATCATTTTTCTTACTGTATGCTCTATGTCTTCCAGAGGACCAGCAGCACCGTTCTTCACGGGTTGTCGCTTAGGGCCTAAGGCGCTCTGAGCACCTCGGCCGTGCTTACCCTGTGCCGAACCACGGGATCCGGCTGGAATCTGTATCGGGGATCCGTTATAACCTGTGACTTCAATGGATTGGTACGGAGTCATATTTGATCTGAACCCTTCTTCGCGGTCCTTCCTTGGGGGAGACGGGGACAGGTCATATTGGTTGCCCATCTTCGTATTGGCAGGTTCAGCAGTCGGCCCGCCTCCAGGAGCGGCTACGCCATATCCTTGAAAGTGAGGGTGCATGTACTGCGTACCATTGTCATAAGCCGACGCCATAGGTGATACGTGAGAATGAACAGGCTGTCCAGCCACTGTTGCAAATCCATTATACCAGGGGTTCTGCGCAGGGTGTGGTACACCGGGAGGCAAGTTTTGGTGGCTGTATACACGCTTGGGATATAGTGTACCGTGGGGATTGCCGTAAACAGGACCATGGAAAACTCGCATGATTCCGCCTTCATGGTCGTAGAAAGCGTTTGGTCGAGGATCTTCGCTCCCTTCCACAGCATGTTCCACCTGGAGCACCTGAGAACGAGGCGGCAATAGAAACTGTACTTGGCGCATCTCAGGGGGAAGGTGAGCAGGTGGAAAGCTCTTTTCCGGCTTTTCATGTGATTTCCGCTTATTATTGGTCTTGTCATTTGCTTTCGCCTTCTTCCTCCCCTTCTTGATCACCTCTTGAGGTGGCTCCGGTTCGGAAGCGGATGTTTCTTCCTCGTCCTTAGTCTTCTGCTTCTTGCCCTTCTTTTCAACCACCTTGGTAAATTCAGCCTCAGAAAGAGACGTATCTTCTTCTTCTTCGGCATTTTCCTGCTCGTTGACGTTTTTGCTACGTTTCCCCTGCTTGGCGTGTCCCTGTACCTTCGGCTTCCCCTTCTTCTTTGGGGGTTCATCCTCGGATTCCTCTTCAGAACCGGATTCAAGCTCGGTTTCGGTTGCTGTGGCTTCAGTGAGTCCGGAATCCGTGTCAGTCGCAGGAGTCCTCCCTTTCGTCTTGCTCTTCTGACCCAGGCTTTTCTGACCGGCGTTGGCTTTCTTGGATTTTTCGCTGGAGTCTCGATTGGCCTGCTTGCCATTGCCCCCCCCTTTCCTGGCTACGTGCTGGGCGTGTATGACAGCATCGGAGGCGTCGTCATCACCGGTGTCCTCACCAGTCGAGTCAAATTTCACCTTCCTCGGGTTCTTATTTTTGCTTTTGGCCTGCTTCAATCGCTTCAGTTTCTTTCTTCCTTCAATACACTTGGAGCATGGGCAATCGGGTTCCGGTTCCAGTTCAGAAGATGGGTCCTCGTCCGGCATTCTCGACTCCTCAACATCGGTTTCCTCATCATCGGCACTGACCTCTGGTTCTATCTTGGGTGTTTCTCTCATGGCAGACTTGGTCGGTTCTTTAACCACACGCATAGGTTTAGTAAGCGCCACTGTTCGATCATCCCGGGGAACAGCAAGTTGAACAAAGTCAGAGTCATCGTCCGAAAGAAGCTCGAAAGAGATACGACGACGAAGTCCACGAGGTTTCTTGGGGGGAGGGAAGTTCTGGCCCAGCATCCACTCACAGAATGAATGCGGTGGCATGGTGGTAACGGCAGAAGCGCACAACTGAACGTCTCAGGATATTGTGGTGATGTGTGTGCAGACACAGATGCAGAGTTGAAGATGGTTCACAAGAGAGTGACAAGTGAAAGTATCTAGGTAGAAGTGATAGGCGGTGCCTTGGGCCAAAGATCCTTCGGGCCAAGAGGGGGTATGTGTAGTGGGATGAAAAGGAGGCACATGGACATGAGGGATATTGGCAGGGGGAATATGAAAGCGCAGCGAAAGAAGAGGAATATGCTTGAGGAGATCGGGGTAGGTGTACAGGCTTGGTGTCCGTCAATCAAGAGGGACATACGGGTATCTATCGCTTTCGTTGCCCAGTTACCAGCGTTCAACGGGCAGGTTGCTTCTCAGAGCACCATCGCGTTGCTGAATGACAATGACTTTCTGCCTAGGGAGATCTCATTACCAATATCATACTGCGGCTGATAGATACCTAGAGGATGTCATAGTCTGGCCTTTTCTCGTAGCTCGACGTCGCTCCACTTCTTGTTGATGTTGATGTTCTGCCAGTACGCCCACGCACCTGCCGCAACCCCCAGCGGTGGGAACAGAAGGCACAGCCAGTTCCACCAGGGAGGGCAGCTCTTCCGTATCTCGTCCATGCAAGCATCTATACTCGCCTTCAGCTGCTCCCGTGAGCCGTCGTTCCACACCACCACACCCTTGCCTTGTCCTCGAGCCTCACATCTCTTGGCCTTCAATCTTACATCCGTCTGGCTGAGTACCCGGTTCTGGGCGTCGTCGTGGCTGAGGTGTGGATCGCGCTCCATGAGTCTCTTCATTTGTACCTCCGGGTCTTTAACTGCAACCACCATGACAACCCCGGATAGCTTATCCCAACCACTCTCGAACAACAGGGGAACGTCAAGCACGACGGCCCAGCTACCTCTCAGGTAATTCTTCATGATGGCCTTATAGACCTCTCTCCTGACTTCGGGGTGCACAATTCCATTGAGCACGCCGCGATCCTTCTTTCGCTCTGCGCTATCGCCGAAGACACGTTTTCCGAGGGCAGGCCTGTTCAATGGTCTGCCTTTGCCATCCACCCCATTCTCTGGCATTTCCTCCGACACGGGGACCAGAAGATCTGGAGTTGTCGATCCAAAGTGCTTTACAATGGCATTATATCCACGAGTGCCCGGTTCGACGACCTTACGTGCAAGTATGTCGGCATCAATGATGGGCAGTGAGTACGGGTGTGAGGAGAGTATGGATGAGACGGTCGATTTGCCAGTGGCTATAGAGCCAGTCAAGCCTATGAAAAGCATCGCAGCGTTGATATGGGCTTCAGTGGGCTTGCATAGGTTTGAGTAGAGCACTGAACGTCTGTTATAAGGTATTGCGCCTGACGTCGCTTTTGATATAACAGGCTTGGACGAATCGCCGAGGCTCAAGACGTCCAGTGTACCCAAGGTTAGGCGGATCCAGGGTTGGAGTACGTACCTGCTCGAACGCTAGGTACCTGGGTGCTCAGTATCATTGTACCATGCATGTATAAGGTATTGATGTATTTATCGCGATCAGGGACACGGCTTATCGCTTATCAGAATTAGTAGCTATCTCAACAGTATCCAGCACCTGCTATTACACTAGGTAGGTACTAGCATGTAACTATATAAAGTACCTAGTTTTTCTTCTTCCTCCTTTCCCCCAAAGGTACTTTCTCCTAGTTACAGACTTGTTACGTGATAGTTCTACCTCATTCACGTCGTGTAAAAAGAAGAGGGAAAGGGAAAAAGAGGGTTGAAGTCCTGACAGGAAGCGCCTGTATCTACCTAACCTGAGCCTGCTTGGATGCTTGAGCGGAGCCAATTATGCCCAGCAATGAACCCTGAAAGATCTACCTTAGGTATGTAGTTGGTGCAGCATTGCGGGGGAGGGGTAAAATCTTTAGTTATTCTTAGCTGAGGGGCATGAATTTTTTTCTCTCTATGTGAGAAATTGGGGCACATAGATGTCACAGCTACCGTTCCACTGGCAACACATCTGCTTTCTTCCTCTTATCTTCGTATATAAGGGCCGGTCAATAAGAATTGAAATGGTATCACTGTTTCACGACGGCTAGCCAGCTGAAAGTCGCAGACTCACCGAAGAGTCGCCGTACGACCATCCCGATTCTAGTATTCGAACCACCAAACAGCAACCCCCTGATCTTTACACTGCTGTTCTCGTGCTTCCTCCCATTCTAGCCATGGAAAGCCTCAGAGTTTTGTTGATTGGAAACGGGGGCAGAGAGCACGCGATTGCTTGGAAGTTGAGCCAGTCACCCCTGGTCGAGTCCATCATCGCAGCCCCTGGCAATGGAGGCACAGCTACATGCCCCAAGACGGTCAACGATAGTTCCGTGTCAGCTGATGATTTCTCTGCACTACTCCAACTCGCGCGCAAGAACAACATCAACTACGTTGTCCCAGGCCCAGAGGCGCCACTAGTAGCTGGAGCTGTTGACTTTTTCAAAGCAGCTGGCATCGAGAGCTTCGGGCCGTCTAAGAAGGCTGCGCGGATGGAAGGAAGCAAAACCTTCTCCAAAGACTTCATGAAGAAACACAAGATACCTACGGCGGAGTTCGAAAATTTCTCTGACTATGAAAAAGCCTGCCAGTATCTCGACCGTGTGGAGCACGATGTTGTGATCAAGGCTGATGGTCTTGCGGCTGGCAAGGGAGTCATCATGCCACAGTCTAAAGAGGAAGCTCAACAGGCCCTCAAGGACATCATGTTGAAGAAAGAGTTCGGATCAGCAGGGGACGAGGTCGTCATCGAGGAGTGTTTGGCCGGCGATGAGCTGAGCGTCTTGACATTCAGCGACGGATATACAATCATATCTCTGCCTCCTGCGCAAGATCACAAGAGAATTGGCGAAGGAGACGTTGGCCTCAACACGGGAGGTATGGGATGCTATGCGCCGACCAATATTGCTACACCTGCACTCATCGCTCAAATCGACCGAGACATCATTAAGCCGACTATAGATGGCATGCGTGCAGACAAGATGCCCTTTGTTGGCGTTCTGTTTACTGGATTGATGATCACTTCATCAGGACCAAAAGTTCTCGAATATAATGTGCGGTTTGGAGACCCAGAGACACAAACCGTTCTCCCGCTACTCTCCGAAGACACAGACTTAGCCGAGATTATGTTGGCCTGCTCAGGCAACTACCTTGACAGCATTGCAGTCAAGATCCAGCCTAATTTCAGTGCTACAGTCGTGGTCGCTGCGGGAGGCTACCCAGAGTCATACGCCAAGGGTGATGAGATGACCGTTCAGACCCCGCCGGACGGAATCAACATTTTCCACGCAGGCACCAAGATTTCGTCTGATAAGAAAGTCGTGACTGCCGGCGGTCGGGTCATTGCCGCCAGTGCCACTGCCCCTGACAGCCTTCGTGCTGCTGTTGACAAAGCCTACGAAGGGGTCAAACTCATCCAGTTCAAAGACATGTATTACCGTAAAGACATCGCGCACCGTGCTTTCAAGCCTACTGACGATACGAAAGAGGCTTTGACCTATGCCCAAGCCGGCGTCAGCATCGATGCCGGCAATCAGTTAGTCGAGCGCATCCGCACCGCCGTTCGTTCGACAAAACGTGCTGGAGCTGATGCTGAAATTGGCGGTTTCGGTGGCGAAGTTGACCTCTCCAAAGCTGGTTATTCCCCAGATGCCCCCATCATGGTCGGTGCCATCGATGGTGTAGGTACAAAACTGATGATCGCGCAAGCTACGGGTAATCACAGCACCGTTGGTATTGACCTCGTGGCCATGAACGTGAATGACCTAGTCGTTCAAGGCGCTGAGCCGGTTATGTTCCTCGACTATTATGGCTGCAGCAAACTGAACCCGGAAGTTGCCGCTCAGTTCGTCGAAAGCGTTGCTACGGGCTGTCGGGATGCCGGCTGTGCCCTCGTGGGAGGCGAGACGGCTGAGATGCCGGGCATGTATCAGGCTGATGACTATGACGCCGCGGGTGCTGCCATCGGCGTCATGAAATCCAGTCACCGCCTCCCACGTCCCAATATGCAAGAGGGGGACATCCTACTGGGTCTTGCGAGCTCAGGCGTGCATTCCAATGGCTTCTCCTTGGTGCGTCGTATCCTCCAGCGCGAGCAGCTTGGCTATTCGGATTCTGCTCCGTGGGCGACAGGACAAGAGGTCGGCGAGGCTCTTCTCACGCCTACAAAGGTATATGTGAAATCTGTTCTATCTGTACTGCCCCAGCTCAAGGGGCTCGCGCACATCACTGGAGGTGGACTCACAGAGAATGTCCCCCGCATGCTGCCTAAGCACCTCGCGGCTGATATTGACGTCGCGTCATGGCAGCTCCCGCCGGTTTTCGCCTGGCTCAAAAAGGCCGGCAACGTCACGTCTGCTGAACTGGCACGGACATTCAATGTTGGTGTTGGCATGATCGCTGTTGTTGATGCAAACGAGGCTGAGGCGGTGTTGGGCAAGCTACGAAATGCCGGGGAGACTGTCTACACTATCGGAAAACTGACGAAACGCGAGGACGAGGGATGTATCCTGAGTGGACTTGAATCCTGGAATTAAAAGTATTAGAAAAACCAATAGAAAACTGCCCCAGAGGCGAGACTTGTTCCGGTCTCCAACATCGTCCGTATCAGATACTGGGCCAAATTGAGTAGCAGCGGATTCTGTATGCTAGGGGAGTTGGCATCCTTAAGAGGTGGTTCATGGGATGCCCCTTTGCACTTGAAAAGTCACCGAAACCCATAGATGATAGAGGATCGGCACGATTGCAACATTAGCTCAAGGCTGCCAGGGCGTCTGAAGGCTGCTGACACCGGAGCTATTTGAGTTCTATGCACTATCATATGGAGCAATTGTTCGTTGATAGCATGATACAAAACACAGCATTTATGCACATATACAGGATTGGTAAAAGCGACCAAAATAGCTTGTAAATAGTATTAAAAAAGGAGTCAAGTCTCATGATCGAACAAGGATTGTTGTAAATCCTATCCATGGTCACCCCTTGGCATGTTTGTAAGAAGCGAGTAAAGCAGACAACCAATGTAAAATGAAGTAATCGATATCTACTATTCGATGGGTCTTGCCTACCTACACCTAACGCCTGTAAACCCTCAACGACCTTAACAACATCTGAACCTCATATAAGCTTTCTATCAATACAAAAATTTCAAAAGTCAACTATGCTTGCTCTCAGGTCCAAAATGGACACACTTGGGGCTATATTTCCCCATCCCTCCATGCTACACTAGCGCCATCCTCGTTGCTTCCTTCCCACTCCCTACAAGTGCCATACCAGTTCCGCTGAGCACAATTAGGCTGAAATGGTTGCGTTGTCTTGGATTCTGGGTCTGACGTGGCGGTGGCTGTTGGTATTGAAGGTGGTGAGGTGATTAAGTGGGTTTGAGATGCTGTACTCGTACCACTGGTGGTTTTGTCCTTGCAGCCACCAAACCAACCTGGTGTTTCACAGGTAGAAGTAGATGTACTAGTGGGTGTACCAGATGTAACCGAGGTTGTGGTGACTGGAACTGTCGTCGACGAAGTTGTCGTAGTCTTATCGTTGCAACCGAACCAGCCGGGAGTCTCGCAGGTTGACGTCGAGCTACTGCTGGTAGTCGTAGCAACACTTGTAGTCGTGGTTTCGTCCAGGCATCCCCACCAGCCAGGAGTCTCGCAAGTTGCTGTTCGTGTACGCGTCTTGGAAGTGGTAGAGCTGCTACTCGAAGAGGTACTTCCGTCCGTGCTGTTGCTTTCATACATCTTCCAGTTCGCACAATCTCGACATTCTGGAGTAGATTTGCATTCAGGCACACTGTCGTATTTCTTAATGACGTCGTTGATGACCGATCTTATCTTATGGGTACCAATCCCGACACGCCAGCCATGATCTGCAACGGTGTCGTAAGTACACTCATATCCGGTATGGCATGCCGATTCCAGAGCATATCCACCGTAGGAACACGAAGCCGTGGCACCGTTGCATGTGCCGACATAAATAGGATCGGCAGTATGCCCAAAATGGAACGCCCCGGTGAACTCGCGCGTCTGGGGGAATCTAGGCTCGGCATGTGGAGGGACGGGAAGCCCTAGCCGTCCAGCTGCCATGGCTTCAGGGACGGCCTCGAAGGTGACAACGGGCACACCATAGGTAAGACCCAAGAACGAGCTCACAGCCCCCCCTAGGGAATGACCCACGATCCAGATATTCGAATCCGGGTACAGTTCGGTGACATTGGAATACAGCTCTCGAGCAGCCTGATAGTAACGATTTTCCTCGCGCAGGGCTTGCGAAACACAAGTAGTGTTGCACTGGTAAGTGCCCGTGGCGCAGTCGCAGACTTGGTGATACGTCCATTGGCCCTGTTGTCCGCAGCAGCAGCTGAAAAAGAGGTTGTCGTTGATCTTGTCATTGGTTGTGGTACCTTCCCCGTCAAACACGGCCGGCGACGTCCCTTTGAGACCAATGACAATAGTCGAGTTGCTCTCGTCTCCCCAGATATGTCCTCGAAGTCCATCGCTCTCCCAGCCAAAGTCAGCACTTCTATTGAACGGTTCTCCCACTTCGTCCCACTCTGGTAGATTGGGATTCTCGACATAGGCGTTGGCGGCGATGAGTGCCATCGTCAAGACGGTTTCTTTATCGGTGATGTTGGGACCGGGCACATCGTCAATGGACCAGGCTGATGGGGCGCTTGCAAGTACATAGCCTCGTTTACGGGACTCAGCGACTAAGGGATCGACAGTGGCTGGCCTTCGGTCAACCAGTCGCTCAATCTTCCTGGGTTCGCTCTTCGCTTTGAGGGGCGGCAATCGCTCACTGATATGGCCATCATCATCTGAAAGCCACACTTGAGCGTCGGGGTGAGTAATATCTCGTTTGCGGTGAAGGCCGGGATGCCGATAAGTTCCGTGGTGAAGCACCTGGCGAAGTGTCTGTGGTGGGATAGTCAGCAAACGGAGCGCAGCAAGGCCAGATAGATCGAGATAAGGTAGGTGCTTACAAAAGTATGTTCGGCGGGCTGGGGAGGCTCAGGTACTAAGGGGGATAATATAGGATCGGGAGGAAAGGCTTCGGAGCTGGCGATGGTAGCGGCAGCCGGAGAGGCAGATATGGCGAGGAACGAGAGCAAGAGTTGGGCGGTCACTCTGCCAGCAGAGTTGCAGGCGGAACCAGGCCGTTTCCGTCTGGGGATCATAGTTGAGGTTATTGCATGTGACCTAGAAGAGAAAATCTAAGAGTTGACCGCAGGATGGATTTAGACGTTGATAATGATACCACAGAGAAGAAAGAAGCCATCAAGTGATAGAAAGAATGAATGGCGATGGATGCGCATAATAGCAGCAGTGAGCACTGGTAGAAGGTTCCCCACAAGTGTTATCGCGTGGCACGGTGCCGATGACCTATGACAGCATACAAGGGGACCGCACCCAAAAGTAATTGGCTGGATGTGATGCTCCGATGTCCGGTCCAGTGTAGAGCACCTTGAGGGGATATGTACATTGGGTACATCTTGCTCAGATACCTTGGTGCAGGCTTACTTACCTGCCTGGAATACCGCCCACGGCTAAGTACCTGTCCTAGAGGACGAGGTACCTCTTCCACTCCACCCTGGTTATTTCCTAGGCACATGAGATAGCTCCTACATAACTCATACCCGCACTTACCTGCTTACATACCTAGGTGCATAGGTCTCCAGTAGGTACATGCCTTAGGTGCATACCTAAGCAAGTATGCAGTGGCAGCGGGACTGAGGTCGCCAGCTCTGGCGTCTAGGACCTGCCAGATTGGAACTTGACGCATAAACGCGCTGGGCCCGCAAGTCAAACGTTAGAGAGCTTCCAATACAACACCGACAGCTCTCATCTTGCGCTGCGCTGCCTCTCGTGCCTTTGTCTCATGCTCTTGGTCAACACGCCTGTCCGTCTGATTCTCTGCCTGGTAACAGCTTCATGTACCCATAGCCTAATTCTTGGGTTTCTCGCCCATGCGGCTCGTAATAGTTTGTCATAGCTACCTAGTCCGAATCTTATCGTGTTCCTTAGTCCACCTCAAACCACCTCGTCTTCCGTGCTTGGCTAGAAGAGCTACTGTACCATCATCCCTGCAATAGTTTCACCTCGCCTTCGCCAGTTACACCTCGAGATTTTCTGATAGTCTGCCTCCTTCTGATACTTGAGTCGGCTGGTACGCTCTCAGTGAACCCTCTACAATGATCTCCCAAGGCGACCAACTGCGCTGACCATCATGACTTCTAGTATCCTTGGACAAGCATTCATGCCTAGGACACCTTCTGAGCCTCGACCTGGGTCTTTGAGGTCTACAAGAACCTCTTCGTTCCCTCGACAGCCTGTCACCGATCTCGTTGACCCTCTGAGTCAGCCCCGAAGAGCCAGCACCGTTCACAATGGCACTACCCCGGAGGTCAACATCGTGCCTCATACGCCCCAGAGAGCCGACACGTTCGAATCGGAAGTTGGCGAAGATGAGCCCGAAATACCACGAGCTTCAGTTGATATGGATGCCATTCCTATCGAGCTGGTGAGCAAGGTTGACAAGTAAGCTGGCGACCTTGCCCTCCAGTCGATCAAAAAGTGACTAATTCGAACTCTTATACAGTTTTATCGATTCGCTGTCAGCCAGAGTGCATGCCACGCCACCCAACATAGATAACCTGTCCAAGATATTCCAGGATTTCTATACAGTCGCCGCCCAGCACATACAAACACATGTCTCCAGTCTCGCGACTCGGCAAATTCGTGAAGCCTCCCCCACACCTTCGAATTCGACTAGAGCCTCGGCCGCGAGTCTGTTGCGCGCCAAAGCTGCCTCTCTGGGCAAAGACAAAGCCAAGGCGACTACGACCAAGGAACCGGAGCAGCAGATGTTGACAGCTGAAGAATACGCCGACAGGAAGAAGGCACGGAAGGCACTCGAACAGAGCAGGATTCTCCTGGAGGAAGCGGTAGAGAGACGTTTATGCGAAGGCATATACGACCGAATATACCGCCACAGAACAACGCAAGATGAGGCACAAGATGATAAATTAAGGTCCAAGACCGCAGCATTGGCCTTGGTCGGGATAGGTCCCGCAGATCTGGGGGTAGACCTTAGCGAACCTGGAGAGGATGCAGAAGTGCTAGCCAAGAGACAAGAAGAGATCAGGGAGAGCTTGGAACAAGCGCGTAAAGACTTGCTCTTGATGAATGAGAAAAGGTATCCCCTGGGCAAACTGAACTACCTCAAAGCGGCCCATAAAAGCATCGTCGACACACTGTCCAAGTTTCATCCATCTTCTTCAGCTGATGAGATCATGCCCATGCTCATTTATACCTTGATCACGATGCCGCCAGAAAACTTAAACGTCATAAGCGACTCGAACTTTATCCAAAGATTTCGGTGGGAGGAAAAGATGGAGGGAGAGGCGGCCTACTGCTTAACGAATCTTGAAGCTGCGATAACGTTCCTACAAACCGTTGATCTGGCAAGTCTGAGAGCCGATGAGCCGTCAACTGGGCCATCCAAGTCAGACAGTCAACCCGGAACCCCAAAGACCGAAACCTTCCCTCCGGCTTACACTGCTGCATTATCAGCGGTGACGCCGGGCGCAGCCGAAACGAGCTCCGAACATGCCCAGAGCATCAAAGCGTCGCAGTCGCCTGCAGGCCTTCGAGCCGCAGTCCAACGACGCAGGCTTAGTGATCTGATTCAAACTCCAGCTCAGGCTATTGGGACGGCGAGCGACTCGTTCTTCAATACGGCCGACCAAGGTATAAAGTCGATTGGCAACAGTCTTGGCGATAGCTATAAATTTTTGCTCGGAAAATTGAGGGACAGCAGCGCTGATGGACGAGAGCTGGTCATACCACGCACACTGGACGATGCTCGCAAGCTGATTGGAACCCCTCCACCTGATGATGATGTCTCGGTTGATGGCTCATCTGAGGTCTCGCGTGAAGATCGGCTACTGTCGCTTGTAGGTGGCAAAAGAACAGCGCGAGACCACAGCACGGATAGTATCAGAAGTGGGCGAAGTGCAGGTAGCTCCAAGAAGGTAGCATTCGCCGAAGAAAACAAAGAAAAAAGCGCTGCTGCTGCTATGGGCACAGCACCACCTTCTAATCCTGCGCTTGTTGAGTCGATGCGCAACCTGGGAAATTCCATCAATCCCTTGAACCGCTTCTCAGGTATGATGAGACCATTTGGCCGATCCATCACCACTCCAACGCTTAGCGGCAAAGACATGGCTGGAAAATCTGTAGAAGGTGGCGATTTAGCTACGGTAAAACTATATTGTCTCTTCTGTTTGTATATAAGTCATCGCTGACCGCCCGACAGGCCTTTCCAGATATCGCACCAGCATTGCCATCAAAGACGGACATGCCAAAGATCGATGGTCCCAAGAAGCGGCTCATGGAGCTGCAAAACCCTGCAGATCTCAGACTCGGCGAGGTGCTCGAGTTGCTACGGGATTACCGACGATTGGCTACCGCACTCAAGGATAGAGATGCATTTAAGGATCAATGATGTAAACATCATTGAGTCTTGCAGTGGAGTTTCTCGACTGTGCAGAGGATTAGAGACAGACATCAATTGGAAACAAAGGTCGTGTGATTAGGCATTTGCATCGGAAGGAGTTGACACGATTTGGGAATCGAGGTTGTCATTTCACTGTAGCATATCGGGCCTGTCAGGGAATGATTGGCTAGGAACGAAAAGTGCTGTAAACACTGGTATACACACGGTCATGGGAATCCCTTCCTCTGCGCATGCAGGCGGCAGACGCGCCGTGCCTCTGTCAACAATCGTTCCCCTTGTAACAGCCACGTTCTATTTGAGAACTGTCTATGCAATCTTTAAACGCGTGTTTCTTGCTATCGCGCACAGTAAAAACGACTCTTTCCACTTACGATACGAGAGTGAATTCCTGAGGGTCGGCCCTTAAACTACCTCAAGTAGTGTGCATCACCAAAAGCAAAGACCGAGGTCAGGCAGTTGATCTACATGAAATACATCCAACTCCTGCATAGTATCCTATTAACAATGGTTCCATTTCTAAATCGTTTCGTGAACTACTAATGTTGTCGAATTAAAAACTGTTTATTTTGATTAAAAAATTAAAAAATTATAGAGCAAGCAAGCAGTCTGCTCATATAGTATATAGCACCTCTATTGTCTTACATTTCCACAACCTCCATAGATTCACTACTTGAACATCATAAGTGATAACTACTTAAATTAATAGAAGATTGTTTTAAACTTGGATTTTAATTTAGCAGGTGGATATTATTTATAAACCAAATAACCTATACCTGTCTGTTGCACAAACGCCGACTCATGTCAACCCCAGTAAAACAGCGAACACCCACTCCACACGGAACACCAAATCGATGCCAATACCCTATGTTGATACTGTTCCGAACAATCCAACCAATATAATGTGGATTGGAGCGCCTCTGCTTTCTTTCTCATCCCCCTCGTCTGGCCACTTTAATGGTCGCACGTCAACTCGGCAACTCTGCTGCAGGAATTGGCCCGTGCTGTGTTGACATATTTAATTAATCTAAGTATGCCCTGTAGATACAATCCATGGATATATTCAATGTTTCGGCTCCAAATGCTGTCTGGAAACTGTGGAAGTGTGGTATGAGGCGATCCTCGAAGTGCTAAGGTTTGAGCGTGCCTGACTTTAGTGAATTCCATTGCTCTTCTTCACAGGGCTAACGCGACCATTGGTGATGTCCTGCAAGACGCCTCCTGTACTGGGTTCTGATGATCCAATCATCTTCTCCATAAAGGATATGTAATCATACTGGGGCTGACCGCGATCCTGCGCCATATCAGGGCCACTGTGCAGCGGCACGATTTCACAGAGCTTTTCTATCACCTCGTCTGGGACAAGTGAGTGCCTCAGATCCATCTCTGTGACGTATGGCTTCCCATCGGCGACCTCGCGGAAAGACTGGAAGACCTGTTCCGCTGTATTCTGATCTTCAGTCACATCAACCATGAAGCGGATGAACTGCTCAAAGGTCACACGATCACGGCCACGTGACGTGTCCATAAAGTAGTCATGCATTTCGTCCTCGCTAAAAACAAGGCCTAATGATGCCAAGGCGGCCGAGAACTCGAGCTCAGACAGAGAGTTGGTGTCATCGCGGTCGAAATGCCGGAATACGGACTCGAACTCTTCGAGTTGAATAGGTGTTAAGTTCGTCATGCTCCGCGCCACCATCTGATTCTCTAGGAACGAGAGCTTCTTCTGGACCGAGGTCTTGACGAGCCCGAGCTCATAGGACAGTTCGTCGTATGTATACGTCGTGAAGTCGTTTTCTTCAATGTTAGCTTCTTGACATTTGGCGTCAACATCTGCGATTTTGCCCAAATACGCGTCGAGCGGTGGCAGGTTGTCGCTAAGCCTTTGTACGTGGAGAAGTTGGTCTTCGACCTCGCCTTCCAAGCCCGAAATAGCGACTTGCATAGTGTTGAGAGCCAGGGCAAAGTCGTTGGCTTTGTCTGCAAATGACTTGCGTAGAGCGTTCTTGATGTCCCTGATAGTTTCGTTGATGAGCTGGCCACGCGTGACCTCAGCCTTCGTCAGGTTGGCCCACTCGTGATCCATTGTCTCCAGCGACAGCTCTGGTGGAGGCTCGTAGGCTCTCAATCGGTACGTGCCCAACTTGGTCTTGATGTTGCCTAATAACGTTGCCAGCTCACTCTTCTCAGCAACCCAACCTCTCTTCTTGCCTCTTTTATGAGATGCAAATTCGACAGCTTGTCTCTTTGCGTCAACATAGGTGCCCTCAAAGCGGGCCTGTTGCCACTGCTCAATTTGCTCTCTAATCTCACGTAGCAACGCAGCCATTCTCCTCTCATAGGCGCTTTGCATCTCCCATGCTCCTTGCATGTTGTTAACAAACTTTTCTACACGTCGCCCGGCGTTCTCAACCTTTTCCATCTGGGAGAAAGCGTGGAACCAGTACGCGATGTAGGTCATCAAACTCCTCTCATCCGGCTTGGCCACGTCACACACATCTTCGACGTCAAGCAACGCAGGGATGCCAATCTCCTTGTTGGCGATATCAAATGCTAATTGCATGTTGCCGCGGTGGTCGGACTTGTCCAAGGCGTCGTAGTCAATAAGATCGGGTCGGTGGATATCTAATAGGGCACAGAAAGCCAGACCATCATTCCAGCTGGCGCTGAAATCCCGAACGTCCACTTCATCGTAGCAGGCGGTCTTTCGTTGACACCATAGAAGAAGACCCTCCTTGGCGGTCATGCCCTCTTCGTTAATATCGCTGATGGTAAATCGAAGAATAAGGGTCCATATCAAGCCGAGGATGATTTTTCGGTTGCCGTCAACGACATCTTCTGCACCAATGTTGGTCATTTGTATTCCTCTTGACTTTATGAAGTTGAGGGCCGTATTCGCATTTTCAAACTTCTGTACCCGAAGTTTCGGTTTCGAGGCATATCGTCCCAAGGATTCCTGGGAAAGGCACTCAAGTAAATGTATCAGGAGAACCTATGTCGGCGAATCTTAGTTGCTTGGGTCATTTGACAAACTGATTCAGAGACTTACACCATCGCTTAAGTCTGCAACAAGGTCTTTGACCTCTAGCCCTCTCGTTTCAATTTTGGTGTTTAGCCTAGCATTCCAAGCTCAGTCAATCCCCGTGGTCACCAGAATAGAAGTAATGTCTCATAGATTAATAAGGAAGTCTTGGCAGCTCACCATTTTGTGAAGGTCTTCTGTTGGACATTGATCCACTTGTGATCCATCTTGGTTAGGTTGGACCCTGGGGTCTCAGGGGCGGAGTCGTTAGAGTTGAGGGAATGTCTTTGGAATTTCTTGGGTTTCTCCCTCAGAGACTCCTTTCTACTCAAGGGCGAGCCAGAGAGAGTGGCGGACCGCTGGACGCGTGCGGCATGCGTCTCAGGCTGAGAACGGTTGGAGAGGCTGCTGCGCGTTCTTCGGGATCTCGGCGGTGTGTAGGGATGGCTATGACGGGCGGGGGACCGGTCTGGGGTAGGTGTGCGAGGGCGTTGCTGAGATGACGGCTGGACGGGCGAGGAGTCTGTCGATAGAGATGCAGGAGAATATGCAGCGTCGGTGGTAGCGGAGAATGCAGAGGCAGAGGCAGAGGCCGAGATAGAACATGCAGTAGGCGTGTCTGGTGTTGATCCCAACGAGGTTGCATCGGGCTGCCAGGTTGGGAATGCTTCGGTCAATGTGTACTCGACATCAACGATTGGTTGCCGAGGGGATTGGAGCCCGTCGGCGTGGGTGCTAGCGCCGACGCCCAATCCCCTATTCACATCCCCGCAAGAGCCAACTCTTGCGCCTGCGCTCGCTAATCGTGTAGCCAACGCCGACATCGTACCAGGGTCTCTTATCGATAATGGAGTACCCTTTGCAGGTGACGTTTGTCAAGGGGAACGGACGTGATCTACCACCCGCAGTGGCGGGGTTCTGAGGCCCGCAAGTGATCGGTAAAGTTATAGTACCTAAGGTAGTCGTTCCTTCGATCCTCAGGGACAGGCCGGCGAGCGTTGACAGTTGATATCTGCAGGTGCTTAGCGATACTGTGAGTGGTCCGGTGCCTATTCTGTCTTTTTTGATATTGGTGTACAAAACCACGAACACCTACACACACGGAGAGAGAGAGGGAGAAGGGGAGAGAGCGACGGAACACGGTAAAGAGAGAGAAAATCCTTAGGATGCGCCTGGTTTTCATGCGACGCAAGAGCCTCTATTCAAATAGTAGCTCTCAAAGCCACCTTCACCCCCTGAGTAACATCTCTAAGAATCTCAAGGACGTCCTCTCCCTATAGCACCCGCCCTAAAGGCTGTTCCCACTGAGAATACCCAAGCTGTATATGTGCTGCACCGAGCCATCTGAAACACGATATGGTCCCGCATTCGAACTCACGATTCGATGGCTTCTTTACATCAGGCATGGATCACTCGTCGTCGTCGGCAACCTTACGCAAGTCCTTTAGGTACTTAGGTATATACTGTTACTCGATTAGTCGATCATCCCCGGTCGGGAGGCTGTGCGCATTGAGGGCCCATTGAGCATTTTGTAGTCGATCACCGGGGTTGGCTTTATTATAGATCCGTCTCCCACCCTAGGGATGGGTCTCATTTGCCCAATCGAGAGCCCACGACTTTCTGGAGGCGGATCCTCTGAACAGAACTCGCTCTACGCTCCCCTACTTGCTACAACGGATTCCACGAGAATGATTGCGTAGCGCGCTGCCATTCGCCGGCGGCTAGAATCTTGAGACCGAAGCGATTCGAGCATCCCTCCATGATCCGTTTCTCATTCACATCTCGCAAGGGTGGTACCTTGAGCACCTTGAGCGTTCGTCGATCCGCCCATTGGAGTGCATGAAGTACATCGGTTAGTTGTGACGGGCAACGCCTCAATGAGGCCCAGAGGACATCGGCTTATCTCAAGGTGCAAATACCATGCACTTGTTCCACATAAACCAACTACAATTTCATTTAAGCTGTTCCCTGGCGCGAATCGCGACCCCGTTGAAGTTACCCTGCGTACGTCAAAGACCTGCTCTCAAGGGTGCCATATCCCCTGAAGTCGAGCGTGAAGCAGTCGCTTTCAATTCGAAAGTCTCAAGTGGAAATAGAAGGGTTTGTTGGCATATCCCTAAGGGCAGGTCGTGTCTGTCCGGCATTACGCCATACTTTTTCAGGAGTCTAGGTACCAATTCACACAACGTGAAGACTCGTTTGATGGCCGGAAGCAAAACTCGCACGGCATTTTAGCAAATAAACAGAATAATGCCCGCCCGAGCCGTGATCTGAAGCCGGTCATATGAGGCTGAGGTTGTGTGAGGTTCTTAGGCTAATGGTGCACCAGGCGGTTGCATCAGCCGCTGTACCAGTGAATTGGGGATACAGGACCACCACAGTTGTAGGCGCGCGCACAATTGCTTTGGCATCAGGTTAGAGTGCTGTACGGTTGCTGCGTATGTTCTGCCTGCGTGCTTGGACAAAGTTGAAGGTTCAAGAACTGGAAGCGTGGAGCAGTGCAGTAGAGCGCGAAGGTCGGCAAATGAACCTTCATATGTTCTGACGCTGTGCAATGGGTGGCAGCACAGTCCATGGCTGCTAACAGATATCGTTCAGAGATCGTTTACATGGAGGGCCGGCGTGACTTACAGTGAAAATTCTGCCTATGATGGGATCACCGCACTGTGCTGACCCACAAGCATGTACTTCGCTCACGTCAGTTTCCGAGGTTGAGGATTTTCGACAAGCCCCGGCAGAGAAAATGGTAGCAGTCCCTTGACGCTCACCTGACGGGAACGATAAATCATGGCTTCCAGGTCAAGACTTGCTCCGATTGCCAGGCGCGCAGCGGCGCCCGGTCTTCTGCGATCTGCCAATGCCTCTTATTCACTCTCCCGCCCTGTCCGCTGCATCACGACCACGGCGGCCAGATATTTCCGATGTTCGGCCCCACGAACTGCCAAATTCACCACCGACACCTATCCTGAGATCAAGCGCGACCCCAAGTTTGCCCAAATCACCAAAGAACATGTTCACTTCTTCAAGAATCTCCTCGGGAAGGAATCTGCAATCATCGATGGCGTCACGGCCGAAGTGTCTGCCGAAGACATGGAGCCATACAACGGCGATTGGATGCGGAAATATCGAGGTCACTGCAAGCTGGTACTGAAGCCTGGGTCAACCGAAGATGTTAGCAAGATTTTGAAATACTGCAACGACAATATGCTCGCTGTCGTTCCCCAGGGTGGCAACACTGGCCTTGTTGGCGGCTCTATCCCCGTCTTCGACGAGATTGTCATCAATGCCAGTCGGATGAACCAGATTCGGTCTTTCGACGATGTGAGCGGTGTTTTAGTCGCCGATGCAGGTGTTGTACTAGAAGTTGCCGACCAGTTTCTCAGCGAAAAAGGCTACATTTTCCCTCTGGACTTGGGCGCCAAAGGTTCATGCCACATTGGTGGCAACGTTGCTACCAATGCTGGTGGTCTTCGGCTTCTACGCTACGGTAGCCTGCACGGAACTGTCTTGGGTATTGAGGCTGTCTTGCCTGACGGTACCGTCGTAGATGATCTATGCACCTTACGGAAGAATAACACAGGATACGATCTGAAGCAACTCTTCATTGGCGGGGAGGGAACCATTGGCATGATTACGGCTGTTTCTATTCACTGCCCGCAAAGGCCAAAGGCTGTCAACGTCGCTTTTCTTAGCGCGGACTCTTTCGAGAAAATTCAACTCGCTTTTAGGGAGGCGAAATCTGAGCTTTCTGAAATCCTCTCTGCGTTCGAACTCATGGATAACTACAGCCAGGATCTTGTTTATAAGGTTCGACAGAACAAGAAGCCGCTCGAGGGCGAGCATCCTTTTTACTGTCTTATTGAAACTAGCGGATCCAACTCTGAACATGATGCCGAGAAGCTGGAGAAATTCCTTGAGGACGTCATGTCGAAAGATATCGTCTCGGATGGTGTCCTCGCCCAAGATGAGACACAGATCAAGTCTTTATGGAGCCAAAGAGAAGGCATTCCTGAATGCCTAGGTCACTGGGGTGGGGTATATAAATATGACGTTTCGATACCCCTTAAACAGCTCTACGAGCTGGTCGACGAGACCAGGCAACGCATCGAGGAAGCTGGCTTGAAGGGCGATAGTGATGACTTTCCAGTCGTCGAAGTTGTTGGGTATGGCCACATGGGCGATTCAAATTTGCACCTGAATGTCGCTGTACGAAGATACGACAAGCGGGTCGAAGAAGTCCTGGAGCCCTTCGTCTACGAGTGGATCGGCAAGGTTAACGGCAGCATCAGCGCTGAGCATGGGTTAGGGATTGCGAAAAAGAACTACATTGGCTACAGCCGAAGCGAGACGATGATTCAGTTGATGAAGCAGATAAAAAAGCTCTATGACCCTGTGAGTCATTTCTCCATCCTCCCTCCCTATGATCACTATTTTACATAATGCTAACATATCATCCTCAGAATGGCATCATGAATCCGTACAAATATGTATAATATATGAATAGACTGTACGAAAGAAGGCATCACTCGTAGATATCTAATCACTTTCACAACCCTTTGCGGCCGTGGCCTCCTAGATCACCAGTGAGAGCCATTTGTGTACACACAATTCCACCCCAGAGCTCGAAGCAGCGTGTTTTATTGCAGGTAATATTTCAAGGACAGGTAGTAGATGTTGACCAAGAGAAATGGTTCTCTGTCAGGCAAGGTCTTTATAAATCCATATCGTATTATGAAAAGAGATCACGACGCGATATTTCTGAACCTGTAGACCAATGCTGAGCCTCCTGCGTGCAGTGGGGCACGATAAGATAAGGACCTCAAGCTTCAAGTTTTCTACTTTCCAGGTAATCTCCATCGAATCCATCGTCATCAACGGCTGCCGACCTGCAACTCGGCTAGAACTCAGACGACCACTTCATCAACGATCACATACGCGCCTTACTCGGTCCAACCGTCCATATCAGAATTGTCGCTTCCAGCTTCCCGCCCAGATTACCGCGCCCACAGTAACAAAGCGACATCATGGACGTCACAGACCTGGACGTTGACAGGCTCAATGACAAGGACAAGAACGAGCTGCGCGTCTTCCTCAACAACGAGCAGCAAAAGGCACGCATACAAGCCAGTGAGTCGGGCCATCCCCTTTCTCCAGTTCTGCCCCCCTCCGGACCATGTACCACGAGTTCCTCTTCCTTTGACTTGTGATTTGCTTGCGCATGCCAGGTGATTCCGCAAGTTTGAGAGAGAAAAAATTGCTGACATTCGGACGCCCAACACATAGACGTCCACAACCTGACAGAGGTCTGCTTCAAGAAGTGCGTTACAAGCAACATCAAAAGCGGCAAGCTCGACTCCAGCGAGCAATCTTGTCTGGCCAACTGCGCCGAGCGATTCTTCGATGTCACCAACTTGACAGTGAAGCATCTGTCCAACTTGCGATGAGAGTCGATGGATACATAAGAGATTTTAGCAAGCCGTGTTCTGGTACAATACTTCCATCACCAATTGGAGAATGCTTGTACAGGGATAGTGAAGAAGACTGCAAGAGTGCCTAGTCAGTCTTCGTGTATATTATAATCCGATTAAAACCGTCGTCCAAACCCAATGGTAGATGTAACTTCAGGATTGGCATAGAGCTATTACTCAAGCTGAGAAACATATGGACACGATAACAGTTCACGCACAATTCATGGCTAGCCAAGACAAGCCTCATCTGGGCGCAGAAATTTTACATTTCGTCCATTGATCTCATAAGCCTAACCCTTGGCAACGCCATTCACAATGCAATGTTACTCCAGCCCGGGGTGCGCTTAGTGACGCCCGTACGGGCGACCAAATTTTCGCCCAATTTTAGGTATACGTTCCCAACCAACTACCTGTCATCCACCTTAAACAAGGGCAAGCTTGGTAGCGGCGATGTCTAGAGCATCGACATCAGGGGTCAAGCGGCAGTAAGCCTTCTTGGTACCGTTGGGGCGGACGAGGGTGTTGATCTTGACGGCTGAGATAACTGTCAGTATACACCCCACAATATCGATCGAGATGAACATACTATCGATGTCGTAAAGCTTCTTAAGAGCAAGCTTGATCTGGGCCTTGTTGGACTTGATGTCAACAACGAAAACGAGGGTGTTGTTCTCCTCAAGCTTCTTCATGGCAGACTCGGTGTTCCTTGGCGCAGGTCAGTGCAAGTTGCAGCGCTGGGGGAGTTGCGGTGTATATTACAGAGGGTGCACAATGATCTTGTGCTCGTCAAGACGGGGCTCGTGCGAGATAGATTTGCGGTGGTACTTGGGCGCGCGCGAGAGTTGAAGGGTTCTTGGGCGGTGGAAGGTCGTGCTGGTGCGGACCTTTCTCTTCTTTTGAGAGTTATCCTTTGGAGGGATTAGTAACTTCTCGAATGAGCATGACAGTGTTTGGATACTCACGCCTCGGAGAGCAGCCTTGGCGGCGGCGCTCGCCTTCTTGGGTCCTAGTCATGGAAGCATCAGCAATCGCTCTGGAATAGAACTCGCAAAATCTGCTACTGCTCGATGTATCGACCAGGGAGGGCGCATGCGGAAACAGCACCATTTGCTGGAGGAGTCATTGCGGGGGAGAACGGAATTTGGAAATTCAGGTTGTACCTTTGCCGGCAGGAACTTTGGGAGCCATCTCGACGGTATTGACACTGGAGATCGGGGGGTTAGTTGTCGTTGATTTTGGTCGTCCTTGGTGGGTTGGCGGAATTTCAAAATGTCGCGAGATTTTGCACTTCGTTATTGAATTGGACTGGAAATTGTGTGGGAAGGCCCGCCCGCTGGAAGAACTTTATTGCGAAGATATCCGAGAGCCCCGCTGCAGGTACGTACCTTTGCCTAGAAATCGAGCCCCCCCAGCCGCCTCTGACTGCCTAGCAGGCACCTACCTTAGGTAGTTCGGCATTTAACTACTTCCTACTTGTCAGCTAGGTAACCTCCTATGGACTTAGAAGGGCGGTACAGTATATCTACAACATTGTTACTCATCGCACTGTCAACCTACTCACTGGGAAAACTTTAGGGTCATCTACCGACCTTCGGAGCTTTCGTGAATAGTCCCAGTACGTACGGACGACAAATACTCGCTGTACGAAAGGCAATGGCCATCAAGAAGAAACGGCCACAGCGGAGCTTAGCTCATGGACGGCCACCGACCACACAAAAAGCAACATCGATATCGCGAAAGTCAACGAAAGCGCTGATTAATTCACTTCATCTTCTGGAGAAGAAGAAGTCGCAAGCCGTGGCCAAAGGTGACAGGTCTGCGGAGGCTGCCATAAACTCTGAGATCGCTGCTTTGGGTGGCATCGAGAAATATCAGCAAGCTAGTCTACAAGGGCAAAGAAACGATCGAGGTGGTGATAGCTCCCGACAATTAATGGAATGGATGAGACCGCTCTTCACCGCAGCAGGCCTCCCAGGAGGCGCCTCGATACGGATGCTCGAGGTTGGCGCCCTAAGCACTAAAAACGAGTGCTCTCGGAGTGGCCTCTTTGATGTGGAAAGAATCGATCTGAACAGTCAGGGTCAAGGTATCTTGCAGCAAGATTTCATGGAGAGGCCACTTCCAAACAATGACAACGAGCTTTTTGACATTATCAGTCTGTCCCTGGTGTTGAATTTCGTGCCTGATGCACGGGGACGTGGCGACATGCTCTTGCGGACTTTAGACTTCCTCAAAGCCCCTCGACGGAATACCGAAGCCTCTTCCGAACTGCAGAATTTGTTTCCGAGCTTATTCATGGTTTTACCGGCTCCATGCATTACCAATTCGAGGTATATGGATGAGAAGCACTTGCTAAAAATCATGACTGCTCTGGGTTACGAAAAAGTCCATCACAAGGTGACGCAGAGACTGGTATACTATTTATGGACAAGGAAGTCCCCCCTCTCGAAGGAGTTACTTCCCTCCAGGAAAATCGAGTTACGTTCTGGATCATTGCGAAACAATTTCTCAGTGATTTTCCGTCGCTCGTCAGGCCAAGGGACAAGATGAGCTGAGACGCAGCAGCGTTGCTTCGCTGTGAATTATGTTATGGAAATTGGTACAATCGCCACGTCGGTTCAGCAGGCGGATTGTTCAAAGCAGTTCTGAAGTATTGAACATTTTTGATTGCACGGGGCAATCATCGAATGCTTTCCCCAGTATGCCTGAGATCTAGGATCAGGTCCATGTTCCAACAGACGGTGTCAGGTCAGGAATGGCTATCAGTTTTGGTTTCTGCTTCTATGGGATCCGCATACCAACGAAGTCCCACTGTGGACATGGACACGCACAAACGCACATTCATCTTTTTACGAAACATGAAGCAGTTTCGTAATTGGCTTCTAGCAACAGCAGTAAGTTCTTTGCTCAGAATCTGTAGTCTCTCAACGGCTAACTTATCAGATGCCCTGCAGGCAGGACGCCCTCTTTGGCAATCCGCCAAGCAGAACAATTCATCTATCTCCTCGTCAGTAGATATGACTCTGCGGTGGTTTACCCCGCAAACTCCCACTTACCAGTGTCTGATAGATTCGGGTCGAAGGTAACCACTAGCGATGTTGCGCAGCCCTCGTCGGGGGACTTCCAGGTCTCAACCGGCATTTTCTTGCTGGCTTGGATGAAGCGCGGTCCTTTCTCACGGAGAAGACCAGACAGTGTGTCTTGGGCGATCAATCTTCCAATCAGGAGAGATTCGGCTCGACACACTACCAGGGTTTACCCCAAATATTCTTACGCTACTGGCTCCTAGGCGTTGGTTCAGGGAAATGGTAAAAAGCAGATTAGCTGTTTTGCTCGTGCCATGTACAATCATCCCTGAGAAGCCTTCGTGGTCCTCATACAAGTAATCCGGCAAATTCTTCCATGGCATCTCGTTCTTGGGGATCGCCCGCCTCTCCACGCAATTATAGTCACTGAAGCGGAGCGGGGATATGATATTTGCAGAGCTGGATACATTCATAATACGTGTGATGCCCGGCTTGCTGCTTCCGGCGGCCTCAACCCGTAGCGGCATCAGCAAGTTGGTCAGCAGGAATGGTCCGACATGGCTTGTAGCCAGCGTAGCTCGATGCCATCGGGCGTTGTCTGCCTTTTAGAGAGGCTGACATCGGTGGTGTTGATAAGGACGCCTAGACGGGTCGTCAACGCCTTGACCCGCGCAGCCGCCGCCCTCACTGACGCCTGATCGACGAGGTTGAGAGCAACGGTTCGCACGATTACATGAGGGCGATGTTCCTAGATACGCTCAGTCACGGCGTCAAGCCTGGGCGCAGTGCGTGACGCCAAGATGAATAGTCCGGGGCTGCCGCTGGCAACGACGGATACGGTCGCCTCCTCTATCGAGTTGGGATTCGTTCCTATAATGAGGACTAGGGCCCCGCTTTCATGTCAGATGACGGCGGGGAAACGGGTTCTTGGGGCATGTTTGGGGAGGATCTCATGAGAGCAACCCGCCCATATCAAATTACGAGCCGTGTGTCGTTGTGTCTTGCGTGTGTCCACTGGACACGAAAGAGGTTACAGTGTGTATGCAGTTACTATGTCTCCCGCGAGTGTGCTCCCTGAATGTCTCGGCGACCTCCGTCCCCCCGTTAGACTTGCCGAAGCGGGCACGAGATGTCATGATCGCTAGTAGCTTGTATGGCGATGTTTATCTATTATTCACTGTTGCTCGCTAAACGACTGGTTTGATTGTCATGCCATAATAGACTGCCGTCTCGTAACTCCGCGCTAGGTGCCTATTGCACTGGGTGGGTTTTGCGGGGTTGGAAACGCTGGGAGAGGTATGTTCCGTTGCGAATCGAATGGTATCGAGTTGCGAAGAGCTGCGCCATCTCTTGCTCTCCCTGCATGGTCCTTTGCTTGGCGACCATGCGTAATCACCAAGCCAACCTCACGCGATTATGTGTAGGAGAAGCATCATTGCAATCTTTCGGGATAATATGAGCACAGGCCGCATAAGGGCATGTGATCGATTGTTGGTGTCGTAGATCATTGCGCCGATGGCTTAATGCAAAATTTGGGGATAAAGATGTAACCGGCGCCTTTAGCTGCGTAAGGCATGTTGTTGAGTTGCCAGGAGCTAGAGGTGCCCTAGGCTACATGGGTACCTTACTATTTGTCGAGCAGTTGAAGCTCAAGGATCTCATCATTCCGATAGCTAAATAAGTATTTCTTCGGAATAATCTTGTCACCATACCGTGGAGTACCCGATCTACGGTGGTTACGTACAGTCCAGGGACACAGTGTTCTGACCTTAGTCAAAGCGAAAAAGCCAGTAGATAGCTATGAAGCTACATAGCTCGTCAAGTACGCACAAATGCCTGAACTTCATGGGGATATAACGAGCCGTATCACGCTCATAGGCATTCAGTCCGTGGCTAGGGCTGCTTGTCGAGTCAGGCTGATTGGGATAGGCCAGACACTGGGACTCGAGATCAGCAAAGAATCGCTGCTTCGCTCCTCCATTGTTCCACAGTCGATCGACGGCATCAAGTCCACGCTGACGTTATGATGCGACAGGCATCCTTTATATTTTCCTTCCGGTCTAAAAGTTTTCTCTAATAGCGCACTAGATCGCTTAGGCAGAGTCCTGTCCGAAGGTTGATTACACCCGAATAAGTTTTCCTTTGTAGCAGCTACGCCCTCTAAAGTGTCGCTACCCGTCATTTACCGATCTCTCGCGCCCGTGACCTCATTACGTTCTCATATCGTTGTCGAGAGAATCAAATGTCTCAATAACGGCCAATCTTGGTATCACCTCGCTCGGCAGATCAGCGTTGCCTGGTCGATGGACGACCATGCTTTGCATGCCGGCTGCTATAGCAGCATCTACTTCCTTGAAGTTATCGCTCAGAAACAGCCAATCCCCAGCCGGCACCTCTGTGTGGTTTTCTGCAATAGTGGTATAGCTGCTTTTCTCAGTCTTGAGACCGGCATTTGTAGTGTCAAACCAGTCAGAGATTAGAGGGGTGAGGTCCGACGTCTCAGCGTCGGTGTGCTTGAACAGCAGTTTCTGCGCTGGGACAGACCCAGAAGAGTATATCATGATCTGGAGGCCTTGCTTGTGCCATTGCGATAGTTTTGGGTATACATCAGGAAATAAGGGTGCCTTCAAAGCTCCCGAAGCGTAACCCTCTTCCCATAGATAGCCCTGGAGACTCTTAAGGTAAGAAACTTTGACATCTTTCTTCATGAGTTCCTGGACGTGGGCCATCAGGGCCTCCTTAGACGAAGAATACTCGCTAGGAAATGCGTCTCTATACTTGGAAAATGACGGGCTGTTCCATTCCCTCTCCAAAGTCTCGGGTAACGTTTGTAGGGCGTAGGGGAACTAAATGTCCGTGTCAGCCAGCGGACACGCACTACAGCTCGATAAGGACCCGCGGCGGCGGAGGCGATTAGACATGCGGACCGGCCGGAACGGGACTTCGGGTGGCTGATTATGACTTTCGCACGCATAGGCACACTCGTCACAGGAAAGCAACAGGACCGATGGATCTCCAGGATAGGAAGTCTGCGAAAGGCTGGTGACGCAGCGAATGTAACGGACGCAGCACACTTGCCGTATGCGCAGTTGATCGCCATGTTGTCTTGCATGGCCCCTCCCCCCTTCATTGAGCGAGACACGCCGCAGGGAAGCAGTAGTTTTCTCTTGCGCAAGATTGGCTTACCAAAATATCCTTGACAAAGGAGACTGGGCAGACTGTTCCCTCTGATATCAACTCGAATTAGCCAGCTCATCCAGGCTAATGCGTCTGAAGATCCACGACAACCGGCACGAAAGAGAGGTCAACCACCCAATGCTCAAGGCTGGAACTTGGGAGCGCAGGGTTATTCGCCTTACCGATGTCTAACAAGATCACCTTTACTGCGGTAGATGCGGCCATGATCACAATTGGCTCCGTGGGTCTTCCGCTCCTAGGATCGTATGGAGTCCCGATCTCAGATCCGCACGAGCCTTGCAAACTCGGGGAGATACGGTATCAATTTTCCACTCCCGTCGCGACTTAGCGGTGAAGCCAAGGAAATTGTGAGGTAGGAACAGAGGAAAAAAAAACTTTCGAGAAGAAATTTTCCTCGCCTGACGAGAATCCCTCTAATCGCGTGCAACCGGGGGACGGATGGGAATGCGCCTCTAGGGTGGGTTAGGTATGGAATGTAGCGTTTCGTTGGTGTGTTGTCGAGAAGGCGGTCAAGAAGCAGAAGGCTGAAAAAGGCCGAGATCACGAAAGAGCATACCCCCAAATCTCGGAGCACGCGCTTGATCGTCCCACTCGCTGCATATGAGCCGGAGGTAAGTAGTAGAACGGCAACTTTCGGTTAGGGCTCATGCACTGGTGCCCTCGAGCTAGCAGAGATGCATGCAGAGATTGCAGCAGAGATGTAGGAAGTCGGTTAGAGAACCACTTGGGCAAGATCAGACGAAGCCGAGATAGGAAGCGGTGTCGTGAGCATGGGATTCTGGTAAGGAAAGAATAGTGTTGGACATGTTGAAAACGGAATACAGAGGGCGGGTCTTGCGATAAGAGCGATATCAAACGGGGAAATGGTGATATGTACCCAGTCCATGAGACCCAACCTCTTTTCTTGGACTGATAACTTGAGCATCAAGCATTCCTGCTATGTAGTGCAACTGCAATCCGAGCGCCAACGACTGAAGTACCTGTATTGTATGTTTCGTATCTCTCGGACTACATCGTACAATCACCATGTGCTGAAACGGGCAAATTGACGAGTGTCAGTCCACCCGAACTTGTCTCCCACAACCCCTTGTACAGTCATCAGTCGGCTTTGGAGCACTCATATTTAGGAGGTATGTAGCTAAGGTACTCCCTGTGAGGTACTATAAGGTACAAGCTGCTATTTCCATGCAGCTAGCTCCTCGTGTTGACATCCTATTCATCACCCAAAGTGGCACCGCTCAATTCCAGTTCGCGAAGACAGCACATGTATTAAACTACGTGTTTAGTTTTCACCACCTCATGCCCAGCCCATCAACAAATCACATCGTCGGTTGTTTCCTCCGAGATGGCTGCATCGGTGCCCTGGCCGAACCCTGGGACCGTCCCAGTGCTTCCGTGCCAGCCACTACCTGCGATAGTTCCACGAACTCACGAGCTCCCATTGTCTGATACGCCGACTTGATGGATGCCGCACCGACCTACGTACTACTAAAAGTCTCCAATAGCCCAAGACCAATATGCATGTGCATGTGCATGCATAACTGGGGCGTCGTCTCCCCCAGACGCAACCAGAAGCTGCCACACAGACCAGACAGATATCAAGCAGGGCTGCATCTCCCTTCCACTGAGAACCATGCAGCAAACCCGCCAAAAACCCACCCAGGGCACATGCATCAACCATCAAGCAGCAAGTCAGCGACAAGCCTCTCCCCGAGATCCCTTGAATCCCTTCAAACGCGCCCCGGCATAATCGAGCAACAAGAATAGCCGGCCTCTCATTCGTCTACCTTACCCAGACTTCGATGGCCTGACTGGGCACTACGATGCCATGATCCTCTTTGACCGCTGGATCGCGCTGCTCCTTCTTATCATGTCATTGTCCGGGTTGTCATAAGCACTCCAACCCAATCCCGTCCAGTTCAATTGCCGCCATCATAGCATCCCTCGCGAGGGCCGACCGGCGTCGATTTTGTTTCAAGTCCAGTCGAACATGCGCGCTACTATATGTGTATAAGCGTGCCGACCAATCTGTCATAACAGCGAGCGACGGGTACTCAACAGATTCCCCAAGCATTGTTGATTTGTTTAAACCAGTCGGGAACTTGCTGATTGATTGGGCGTGAAACCGTTGGTCTGACGACATGTTCATTTGTACATAGCACAGGTGAGACAAAAACAAAGTGCCGAGCCAACGATGCCGATGCCAGACTATCTACAAGTAGTAGAGACATTGGATTAGGAGTCAGACAATGCAGCGCTGGGCTAAGCTGGCTTGGCTGGGCAGCTACTAGACTGTGTCCTTCCCGTTCTGCCAAAAGAGGGAAGTGGACGATCTCGATAATTGATTGCATCACCTCATTACACCTCATGGGGACTCATCAGGATGCTAAACCATGATGCCAGCTCGCATTTTCAAAGTCAGCAGCCAGACTCCTGAGACCAGTCATCATCGCCTCGCTTGTTCCATCCGAATGCTCGGCAGATACGAAACGCGTTGTCAAGAAAGCGCCCCAACAGAGTTAATACCCGGTAGGTGACGGGATAACGCTATGCCCATGCTTCCTTAAGATGAGGTACACAATACACAGAGGTGGTAGTAGTCCTACTGTTTGTTTGTTTCAATGGGGCAGTGAGGATGGCGGTCTTGGTAGCTCAAACCCAACTCAAACCTTGGACTTTTCAAAAGTCACAGCAGTCGGAGGTCTCCATCTGCTGTCCATTATCGCTTTGGGTTCTGGCACACTTATCAAGCTGTGTCTTCAGGGTGTGCTGCAGCAATAAAATTACACAGAGGCGGTCAATGGCAACCAAAACAACCCAAAATCGACAAGCGTGAACAAGCTGCTGCAGGTAGAAAGGAGTGCATGCTGCTGTGGCCCAGTGGCCAATGGCAGTTGCTGCCGCTCTCAAGTGAAACAGAAACCACTGGAAGGGTCGAGAGAGAGACAGCTCGACATTGCAGGTGCTGGGATAGATGCTGGCGGCTGCCGTGGGTTGGTAGTGGTAGCAACGTGTCCAGAGTGTGTCCCATTCTGGGCCTTTGCCCATGGACATGCATGGGGATACTTGTCGAGGATATAGGATACCTGTCGATCCCTCCAGTCAGCAAATAGCACTACCTGGGGCTGGGTTTCTCTCGCGCTTCATGCGCCATGCTACATGCTGGGAAACTGTTATTGAGTACCTGACACGTAAGTAGCTGGCGGTGTGTCGATCCCGGGCATTGTGGGACTGCATGCAGGTGGCTATTGCAATATTGTACACGGTGCATGACCTAGTGGCATCGCTACGGGCTGTTACCTGTTCCCAATTGGAAGGACTTGGAAGGGCCCCAAGGAGAGGCCTGTGCTGAAGCGACGTAAATCAGGGCACCAGACTGTCTGCAACTGGCTGGCTGTCCGCGTGGTCAGCCACTACCGCCCGCTATCAGTCTGACGATTCGACGGGCTTCTAGCTGGCCCGCTGCAGACCACGAAGGGCTGTGACCTTAGAAATAATGGATGTTAACGTCTGTTGTTGTGTGGGTTCTTCCCACACTGTGATGGTCTTGGACCCAAGCCTGGTCTCAGATCAAGTTGTCTGACGAAGCAGCTATTCAGGTACACGCTGAACCATCATATCTTGCGGGGATATCCCACTTTGTGCCGTTATTTATCGGCCTCGTGTCAAGTACTCTACTATCTGATGGCGTGCCGCTGTGTTATGATTAGCCCCTCCATCAATCGTCATTGCCTCAAGCCTCGATCATGCTTACAGTATATACACTGTCCTTTCCCCAACAAAGGATTGCTGAAGCCGTTTCCAAGTCCAGCCCCGAACGAACGTCCAAGGCACCCAAGGCACCCAAGCAAGGACACTTGGGTATGCCCATGCCATCCAGGACAGGTACGTACCTTTGCACTCACCAGCTTGTGGTCTGCCCTGGCAAGATTGGAAGAAGGTCGTTGCTGTTGTCGTCCCACCCAATCCAGTGAATGACCAACCCACCAAGCCCACTACTGTGATCCAGGCCGCCCAAGTCTGCCCATACGCAGCACACGCCATGCTCCCCATACCACCTTGACTTAGCGCTGTCGTTCCAATCTCCCTCTCGGGTCGTCCTATCTCGTCTTGGTCAACTCTCTCCATCCATTTCCTACCGCTTCTTCCTTACCGACCATCCTCATTCTTCTACTCCGACTACCTTTGTCTTTCTTCGTCTTCGTCGCTTGCTGCCTCTTTCTCTCCGCTAGCAAACAGCTTGTTCATGCTTCTGCTTCGTCAAATCGTCCAGAGAAAGGGCTCTTTGCCTTCGTAACCATACCTAATTAATCACTCGCACCCTCCTCTCCTTCTTTGAACCGCACACCCGACCATTCCGTCTCTTTCAGCCTCACCTACTCCTTCCCGACCATACGTGAGCTCTAGACAGCAATCCAATCTACATTCTTTGTCTGCCTAGTCACATCATAATCACTACCATTCTCCTCCCAACTTCACACTGATCTGTCTATCGTGGGTTAAGGAGGCAGAATCCAACAAGCCATCAAGTCCTCCGGATAGCGGCCAACACGTCACACCCACCTAACTCCATCGGCTCCGCCTGTAAGCCAGGACCACCTTGACATCGACGCCCATCGCATCAATCTCCCGTCAACCAAGGGCCCGAGGAGTCATAACCTGATAAACTCCACCTTCGCCGTCGAGTCAATCTGCCGAAATCAATTCTCGAGTTTCATCGGCTACTCTCGACAAGGTCGCCTTCATATCAACTGCTTCCTACGACCATCCTAGCTATCCATCCGACTCGGCTTTGTCATCTATCGCCGCTACCTTTCCATCCGTACTACCTACAGTACGACAACACATCACATACATACGACCAACAATCCCGCTCGAATGCCACTGTGACCAGTTCGCTCGGTGTGTTGATATCGCAGCATCAAGGCCATCTGCCATCTTTGCCTCGTCAATAGGTGACTCAGCCAGACCTGCAACACCAACAACACCGTAGGCATCTGCCAGGGGTACCGCTTAACCCCAATCAAATAAGAAACCAAACCAAACAACACTCTTTCGACTTTTCTGCATTGTATCCATGTCCTCTTAACGACTTTCTTCTGCACTCTTTCAGGGCCCCAGGTCCCCATACCTATTGACGACTATTTGCCTTTTCCATTTGTCCAACAAACTGAATACCCATCCATGAGCCTCTGACCTATTGACGAATTGGAGTTATATGCTTTCTGTTCCTCTCTTCCACATTTGTACATCTCTTTAACCAACTCCTCTCTGTGACACATCCTCATATTCTTCTACTGCTTGGTACTTGTCACCGCCTTGCATCTTGGCAACCCAAGCGTTGTATACAAATATCGAAAAGTTTCTCCATTGGTTTTCTATCGGATACTCGGGACTCTCATCGATAGACTGGGCGGAAAAGGCTTAGGCTCGTGTACGATACCGCGCTCATTGCTCAATCTCCTCACAACCCATCCCTACACGCCAGTCTCTTTTTCGAGACAACGTCATGGAATGCTTGCGGAACAACTTTCAAAATGGCGTTCTACTCGACGGGAGGTTTCAAACCATCTCCCCCCTCAACCAGTAAGTACTATTTCTAGATGCCTCTGCCCTAGGCCATACGAGTTTGATATAGAATGAGTATTGACTGGTACTCATAGTGGTTCTTTTGGAATGGTCTTCATGGCCAAGGATTTACATACAAACGAGCTCGTAGCTATCAAGTGTATGACCAAGCAAGCAGCTGCTGATGATGCCGGGCTGGAGTTTGCCATCGATGAGCGATCAGAGGAGCTCTTCTGCCACCGTCATCTGGGTGCTCACCCAAACATTGTCAACCTGATCCATTCGTTCGAGACGGACGCACACTCGTATCTCGTACTCGAGTTCTGCTCTCGCGGCGACCTTTACGAAGCTATCCGCAACGGAGTCGGTCCGCTTGAAACTGAACATGTTCGCCAATTCATGCTTGAACTCGTCGATGCCGTTTCGTACATGCATTCGAAGGGTATATATCACAGGGATATCAAGCCAGAGAACATCTTCCTCACCGAATCTGGCTCCATGAAGCTCGGTGACTTCGGCTTGGCAACTACCGACAGATGGAGCTATGAAGGCACCGTCGGAAGTGATAGATACATGTCACCGGAACAATACGACTCGGCTGGGGCTGGTTACTCGCCTGCTCAGGCTGACATTTGGGCCATTGGTATCTGTCTGCTGAACATCCTGTTTTCGCGAAATCCTTTCGCGGCTCCGACCGAGTCTGATCCGCTCTTCTTGGACTTCTCGCGCGACAAGCAATCTCTTTTCGACGTGTTTCCATCAATGTCTCAGGACACTTACGAGGTGATCGTCCAATGCATGAACATGGATCCTCGCAAGCGATCTCTCATTGGTGCTAGAAATGCTTTGCGCCGGGTCATCAGCTTCACCACACTTGATGAGGTCGTTGACGACTTCTGCACCGATGAACGCTCAACCATTGCAACCGCGAACCGCGAGCCCCTTCGCACGCCTTCCATTCAAAGTCCACAAATGGACTCTGGTGCCTTCCCCTGGGCCAAGGCATTGCATGCTAGTCCGCCTTTGGCTATTCGTCAGCTCAGCGCCATTCCCGACAACGAGAGCTACACTGAGGATCTGTTTCCTAAGTCCGAAGGCACTGTTGATTGGTGTTCTGCCACAGCTCTGACACCATCCATTTCGTCTGTCCTCACTTCGAACCTGGCAGCATCTGTGAACTCACTCAACGTCTCACGACCGCTTGATGTTCCCGTCCAGACTGTTCGAAAGGTATCACCAATGGCTGGCTCCCTACCAATCACCATGTCCCGTCCCAGACCTACGTTGAGTGCCATGTCCATGGTATTCGGCAAGAAGGACCAGGTCTCCAAGAGCTGGAGTGACATGTGGGAGGAGGATATCGAGGAGGAGGAGGAAGAGCGCGCTCGCCAGCTTCAGGCTCTGAAGGACCTCAATGCCCGGACCTGGAGTCATGAGAGCAAAACAGATAGTGCGCCGACCCCGCAGGATCCGGTATCCTCGCCCCAGACGCTAGCGTTTCGTACTGAGAAGCCCGGGGCTTCACCCGTGAATGACATCGACGACGACCTGCCCGCTGACGGGTTCTTCTTCCACGAACCCGTCTCCGTGGAGCAGCCCAAGCAGTTTCCCCCTCGTTACTCACCACCTTCTAAGCGTCATGCTCTCGACAAGTGGGCAGCGTTGGGAGAACGCCGCAGGGGAGACGCGAAGGTTTCGGAGCCGAAGCCCATCGACTATGGGACCAAGGCGCGACGACAATTCGGCAATAGTTTCAGCAATTTTGGAATTGGAATGGGAGCTTGGGACAGCAGCAATCAGCTGAGTCAACATCGAAACCGGGAGCAAACGTCCCCTCGCGGCGGATGTCCGTGGAACAAGGGCCGAGATCGGAATTGGCGTAAGGAGAGACGCCATGATTTCGGCGATATTGAGTGGGTTGGCCACTGGCAGGAAGCCCATTGAGGCTCTCTCGCGCCAGTGTTGCCACTTGTGGTTGGGCTGAACCTTCATCTCGAATATGGTTCTTTGTCTTGGGTGTTTGCCAAAGTTGGAAAATTGCAATGCTGCCATTTCATGTTCATGTCACAGTACTAATTGTAAGAACACTCGGCGACAAATCACTGTGTGGGATCATGGCAACCGAATTAGTTCGGTTTCTTGGCTTCTCGTTGGATGAACAGACTTTGGCAATTGGCAGCAGCACCTTTGACAGGGACTCGGTGGACGGATCTAGCATCAACTCGCTCTCTAGGTATTAGCTATCTCCAGACTATAAATGAATACCAGAAGTTACCCACTCATAACCAAGTATTATCACCGCGCAAACTATACAATTAAGTGCGTCTTTTCTACAGCTCTCCCCAAAAGCTCGATGACTATTGCCTTAAGGTTCTTACAGAATTCCTATGCAGCATTGTAGTATCTATTTTGATAAGGTTATGCCTTCCAAATGCAACGATAGGTGTTTTTGCGAGCCCCAAGAAGATCAACATTGCAATAACGCCTAAATTGCCCGACAGCTTGTTGTATTATTACTTAGGCAGAGACATCGGTTTCAAATCCTTTGGATTCTATTTAGAAAGGCTCTTGATGACCATCCTACGCCAAGTGCCACGTCATTTAAGGGAATGAGTTGAGCGAAGTATCACGCAGGCAAGGCAAAGCTGACATGGTATGCGAAAGGGGTAGGTGCGGCTCTGCCTCGGGTTTGTTGCTTAAGATAGCGTGTATGTAAGATGTCGGGGATTTCGTGCTGACAGTTCCTTCGGGAGTTATCGTGGTCACTTTGCCGAGCGAGCTCAAGGTGGAGATGCGCCGGCCGTGGATATGAGTGAGAACGCGGTTTTGAGTGTGCCTGGCCGCTTCATCGTGCTGAAGACTATCTGTCATCACAAGATGGGGGGGGGGGATTCCTGTGAATTTGTCATTTCCGGGAGTCACGATGATGCGGTCGCCTTTGATGTCAGCCTCTGGATCAACGGAGCAAGGATGGGAGGCTACGTTACTCGTTACTGAATCGTGCATGGCTTCATCACGGGTCCTTGGTATCTTCATTGCCGATTGTTGGATGTGCATTTGGTTTTGGTCAAATTTCAACTCATCGTATTAGTGGCGTGCAGGCTTACAGTTGCAGTGAGTGTGTGTAAGCAGGATACAACTATTCGTGTTACGTACTTATCTAAGTACCTACCTGTCTCACCTAGGTAGGCAGAAGTCTGCACTACGAGCTATTCTAGCTACCCGACCCCATATTGTCGGCGCTGGGCTCCTTGGACGAACGATATGTGACTTTGGGGGTGTATCTGCGAGACATTGTACCGGTATTTCTTACAATGTTTCGTGGTTCCTGATTTTGAGGCATGCGAGCACTACGCAGGCCGTGGGTTCTATGTTCCAGCCGCCGTCGGAATGCGATTGCCAAGGGAAATAGAGTACTTCCTCACGCATATATGGAATAGAACCTGTCATTTCAATGCCAAAACCGCCGATCCTTCATCTGGGCGTTCTTGATCCTCCGCTTGACGATAAAGACCAGCCTGCGGGACGAAAACCATCATCACTTACCTCCTAGCCTCCGGCCCAGATCCTCCCTAGCAGTATCAGTGGCACCATCCAGATCGTAATCCCAGACCTTGTCAAAGCTGTCCCGTAGCGCCTGCTCCATCCTCTTGAAATCACGACCCACGCCGCTGTCATTCAACTCGTAAATCTCCCCGGTCGATCGGCTGTCCTTGATAAGCCACTGGTCACGTTCCTTGCGATTCGCATCGAACGCCGCGAACCCAGCTTCGAGGCCGTCGCGGTTCTGCACGCGCGGGACGGAGAGCAGCGCCGAGAGGACGGCCGAGTCTTCGATGCAGAAACCGGCGCCGGCGCCGTGGTGCGGAGTCGTGGCGTGGGCGGCGTCGCCCGAAATGCAGATCCGGCCCTTATAGAAAGTCGGAACTGGGTGCTCGGCAAGGTCGAAGAGAGCCCACTTAGCTAGTGTCAATACCTAGCTTATGATGACAGTGATACCGGGCCATAACGAGGACGGGGCCCGACTTACTTTGTCGACGTCGTCGTCCACAAGCTCCAGCTCGCTGAACACGGCGGAGCCAAAGTGGCGGTAATCCTTCAGGGCGTCAATCTTGTGTGCTGGCAGCGTGAGGTGGTCGTGGCTTGGCCAATCGTTCTCACCAGTGACGATGGCTACCAGATTGAATACCTCTCCGCCCCTGATGGGAAATGTGAGGAGGTGAGCCTTGTCTCCCAGCTGCCAATACTCATCAGTAGTCGGCTTTCGATATGAAACATGATCCGTGCGGCCCGACTGACTCACCCACACACAGGCATTCGAGGCTCTCTCTTCGCCAATGATCTCGATGGCCCTCTTCATAGGCATTACCGCGCGATAGGCGTACTTGTGCGAGTATTGGGCCGTAGCTGACGGATGGTCCTTGCCAACGACAATCGGCCTAGTTCGAGACTTGATTCCGTCACAGCCGATGACTGCATCGGCTTCGGCTACTGTGCCATCGTGGAACTTCATTAACAGCCGACCCGTTATGGGGTCTTCTTCGATGTCCTCCAATCTCTTCCGAAAGTGAGCGGTCTCGGTAGGAATTAGCTTGGCCATGGAACCCATGAAATCGGCTCGATGCACTGCATTAGGACCGAGGGAGTTCTCCAGCGTGAACAGCGTCATGCTCTGGTCCTTATGGTCCTTGGACACATTCATGCCATCAAGGAAATCGAAGAAAGACCCTCTTCTTGGACGGCCACTGATTGTGCGTCGCTACTTCCTCGAAACTTTTCAAGATGCTCGGGTCGCAGAGAGACATGGCGTGGACAGCATTGGGGCCAAAGGCCACTCCGGCGCCTATCTCGCTGAACGCGTGCCCCTGCCATCGGTTTCGAGAATCAGTATGTCTTATGCGCGTCATTTTCCTTGAGTCGTTAACAACCAGTGTCGGGGAAGCCCTCGCAGCAGAGTGAAGCGCCTCAAGAGTTATTCCAGATAATTCGGTTCTTTCGCGAATGGGTCAAGATGTATATTGGGGACCCTTAGATATAATATACTGGATCAAATGTGACCGGGCTCACCTGTTCATATACCTGCACCTGAATGTTGTGCTTCTGAAGAGCAATGGCGAGGGTGATACCAGCTATGCCACCACCCACAATGACAATTTCGAGGTCTTTCTCGGACGACATGATACTAGTATGATGGGCCGTGTAGAATGACCACAGGTAAATAATCCACCAGAGGGATCGTGAATGTGCGTAGCAAGGACAGCCCGCCTTGAATCGCCGGGGCAGCATGCCTGATCATCTGGCATTCTATACATGCTCGCTCATCGCTGCAAACGCTGATCCCTCGGGGTCCGGGGCTCCTGGTTAATGGCGATGTCCCGCGTCTCGGTCCGTCGTCCTTCAAAGCCTTGAGTTAGTAAGCACCCACACGCTAGATTCCGCCCGTGGTAAGGTTCGGACAGATGATCGGGCAAAGTCAAGATTGCGATGACTGATGAGACCTTCAAGTTGTGGCATTGGGTGCGCGAAACGTAATTGCACATATGCTAGGGTTTGGTACTATCTTATAGGGATGTGTTGAAGCAACTCCGCTTCAAGCTACCCGCTTACCTAAAGTATAACCCAACCTAGGAGACCTCCTCGACGTCAGGTCTAGCCACAGATACTGCTTGAATGTCTCTCGTGTATGCGCGGTTGAAGATCGAATAACTGCTCTGACTTTGGGACAGCCCAGCTTGCCTAGGTGCCTTCCTCCTATAAGACTATCGCAAAGCCCAAGGCTGGTATGAGGACCTTATGACAATTGATTTTATATTTGATTTCTCTAACGTCGCCGACTGTGAAGATCCTGAGATTCCCGGGTCATCTGAAATGATCTTACGATAGGAGATGAACTACGATGCTACCTACATAGATACTAGCCGTCGCTGCAACTTCCTCGGCTTGCTCGAGCCTTTTATGTCTTGCAATCACTGAAGACCCGCCTTCCGATATCTGTAAAAAAAAATGGAAGTCAGGTAAGTAGGAGGTAGGAATGAATGAGCGTCTACGAGAACCCTTCCCGTATTATCCAACTACAGCCACTTCCCCCAACCCATGGTGATTACCTTCTCTTCCTACTGGCATTCATTTCGCGCTCTCCCGAGCCCGTTACCGCTCGGTTTTAGCCCAGAGGCATTACCATATCCACCATCATCATGGAGCACAGTTATTCAACCGACCTCAAGAGGGCATACGAGGCTGGCTCGGTGTTCGAAACCCATCGGAGCACTCCAGCGCCAGCGTACCAAAAGACGGAGGGTATTACCACAACAGAGCCCACGACTTGCTTGTTCTGTCGTAGGACCCTGACGCTAAGCTACTTCAACTGCTGTGCCATCTGCGGCAACGCCATTCCCTGCGGCAGACGAGATGACAGAGAGCGAGACTCGCCTCATACCCAACAACCTCAACTACCACTTCCATCGACATCTGTCAGCACTACCGGCTATGACCGAGAACTGCATTGCAAGACGGCGTACTGCAAGTATACACACAATCGGTGGCTCCTTTACTTCTTCGTCCTGTGTGAAGCGGTGCCGATGGCAGGTGCCCTGATGCTCTTGGGCAAAGGACTGTACCAGCATGAGTGGATCATGCTTAGATTTGGGGTTATGGTGGCTATTCAATGGTACCAGATCTTCGTACTGCCTAGGCAATGGCACGCGGGACATTCCATCGTCCCGGGACAACTAGCCGCTGCCTTCTTCATGGTCTGGTTTTATGTTAATGGCAGAGACTCGTTGCACTGGTGGGAGCCCTTTGCCATATCCTCGGTTCTGTTGAAGATCATATTCCCGTGGTGATATCAACGGGAGCTGAGACTCTGGGTTTGGGTGTTGCAAGGATTGTAGGTCGGCAGGGCTGGCCATTGACAGGTGCTGATGCGTAGGTAGAGAGCAGTAGATGATGGGGCTTGACCGTCGTTTGGAGCACTCGTAGTAGCTTTATTACAATAGCAAGTCTAGAGCAACATCACCTATCGTCGGATTCCAGGGGAACTGTCGGCATGGACAAGCACCATTTAAACGTTGAACTTTACCTCATACCTGGGAGTCTGACGGCTGTTTCTAGCGACGGCACTCTACTGTCCTTGCCGTTGTACGTAGCAAGGTTTCAATGTGGCCTGTGCCTCTTGTCCCAGTCGTGCCTATGTACCTTGAGTACTTACATACTTGGTATACTTGGGCATCTATCGCAGGAGGCTTGGCCAAGTAAGGCTAGTAGATGGCAGCCATCGGCCAATCACGTCGCGCGGGGTGTATTTTATCAATTTATCTCCCAAAGGTGAGCGACTGCGGGGCACAGAGCAATACTGGTCGCGTTCTGGTGAATTTCGATGTGCCCGGTGTGACTCTTTCTACAATCAACGTCGATTCCGCCAAGAATATCTACCTGCAGTAACTATTTCCTCCTCCTCGGCCCTGAGCTCACCCCTACAAACCATCGCAATCATGGAAGAAAATAAAGAGCCCTCCAAGAGTGCCCTGAAGAAGGCCGAGAAGGCCGCCAAGATGGCTGCTGCGAAAGCCGAGAAGGCTGCGAAGCAATCCTCGCTCCCTGTCGTGGGAGGCAAGAAAGATGACGGAAAGGAGGTTATTGGCATGACTGCCTCCAAGGAGAACAACTTCAGTCAATGGTACCAGGAGCTGGTCATCAAGGCCGAGCTTGTCGAGTACTACTCAGAAGTGAGGAAAGCTCCATGTGATGTAGTTCTGGTAAGGTGCTAATATAGGGGTTTTCCAGATCTCTGGTTTCTATATTTTGCGACGTAAGATACGAAGATCTCGCATTGCAGCCCAGACCTAACGTCGTAAATACAGCGGGCGCAATGTATGTCTGGAACGAGATCCGAAAGTGGTTCCAGCAAAGAATCGAGGCCATGGGCGTGGAGGAGACGAGTTTTCCCATGTTCTTGTCGTCTAAGTCTTTGGAGAAGGTGAGTACGGACAAGATAACTCAATCGCCTAGGCCTGATTTTAACGAGTGTCAAACAGGAGAAGTAGGCAACCCCCCGAGAACTTCGAGCCCTCCGTCGACCGACATGCCGGCTTCTCCTAGCCATTAAACACGCCGTGCAGAAAGCATCAGGGGCTGATATGGTGTCTGCCAGGGATCACGTAGAAGGATTCGCTCCAGAGTTGGCCTGGGTCACCAAGGCGTAAGTGCTCAAAAATTGAACAACACCATCAGCCTTATACTGACATGTCCGCAGTGGAGACAAGCCTCTTGAGGTAAGACTACCATTACACCTGCACAAATGCCAAGACTGAAGCGCTATAGGTTCCCGTGGCAGTGCGCCCAACGTCCGAAGCTGTCATGTACCCATATTACGCCAAGTGTAAGGGATTTTCATCATATGAGACTGGGAGTAGACTTTAACTTCACACTAGGGATCCGATCACACCGGGACCTCCCGTTGAGGCTTAATCAATGGAACTCGGTGGTTAGATGGGAGGCAAAACAGACAACACCATTTTTGAGAGCGAGAGAGTTCCTCTGGCAAGAAGGACACACGTCAGTCAGCCTCTTGACCCCTCTGGAAGATTGTATTCGTACTAAAGCTAGCCAAGCGCGCATTTGAACGAGGAGCTTGCTGCCAAAGAAGTTCTAGAGATCCTTGAGCTCTATGCTGGAGTTTACGAGGTGAGTTGACTTGACTCATCCTATTAAAGCATTCTTGTTGACGTGTTCCAGCAACTACTAGCGGTCCCAGTTGTCCGTGGCAAGTACGTATGCTCATTACGAATCATGAAAGCAGGCATCATTCTAATCTAAACTTCAGAAAAACCGAGAATGAGAAGTTTGCGGGAGGTTACTACACCACGACGGTTGAGGGCTATATACCTACCAATGGTCGCGGTATCCAAGGCGCAACATCTCAGTAAGCCGCGGCTTTTGCCTTTGGTCGCAAATTGAGCTAATAGGAGAAAAGCTGCCTTGGTCAAAACTTCAGCAAGATGTTCGATATCACCGTGGAGGATCCAGACAAGCAAGGTAGTAAGATCAATGTCTGGCAGAACTCGTGGGGCTTGTCAACTCGTGTCATTGGCGTAATGGTCATGCTTCACAGTGACGACAAGGGTCTTGTTCTCCCTCCTCGAGTGGCCCGAATCCAGTCAATCCTCATCCCAGTTGGCATTACTGCCAAAATGTCGGCAGAAGACAAGGCTACCCACAAGACCAAGGTCGATGAGCTGTACAATACTCTCAAGAAGGCTGGTGTTCGTGTGGACGTGGACGATCGTGAAGGCTACACCCCCGGCTTCAAGTTTGCTGATTGGGAAATGAAGGGCGTACCTCTGCGCATTGAGTTCGGACCCAAGGATGCAGCCAAAGAGGTCATCAGCTATGCTCGCCGAGACTCCGGAGAAAAAGGCACCATTCCCCTGTCCGAGCTGTCCACTAAGGTTCCTGAACTGCTGGAGACTATCCAAAAGGCTCTCTACGACAAGGCAGATGCCTCTTTCCGAGAGCATCGCCTGGTCATCACCGACTGGGATAAGGTAGTACCTGCTCTTGATTCCAAGAACGTAGTCATAATCCCCTTTTGCGAGGCAATCAACTGCGAAGAGCGCATCAAGGAATTGACTAAGAGCGAGGAGCCCAAGGAGGGGGCACAAAATGAGAAACAGCCGAGCATGGGCATGAAGAGCTTGTGCATTCCCTTTGAACAGGCAAGTAGAGCTCAGATTCTCATCAAAATGAGTCAGTCACTAACACAATTTTCCAGCCCGACGGCCTCGTCAAGGGTGAGACCAAGTGCCTGAGCCCAGAGTGCTCGGCACACGCCAAGTCCTGGGTCATGTTTGGTCGTAGCTACTAAGATGACAGTCTCTGAAATGTTATTCTACAAGTGCCACAGGGCACTGGTATAGTGCTATCTGGGTCGAGGCGAAGAGTTGGCAAGACAGCAGGTAAAACCGTGCCGCGGCTTTGCAGATAAGTTGCAGGGCGTAACAAAAGCGCTTCTGCATAACGAAAACTAGACCAGCCGTAATGAATAAGAATACCTTGACTGCCATGATGATGAGCTTTGCTGAAGTAAAGACTAGTCAATTGCTTGGAAGTTCCCCTTTGAAATGAGAAGGATTTTTTGTATGGGAATTTCCACATACCTACCTTATTACCCTCAAAATACATCCATAAAGGCACTCGCGAGGGGTGAAGGTATTGACAAAATCAAACTTGCACTGCTATCTTGCTACCAACAAATCTCCACTCACGATAGACAAGCCATAATTAGTAGCAAAATTAATTGTATCGTTCTACATTGGGAAGAGGAAGGTCTATTAGCCTAGTTCCCATCCGTGTATCCGCCATTTGCTTGGACTCCGAACAATGATGCCATACAATGTCTATACGGTTCGCTGAGATGGCGAAGAAATCATCGACGCAAACGCAGTAGCGCCAAAAATGCACACATAATTACCACCGAAAACCTGGCAAATCATAGACTTTGCAGTTGAACTACGCCGCGCCGATCAGTTCTTTTGGCAGGAACGCCCAAATGGTGCCTATAATGGAGATGATGCAGGAGACACCCATAACGGCCCAACAGAAGACGCGCTCAGGGGCCTTGATCTCATGTCCGAATAACTTGAGGTAGAATGCTAGCGGCAGCCTGTACGCATGTCAGTTGGTCTATATTGATGATATGACATTGTTTCTCACTCACGTGACACAGATAGTGAAGCAAAGAGCAGAACCCATGAACGCCATGATGCTGTCAAAGGCAGGAAACAGAATAGCAATTCCCAGGAAGCAGCAGGGGACTATGACTCGCAAGAGAGCCTTCAGGAGGCCCCGTGAAGTCGTCGAGAGGCCGACTAGTCCATTTTCTCCGGCCACCACTTCCTGACGAAGACCAAAGAGGAGTTCAAAGGTAGTGATGATAGGCTGCGCGTTTAGAGGCACTTTGGTTAAGGGGATAACGGCGATGAAGACAATAAGCATGACATTGAGAAAATTAGGATATCCTGTAATCTCGAGGATGTTCGCTGTGATTTCGTCACGGACACCATCACCGAACATGATAAGCCCAACGATTGCAACGGAAGCATCCAGGATAAACTTAGCTAAATTAGCAATCACGAAGTCAACATAAAGTCTTTGTACGTACTGTAAAGCTGAAGGTATATGTGACTGCCTTATTGTACTTGTATGGGTGCCGCATGTCTCGGTAGATCTAATTTGCCGAATCAGTCACAACTCCAAGCTATAAAATATGTGGTTGCCGACGGGAAGCTTACGTTTGGAAACACGCTGTGGCCACCCCATGGTGACATCAGTAACCCGAATGAGAGAGGCAAGGTCAACCAATTGGCGGGGAACAGATATGTGACTGCTGGCTCGATCAAAGAACCAGGGGTATGACTTTTCAACAGCCCGTCTAAAATAACGATTATCGCAACTATAATTACGGGTTAGAAAAAAGATTCATTTATGACACAATTAAAACTTACTACTCAAGCAGCTCAAAACCCCCACGAAGCTCGTAACGCTCAGGAGCGAAAGAGGAACGAATTGCAAAGGGATCAGAACCACGGTACAGACGACCTTCCACTCGGTGACACTCAATGTTCCTGGGAACAAAAGCGAAAGTGAGTCGGCGAAGAGGACGATAAGCGCCACGCAAGCGGCCAGCAACTCTAGTGTAAAGAGCACGGATGTAGCAATGCGAGCCTTCTTGCCGAACGAGATGTAGGCAATGTCGGAGAATGTGATGATAGTAGGATCGAGATCCATGCACTTGGCGAGGAGTCTTGCTGTCCAGCTGGTAATAGCAGCACACAAACACAGCGCAATCACTCCACATATCCAGCCGGCATACCGTAGCCCCATAGGCAAACTGAGCAGTCCGACTCCAATGAGAACGCTGTAGACATATTAGTCAATGATCGTTAGGAGCCTGGTGGATGTGAGGCGGTACTGACTTGGTCGAGTTCACTATCGTCTGCGGCAAAGTAGACTGACCAGAGACAGCCAGCACAAACTTGCCGTCTTCTTGCTCGACCTCCTTGACCAATATAGGGGGCCTTTGCCCATCCGGTACGTTCGCGCCCGACTCTTGTTGCTGGCGCCATAGGTCACCGGCCCCAAGCATAGAGGCATGGCTGGCCTCGGAAGCGACAGTGTCTACCGTGCCGTAGCTCCGGACCGAGCCAAAGCTCCCAGCGAGAGGAGGAAGGGCCAAATGAGGGGGAGTTGCGAAAATAGAGTTGCTATGGGCCGATCCGCCGGAAGAGACTCGGTACAAGTTACTTCCCAAAAACTTTCGCTCGCCATCACGACTGTCGGTATGACTTAGCGATGTGCCAAGAACACTGGAGTCATCGTGATCTGCAATGGCATTATCCGAAGACGTTATGTCCAGCTGCCGGAGATGTGACCTGGCCGCCTCGAGATCATTCCTGGCTTGGTGGCTGGCCTCGGCGGCATGAACAGGTTCTTGATCGGGAGCGAATCGGAACGAAGGGCGCTGGGGAATGATCTCAGGGAAGGCGGCGGCACGCTGCCAGCTCTGACCGAAAGATCGGATGCTGTTGACGCCGCCGATATCAGTGAGCGCAGCGAGGGTGTTGGTGACGGATGACCTGTGAGAGATCAGCGGTCAGTTGACGTGCTGCGAGTTTGCCGTGGTGGGACCAAGTACCTCCGTCGTCTCCGCTGAGGGAAGTCTTCATGGCGGCTTCCACGGCCCTCGTGATCGCCGAGAAGGGCGTCGTTCTCGAAGCGGACGCTGTTTCTGCCGATGGAGGAGGGACTATCGTCCCTACCTGACGAAGCTCCCCGCTCGTACTCGGCCCAAGTGGCTGGCTGCCTGTCCATAATGGTTCAGGCTTGAGGCTGGGCCGCGGCGAGGGATTAGGTAGACGGGAAGCAAACTGCAGCTTCTGCTCCTGGTCAGGAAGGGGTACGGACAGGCGCGGAGGAAAAGTCGACACGCGGTCCAGCAGAGCAGACGGATCCTCACTGGTGGGGCGTTGTCGCGATATTAGCTAGTGGTGCAAAGTGACCGGGTCCAGGGCACCATCCACTTGGCTGCTTTCGCTGCTGCACGATGGCAAAGCGACACAGCAAGTCAGAGCTCAAATGAGTTGGACGCGGCAAGAGAAGAAGGAAAACGAGGCCCGTCGTTCACAAAGCACAATGTAGAGAGAAGATAGAGGTAGAGATAGTATGTAGTAGACAGAGGTGGTCTCATGAGCAGAGAGATATCGAACAGAGCGAGGAATGGCCTTGGACAGGCGTTACCTGGTTTGGCGCTCTGGTCTGATAGAGGTGGAAACCTGGTGTTGACCAGGTTTGTCACCGAGATCGCTTTGATAAAGAGATACCTGCTACCACCTCACGTTGGCAAGTACCGACCGACACTGAATGGAAATCGAGGGGAAACCTTAGACTTTGGCACATTTCAGAAGGCGAGCCTACACTTGGCGTATGTGGCCTGAGTGGTTGCTTGCTTCCATCGTGATACGGAAGCTTTGCTCGTAGACAATGCTTGATTCACCTTAAGACCATGATAAAATTTCATAGAAGTTGCACCTACCGCAGAATGTTCAGGTGCAGGGCAGAAAAGGCACCGGGTTGACACCACAGCCAGCAGGCGCCTTATCGCTAAGCCCCATCTGTGAGATCTATCATATCAATGTCCAATCAAGAGCTACGCGCACGGCCAGTCCGCAGAAGTCAATCTGTATACCAGAAAAAAAAATCAATATATAACTGGGCCTACCCCACATCCTTCGCTATACTGCAGGTGCGCGCAAGAAGCAAACTCAGCCACCTGCATATTACAGGTTCGTCCACGAGGCTGGTAGATACTTAGATTCCCTGCACTTCGTGCATCTGTCCCTAACCTAAACCGTTCTAGACCTCGGTCTCGGTCTTTAAAGTCACTGGCATTGCATAAGATAGAGAAAAGAGCAGGCTCCAGCGCCTTCTGTTGGTACAACGCTAGATTGACAGGAGCAGCGAAAACCAACAGGAAGCAAAGGGGAAAACTTTTCTCTCTGCAGCTTTGAGCAGTGTGGCAAAACATGCGGTTTTCTGAGTCTTCAGATGACCTGACTTCGACAGATTTGTTCTTGGCCGCGTGATGCCCCTCGGCCGAGTTCGCTGGTGCAAGTGAGGTCATTGAATACACCATCTGGACGTTGCCCGTATGCGATGTAACCAGCCAAGCTGTAACCAGCAGCCCGTATCATTGGCCCGTTCAAGCAACGTAATTTTCTGACGTTTATACAGCAGTCGCGGACGTCCATGAGCTCAGCATGAGGTCGGGTATGAGCGGCAGCGATGCGACTTTGTAACCGCAGTTAACGCCGCATCTGTGCCGTCTGGCTGTTCCTTATTCTCCCCAATTGGCCGAGATATCAGGCCGTCGCCTGTGGCTGCAGCGCTCTGACTTGACCGATGGGATTGGGGGAGAGTGATGAGCACGAGATAATGATAATAATGCCTCACAGGAAACGGATCAGACCGAACATGGTTGGTTCACGGGAATAGCTCCCACAGAAAGCTGGAGAAAGCTGGAGGTAGGTAGGCAGTCTCATAGACGATAGGAGGACAGGCTGTTTCGACGCGTAGCCGACCTGCCCACGTTATTGAACAGTTCACCTGAGAACAAAGACCCCGAGACGTCGTTTCTCGAGCCTAGGTGCAATGACCATTCGAGCCCCAGGCGAGAGGCGACCATGACTCTACGGCTTTTGACTAATAAGGTACTTACCTACTCTCTCAGCAAGCCAAAGCTCCAAGGGTACCATACTTGGTATAACTCCAACTCCAACACTGACACATCGAGTTATAACCTACTTAAGCTTCGACCAATTGAGAGTCCTGTGCCAGAGTGCTGGCCAATCAACATCAACGCTGTGCACTAAAGCGTCTTAGGTCGGTACGCAACCAATTGATAGTCGATGTTGGCGATGTTTGCCGCAACTCCATGACTCTCCTGCCACGCCGTGCTAGCTACATGCCCTACACGCCTACATGAACTTCCCCCGATTTCTTTAGCACAGCTCGTCCCGCTACGTGTCTCACCGCTCCCGTCCAGAGTCCCGTTCCGGTGTTGCTCTCTCGGCAGGCAGGTCCGTCCGATACCATCGGCATCCAATGGCGCTACGTGCCTCTCTATTGAACCCTAGGGAGCACTAGCGGGCGCTGATCCTCTGGGAACATCTCCAAGCTACCTGCCGACCTACTGACCTAAGTGGTAAGGCCACCACCACCCAACCTCCTCGCCGACCTGTCAAATTCCCCTATCCGTACATGGCAAGCTACCTAGTTGACTAGATATGTACGCAGAGTCGATCAAGACAGTTCGTCAGCCGTCTTCTTTGACGCCGGTCCCTTGATCCGCCTCTTCAACCCGCAGTGGCACGCAAAATCTGACATGCTTGACACCGCTTCGGCACGATCCTGCGTTACGTAGTAGGCACCAACCACGTCCTGACCTGGGCCCATTCCCACCATGAGGCATGGTAAAGTTGCGTGCTCTTTCGTCAGAAAAGGTCCGAAGGCCCTTCAACCAGCTTCCATTACGTTGGCTTTGTCTTTGTCTTTTAGCCTACACAGTAGACTGATCCGCAGGGTCTAGCTACAAGCTGAATGTGGTGCCAGTCTTATGCAGGTCAGCAAATGCCTATTGGTTCCTTGCTTTGAAGCCACGCTCCCGGTGACACCACATTGGGACGACACAGCCCACTCAACTCGTGCCAGTTCAGAATTCCTTGCATCGATCTGGAGCCAACAGTATGTTGGGAGGCGCCACGTCCAAAAGGGTCGATTCCCCTCCTTACTTGGTCCCCGCGCTCAACGGTGCTTGAATATGGGTTGCTTCTTCTCCAAGAATGCCTCGGTACCTGCCTTGAAATCATCAAGGGAGAATGTCGTGTAGTACAGTAACTTCTCTGCTGCCATACCCGCTTCTAGATGGTTATTCTCAGCTGGTTCGACATGTCAGCTCTGATGTATTCAAGAAGTGTTGACTTCAGTGTTGACACACCTGCTAGGACTGCCTGCTTCGCCATGCTGATGACAGGTTGGGAATAGCCTGCTATGCGAGCTGCCAGCTGCTTCGCCTCGAGGACCACATCCTCGTGGGCCTTGAAAGCCTTGTTCACTAAGCCTCGCTCGGCGAGCTCACCGCCCTTGGTCGTCTGCCGCGAGAGGATGAGCTCCATAGCCTGGGTTCCCGTAGTTAGGTTCGCATTACCTTAGTTCGGTCATTGACGCCTGCCTCACCTTGTACTTTCCCAAGGCCTTTGTGAGCCTTTGGGTCCCGCCAGCTCCGGGAATTGTCCCGATGCTGACTTCAGGAAGGCCAAACATGGCCTCTTCGTTGGCGTAAATGATATCGCACTGCAGAGTGATCAGTTTTCCTGCTTCTACGAGATTCCGGGGAGGGAAACTCACTCCGAGGACAATCTCAAAACCACCACCAAGCTGTGTGTAAGAACTTCGATGTTAGTGATGGTGGTGCCATAACCACACGAGCCACCAATCATGAAGAAGAGAAAAAAGACGTACAGCCAAGCCTTCAACGGCTGCTATGATCGGTTTTGAGAATCCGTCAAAGGCGGTGTTCAGATCACTTAGGAATCTGCGTGAATGGGCCTCAGCGGCCGACAGTTGAGTTAGTTCGGCGATGTCGACACCAGCTAGCGGCTCACTGGTTAGTGTCATGTATGCCGCGTGCCTCCCATGCTAGGCAGACAACTCCATGGACCAACCCCTCGTACACAGTAGGCAAGTGGGAGGTGATGTGTGATATGCGATGGTGTGTGGGATGGAAGTAGGAGGACGAACCACAAAAAGCCCCCTTCCTCGTTCCCGTGATGACAACTGCCCTGACAGCCTCGTCACGGTCGAGATGGCCAAGCACGGTACATAACTGATCGATCATAGCCTGTGTGAGCGCATTGCGCTTCGCAGGTCTGTTGAGCTGGACAATGGCCACGGCGTCGGCCGAATCGACGCCAACCCGAATGTCCTCCGAGGTAACGTTCGCTTGCTTCAGATCGGTCGAGATGGTTAGTGCCTGCAAGCCCTCCAGATCAGGTAGGGGAGGACCTGTGGGGCCGCTCGTTTGGGGTTGCATGCTGGCTGAACGTGGTTTTGAGGATATCCTGACGGGTTCTCGATGCGAGGGCAGTCGCAAAGGGAAGGAAGACGTATGTGTCAAGGAATACTGGCCGTCCCGTATTATGAACTGAGGATGATGCAAATCTACTGGAGCCGAGCAGCCCACCCGTCGGTTATTTAATCTTGCCAAACGACACCCACCCTGCGTATACTACCTGACTTAATCCAGTAAACACGAAGACTTCCTGGCGAATCAGGTCCAGCCTCCAGGATCGGTGTTGGTGATCCACAAGGCGGCTGCACAACCTTGTCGCCTTGTTTGGGTGTCACCCCTCGTCCCCAATGATCCTGTCGTCACGCTAGGTGCCGGTACATCGTTCTAGAAGACCGGATCTTGTATCCACACAATGTCGGCCGCCAGGTTTCAGACAGAGTATCTACTGACTGACCTGCCTACCTAGACAGCCTCATCATCGTCTCCTTCAAGGTCCCACAAGTCACCAGTCAAGCCAGTCAGTGGGAGTATCAATTTCAGGACAGTCGTCGTCACAGTCTACACTTCTGAGATAATAATCATTCGATGTCGTACAGCTGGATAGTAAGCGCCATGCAGGCCATGATAGCCCAGGCTAGACGCCAATCACGGCCCGGCGCTCTCTTTGGCGACCGTGCCGGCGCCTCTGCATCTATGCATCTGCAGTCTGCGCAAGCAACATGACGGTGGGGCTTGCCAAGCTTGTTGCATACCTGGCACCCTGGATGGATTGAATGAGACATCATCCTGCGATGTACTTCCAGAACTGTCGCAACAACGGTCCCTTCAATCACCGCGAATGCCACCCTGCTGGACTTGTCTCCAAGCAGGTCCACGGAACGAGTGGGTTCGGTACTTTTACCAGCCACCCAGAGTATAAGGTAAGACCGGCAGCTGCACCCGCCCTTGGTATAGGGAATGAGTACCAGTGTGCGCCAGCTGGGGATACTGCGCTGAGTGTACTTGTGTGCGTACGCCTGATGGAATCAGCCTCAGCCTGCTGTCGTCGTCATGGACGCCCACTTCCAGACCAAAAGGGGATTGAGGAATGTGACGGTGAGCAGTCTGCATGTGACTCGGCCTCCAACTACCTAGATAGAATGAGAATAGAAGCTCTCGGGGCTTCCTGCTGGCGTAGGTACCACGTAGCACGACGGCAGGATTGCAGCGTGGATTGCCGAGAAGACAACCAAGTTGCTACACAGCACATATCTGCCTGTGCCGTCTCTGTATGCCGTTGAACAAAGCAAAGAATTCTGCAATCCTGCTCGCTCGGTCCCAGACGCAGAATTACAGCAAATGTATGTAATCGAGTTTCATGCTGACACCTTCCGATTCAAGCGAAATTCGTAGCAGATCCATCTGAGATTGCGCCCCAGTTCCGGATTGGGTGCCCGAAATCGAAACGAAATCGAAAATAAGCAAGCAAAGCCCTGTCCCTGCCGCTGCCCCTCCCGAATTAAGGTTGTTTACACATCGCAGATGAAGCAGGTGGTCAGGCTGGGCAATGGGCAACGGGCAGCGTCGAAGTCGGGAATGGAAGCGAGCAAGCCATCGCCCATCACCGCACACGGCCGAGACTACGGCGCCACACTAACTATCTGAGGAGGCACCGTGTCCGTATCCTTTGCTGAGTGCCCTTTCGTCAAATGGCAATGAACTTGGCATCAGCAGGCTCTAAAACAGGGTGAGGCGGAACGCGCCAGGCTCTACCATGGTGCTCTAGACCATCGCCGTGATTGCGCTCTCGGCGACAGTGTGAGCTGAACCGCTCTCTTGGCGGCGACTGTCCTGCAATCTCTCTCCCTCTCCCGTACAGAGAAACACTTACTCTCCTTCTTTCACTGATGCGACGTCTTGCAGCGACAAGGTGGGCATCGCGAATATATCTGGCGCGCGGGGTTGCAGCAGGTTGCAGCAGGTTGCAGAATTCGCTCGACTAGCCCACGCGGCCCAAGGCTTTACTGCATGTGATGGAAGCTGTTCAGGGATCTAACGACAGATGTGGAAAAGCCGGCGCTAATTAGTTTTCCCGTCAGGTCACGACGGCGGCCGGTAGCTAGGTAGGTACACACCTTAGGTACATTCCTTAGGTACATTCCTTAGGTACACCGCATCCATGGCGACTTCTTGCCGGGATACACAATCGGCTGCCGTATGGTAGTCACTACCTCCTACTCCGCCGTACCTACCTATACTCTGTCGCATAGTCGTGGACGGGATGGGACCTGGGTTCGACCGGCTCGGTACCAGTTGTCAACTACCATCATCCATGTCACTATCGCCCCACGCTCCGAGAACTCGACGCACTTGCCTAAGCGGGAGGATTCATCCATCAAAGGTATCATTCAAGATGCGTGAGACTGGGTCTGCGCGCTTACTTGAGGTTCGACTCTCCTTACGTGATGTTTGGAAAGCATGGATTCAAAGGATCGCGGATCGTGGATCGAGTCTCACGGCAGCTTGAATCGCCGCATGCCTGGCTGGAGCAGACCTCAGAGTCCTCGGGGGACCGGACACCGCTACAACGACCCCCAAAGTTCGCAAACGAGGCACACCAAGGACTATTCTCACGCCCGTCCACCCTGCATCATCTCGTTCGCTGGATGGGTCCCATTATCGCGGCCGCGGGTCTCTTGGCTTGCCTCGCGCCATGCAAGGCTGCTTCTAACTTGGGGAGGAATACATAGGAAAATAGACAACATGCCTCGGTGGAATCGGCTATGCTCAGCATACCGTAACTGACGTCGGGCAAAGACCCAGGGTGCCACCATGGACGCCATCTCTGATTCTCATGCGAGACAATGCATGTACTTAAAGCACATGGTCCCTAGCACTGCATCCTCGAGATATGGCCCAACGAACCAACGGGTATTCTAGTGCTTTATCTTGTGAGCTCAGACATCCTTCACAATGTCTTTCCATGCGCTCGAATCCCTCTCTTCCGAGGAGCAGGCTCTCTTCAACCAGTTCGGCAGAGGCCCACGAGTTGATATTCCCCACGGCCTAGTCCATAAGGCCTTTGAGGCTATTGTTGATCTTTACCCTGCCGTCACCGCCGTACGACACCACGATGGCACTACCATCACGTACGGAGAACTGGAACGCCGCGCCAACGTTCTCAGCAACACACTCATTCAAAAAGGCCTCCGCCCTGGTGACCGCGTGTGCCTCGTCGTCTCGCGTTCCATCGAACTGGTCATAGGGATCTTTGCCGTGCTTAAGGCTGGAGCTCAGTATGTGCCTTTGGACGGGGGCATTGTTGCGGAGGATGCACTCGCGCATATCTTGCGTGATACATCCTGCCGCTTTACGCTCTGCCTAAGCAAATTCGATGCCAAGGTGAAGCGTCATGCTGTCCCCTTGGGTGTTGAGGTGACGGTACTTGACAACAAGAATCCCTATGCGTGGATTGGAGACGAAACGCGCCCACAACCTCATCTCGACCCGGCCCTAGGGGCCTATATCATATACACCTCTGGGACAACCGGCACACCCAAGGGTGTCTCCGTGAGGCATAGCAATGTAACCAACAACCTGCTGGTTGAGCCAGCAAACTTGAAAATCACGGTTGGGACCAATGTGGCCCAGCTGCTGAACATCTCCTTCGATATGGGTATGATTTCTTGTCTTCCGACTCCGTCTACTGTTTGAGTAAGATCCAAAGGAGAGCGCTAACGCAGAGTAGCCGCATGGGAGATACTCGCAACTTTGATGAGTGGAGGGACGTTACACACAAGGAACGGAAACTGGGACGACGTTCTCAAGCGCGTAGAGACCGTGATCGCCACCCCCACGGTTCTTGGGAAGTTCGCGCAAGCCGACTATCCCAACATAATGACAGTTGTCGTCGGAGGCGAGCCGTGTCCGGTTGCACTTGCGGAGGAGTGGGCCCCGGCCGTCAATTTCTGGAACATCTGTGGTCCAACGGAGATCACAATCCTCAATACTGCGCACTTGCACAAGCCAGGGATGCCCTTAACCATCGGGCGCCCGCTTCCAAACACCAATGTGTATATCTTGGACGACGAAGAAAACCCCGTTGGCATAGGCCAACCAGGTGTAATGTGGGCGGGCGGAGCTTGCGTTTCCGCAGGCTATATTAACTTGCCGGAGTTGACAGCCTCCAAATTCAAATCAGATAAGTTCACTAAAGACGGGTAAGTGACCCGAGACGGTAACGGAATAACATGATAGCATGGTATTGACTTTGGCAGGACCATGATGTTCAACACAGGAGATCTCGGCCGCTGGACAGAGGATGGTAATCTGGAGCCACTTGGTCGCAAAGATGATCAAGTCAAGATAAAGGTATGGAACGAAAAAGGAGAAGTTGACGACCGCGCTAACAGTAACAAGGGTTTCCGTGTTGAATTAGACGGCGTATCCGCAGCAATCGAGAGTGTGCCAACCGTGACAAAAGCTTGCGCGCTCATGATAGGCGAAAGTCTCTGGGGTTTCTATTCGGCTCCTCACCAGCTCAGTCGAGAGGATTTCGAAGCTGTCGTCAACCACAAATTGCCTTATTATGCCGTGCCAACGCAATGGTTGTTCCTTCAAGAAGTGCCACTCACAGCCAACGGAAAATTCGACAAGCGTAGGCTGAGACAGTTGGCCGAGGCCGAGGAGACGCCACTCGGCTCTCCGACTGCCGAAACCCTCCCGAGTCTCAACAGTTCTCAGTCGACCATTACCGCATCCGCTGACGTTGACCTTGAGAAGGGGCTTGCCAAGGTTTCGGATAGCGAGTTGCAGTCTGATGCTGCATCCGAAGAGGAGGAAACCAGGTACGAACTCCCTGGTAAGAATGGCTTTCGCGGACAAAGATGGCTCCGCCACCGTTTCTTCTCTTTATATCGGCGATTCTTCTCCGTCATCTTCTTCGCCAACCTCATCGCCTTCGCCATCGTCTGGTGGCAATCTTGGGGCAAAGGCAGTCTGCCTATGTCCAGTCTGGCGACGGCTATTGCAAGTAACCTTCTGGTAGCCGTCGCCATGCGTCAGGACCATGTCATTAATTTCTTGTTCTGGTTGGCAACTCGAGTACCAACTTGGATGCCGATAACCATTCGGCGCCAATGTGCCCGTGTCTATCACATCGGTGGGATTCACTCGGGTGCTGCTATCTCGGCTTCGATGTGGTGGCTCGTGTTCACTGTGTCCGCAACATATAACTTTGCAACAGAGAACAAGAATTACCCAATCAACACTGGAACTGTTGTCCTCAGCTACTTGGTTCTTGTTCTCCTGGCTGGAATTGTAGGAATGGCGCATCCTGACGTACGCGCCAAGATGCACGATCAATTCGAGTGGACACACCGGTTCGCGGGGTGGACTGCGACAGCCCTTGTATGGGCGCATTTGATCGTGGCGACGGACTCCTTAAGAGCTCCCGACGTTTCTCTCGCGACTGCGCTGGCTCAGACTCCCGCCGTTTATCTCTTGAGTCTGATCACTTTGAGCATCGCTCTGCCGTGGATGCGACTTCGCCAGGTCACCGTGAGACCCGAGCCACTCTCAAAACATGCCATTCGGCTCCATTTTGACTTTGACACACCCATCGCCGGTAAGGCAGTTCGGATCTCCGACAAGCCTATGCAAGAGTGGCACGCTTTTGCTACCATTGACAAACCTGGCGAGCCAGGATTCTCTATTATTGTGTCGAATGCAGGAGACTGGACCAAGAAAACCATCATGGGCGAGCCAACAAAGATCTGGACGCGAGGCGTTCTTGCTTCGGGCGTTTTGACTATCGCCCCCCTTTTCAAGAAAGTCGTCCTGGTTGCCACGGGTTCGGGAATAGGTCCTTGTCTCCCTGTGATTCTCGAAGGCCGCGTTCCAGCCCGCATACTCTGGTCGACTCCGCATCCGGAGGAGACTTTTGGCAAGGAGATCATCGACGATGTCATGCGCGCAGATCCCAAAGCCATCATCTGGAACACCAGAACCCAGGGAAAGCCCGATTTGGCAGCCATGGCGTACCAGATGCTCAAGGAGAGTGATGCTGAGGCCATCTGCATCATCTCAAACAAGAAGGTCACCCAGCAAGTAGTCTACCGCATGGAATCTCGTGGGATTCCAGCATTTGGGGCGATCTTCGACTCTTGATCTGCGTGGGAATGTTTGTTGCTTGGAGTAAGGGAGTTGGGTTGCATGATATCCCATGTGAGCGCGCAATGGTTTTAATCTCGGTGTGTTTCGTGTTGCTGTTACTTTCCATTATCCTTATATATATATTCTTCTTCTTGTCTCTCAGCCATCCTTTGAATGTCAGGAATGTAGAATAGTGCCCAAGCATGCTTCTTATCTCCACCGTTCGAGGTCATACGATGATGTCTTCCTCAGCAGACCCAAGAGATAAGTCAGCATTGGTCATCGTCCTTGCCAACTAATAGTGTGCCTCCTCCACCCCACTTCAGTGTACGGCATTTCGTCTTGTCAGCGAGTTGATATCATGCTGCTGTTGCCGTGAGATGGACCTGTAGCGTTGTAAGAAAGGCACCTGATAGAAAATACTAATATTCCGGACTTAGCAGAAAGTCGCGTTCAATGGCCGATAGTGTTGTATAAGACGGACTTTTGCTACCTCCTACCATTTTGATAAGGATTCTCAAGGGGCAAGGCCTCGGTATATATAAAAAGCGCCCATGACCTCAAGACTCGGTCTGAGACCAATGGAATTTCCGCAAGACGGGGGTCTCAGACCACAGTTTGAGTAGGTGTGGTCCTGATTGGTGACGTTTAGGGTTACATTCGATCGTCAAGCCTTGCAAACAGGCCCCTTTCTACGACTGCACGAGCGGCCGACGTGCAGATGACCCTTGAAGATTGAAGTTGATTCCTATTTAAAGGTATACATATATCAAGACGAGAGGACGATTTGGTCCGGTAGAACGCTGATAGTCGGCATGTTCTCGATTCTGATTCCGATTGTTGTCCCCCGGTCTTAGGTGCGGAAAATACCCTGCATGAACTCTCCTAGGATGGTCTGGGCTACCATTGCTGGTTTCGCCTACATACTTACATTACGACCACGGTCTTATTAGATTCACCGGAAGACGAATACCGGAAATGGGCACAGTAGGGTCACTCAGGTGAAACGGCTCTAGCCTAAGATGCTCATTGACTGGGAATTGATTGGTGTAGGGTAAAAGCTCTGGCGTACAAGGGACGGGAGGCCGAGTGTACTGGGACGCGAGTATGTAGTGGACACCAAGGCTCTTGGGCCTCGATCCACGAGAGCTGCGTGCTATGCAACCTCGACTTTAGGCCCTTTGCTGTCCTGGAAACGATGCAAGAGAAAGGTGGCAAGTGTCGCCATGCTGAGCTTTAGCGGCTCGGGCGTGAGGCACGGCGTCCTGCGAGGTAGGTACATATATTGAGTGAAGTAATGAATGTTGCCCAAGTCAGGATGCATTTCATCTGATGGTTTGGGTATGATAATAGGGCTAGCACCTAGGTACAATAGCACACGTGCGCATACAAGGATTCCGCTAACGCCTTCTCCATACCTGCCTGCCCCCGTGGTGTACAACGAGCACCTTGTAAATGTCCTTGAACATCAAATTGTGCCTTTCCCACCAGACGTATGCCGAAATGAGTGGCTGCACAATGAGTGATTGCCCATCAAGGGGGTATGTAGAACAATATATCGGTGTAAGGGACCGGAAGATGCAATCAGCCGGCTCAATGTTGAGACGACGGGACACTTACATATTACTGAATCTGTTTGGCAAAGCTTGTGAATACCTGTACTTCTGGGGTAAGATATTGGCACCTGTGATCGTGTACTAGCTGCCGAAACGCTGGAGCCGACAAAAAGATGTGACGACCGCTGCCGACTGGGACACGCATTCGGAGATCGTCACTGTTGTACGAAGAGGATGCACATCAAATGGTTGCGTAGGAGATCTACGAGACAGGTCGATGTAAACACCTGCCAAAGTATGAAGCACTAGGTAGCGTCACTGGAGATAAACACACCGTGAGGTGAGCATCGAATGGAGGGTATGAGACACCATCCTTAGGTACCTAAGTAGATACATACCTTGCGTGCCCCTGAGGGACAGAGGTAGATAAGTACGAAAGGTGGGAAGAACCCTCGAATGCCTGTACATTGATGCTTCCAGCAGCTACCAACTTAATGCTCGCCCCAAGGCTGTATAGCTGAAATTGGCAGGCAGGGGTTGGCGGTGGCACTGCCGTGGGCTGCCTTGTGGAGCAAGCAAGAAGATGATGAATAAGGTGATCTTATCTGATAAAGCACCTTATCTAGTATCTCCGGTGCCTCAGAGACAAGTTCACTCACCTAGGTAGGTAAGGTGTCTAAGTGACGACGCCGATTGTCTGCCTGGGACGGGAGCGGCTAGGCTGGAAGGTGATGAATAATGAATGGCAGCCTTGCGTTGGCACGGTTGACTGTGGTGCTCGGCGACGTGCTAGGAGGTACCTACCTCCTAGCTGCCTGCAGGTGTTGTCTGAAGTGTCCTCTTTGGCCGCCACGGTTCGAAAGCCTTCCACCACAGCAGAGCAGCCAGCGCAAAAGTGGGCCAGAGCAAGTTGTGGTCCGAGCTCCCAGGCTTCTCGTCATCAATGGGTTCGGTTGCTTGCTTGCTCCTTCCAGCGGCGTTTGAGCTTCAACTTCCATTTTCCATTTCCCATTACTACCATCCTCCCTACATCCCACCTTTCTATCCTATCCCATCGTGCCCCGGCAGTAATTCTCCTTGATACCTCCCATCTCCTGAGAGAAGGATTTCTTTGCCTCCACAAACACTGTTGCCATTCGTGGGTCTCCCGTACACATACCCACGACGTCACATATCCCGTACCTCACACTTCCATCTAACAGACAACATCATGGCTTCCGAGCCCGATCATAAGAAGAAGGCCAACTTGGCGTAAGCTGCCCAGATTCATATGTTCCATCTCCAAAGTTGCGCATTCAGCTAATTCACTCGCCAGCGACGTCTCTGGTGCTGAGGTTAAGGATGTATGTCAACGACCTTATCTATCTGGCCCGCATCACCACTGACTTAGCTATCCAGGAGAATGACACCTCAACCGCCATCCTGAAGAAGAAGAAGAAGCCTAATCAACTCATGTACGCGGATCTCTGTACTCTCGCCCCACGGCTATGTACTGATGATGTATAGGGTCACCGATGCCACCAGCGATGACAACTCCATCATTGCCCTTTCCGAGGCTACCATGGAGGAGCTACAGCTTTTCCGCGGTGACACCGTTCTCGTGCGGGGCAAGAAGAGGAAAGACACTGTTTTGATAGTCCTTGCTGATGAAGAGTTGGATGACGGCCAAGCCAGGCTCAACCGAGTCGTTCGCCATAACCTGCGGGTCAAGCACGGCGACGTCATTACCATCCATGCCTGTCCCGATATCAAATACGTAAGACCCCCCCCTTCATAGCATGCGATCTTCTGATTTGGGGACTAACAATATCTTCATCTAGGCTAAACGCATCGCCGTTCTACCTATCGCCGACACCGTCGAGGGCCTGACTGGATCGCTTTTCGATGTTTTCCTCGCCCCATACTTCCGAGAAGCTTATCGGCCTGTTCGCCAAGGCGATCTGTTCGTTGTCCGCGGTGGTATGCGAGCAGTAGAGTTCAAAGTTGTCGAGGTCGACCCTCCCGAGTACGGCATAGTAGCCCAAGATACCGTTATTCATTGCGAGGGTGAACCCATCCAACGAGAAGAGGAAGAGAACAACCTCAACGAAGTTGGTTACGATGACATTGGTGGCTGCCGAAAGCAAATGGCTCAGATTCGGGAAATGGTTGAGCTCCCCCTTCGTCATCCCCAGCTGTTCAAGTCCATCGGTATCAAGCCCCCCCGAGGTGTCTTGCTCTATGGACCTCCTGGAACCGGTAAAACGCTTATGGCTCGCGCTGTCGCTAATGAGACCGGCGCCTTCTTCTTCTTGATCAATGGTCCAGAGATCATGTCCAAGATGGCTGGTGAATCTGAGTCCAACTTACGAAAGGCGTTTGAGGAGGCTGAGAAGAACTCCCCAGCCATCATCTTCATCGATGAAATCGATTCTATCGCTCCCAAGCGAGAGAAGACCAATGGTGAAGTCGAGCGACGTGTTGTCTCTCAACTCCTGACCCTCATGGATGGTATGAAGGCTCGATCCAATGTTGTTGTCATGGCTGCCACGAACCGACCCAACTCGATCGATCCGGCCCTGCGACGCTTTGGTCGTTTTGACCGTGAAGTTGATATTGGTATCCCCGATCCCACTGGCCGTCTTGAAATCCTGCAGATTCACACGAAGAACATGAAGCTTGGTGATGATGTGGATCTGGAGCAGATTGCTGCCGAGACACATGGTTACGTCGGTTCTGATGTCGCTGCTCTTTGCTCGGAGGCTGCCATGCAACAAATCCGTGAGAAGATGGATCTGATTGATCTTGACGAGGACACAATTGACGCGGAGGTTTTGGATTCCCTTGGCGTTACCATGGAGAATTTCCGGTTTGCTCTCGGAGTGTCAAACCCTTCGGCTCTCCGCGAAGTCGCTGTTGTGGAGGTGCCAAATGTTCGTTGGGAAGACATTGGTGGCCTGGAAGAGGTCAAGCAAGACCTCAAGGAACAAGTCCAATACCCCGTCGATCACCCCGAGAAATTCCTCAAATTTGGACTTTCACCTTCGCGTGGTGTCCTCTTCTACGGACCTCCTGGTACTGGTAAGACAATGTTGGCCAAAGCTGTTGCCAACGAATGTGCTGCCAACTTCATCTCTGTCAAGGGACCGGAGTTGCTTAGCATGTGGTTTGGAGAGTCTGAGAGCAACATTCGCGACATCTTTGACAAGGCACGTGCTGCCGCTCCTTGTGTCGTATTCTTGGATGAGCTGGACTCCATCGCCAAGGCCCGTGGAGGCTCTGTTGGCGATGCAGGTGGTGCTTCTGACCGTGTCGTCAACCAGCTTCTGACTGGTAAGCTATAAACCATCTTTCCCATTCGCGAATCGGTATGACTAACCCCACCATAGAAATGGATGGCATGACATCGAAGAAGAATGTTTTCGTCATTGGTGCCACGAACAGACCTGAGCAGCTTGACCCTGCTCTGTGTCGTCCTGGTCGTCTAGACTCACTTATCTATGTGCCTTTGCCAGACGAGGACGGCCGTCTCGGCATCTTGAAGGCGCAACTCCGCAAGACACCCATGTCCTCCGACATCAATCTTCAGTACATTGCCTCCAAGACCCATGGATTTTCAGGTGCCGATCTCGGCTTCGTTACTCAACGAGCTGTCAAGATTGCTATCAAAGAGTCGATCACCATTGACATTGAGAAGCAACGCCAGCGTGAAGCAGAAGGTCAAGGTGACATGGATATCGACGAGGAGGACGCCGAGGACCCCGTGCCCGAGCTCACCAAGCGTCACTTTGAGGAGGCGATGCAGATGGCTCGACGATCCGTCAATGATGTCGAGATCCGTCGGTACGAAGCATTCGCCTCACAAATGAAGAATGCTGGTCCGGGTGCCTTCTTCAAATTTCCAGGTGGTGAAGGCGAGGCTGCCGACAACAATGCCAATGCTTTCGGCCAAGCTGGCGACGATGATGGTCTATATGACTAAAAGGTTGCCAACTCGCTGACCCATAGCTCGTTGTCTTGGGATGCCAGGACGTTGCCATTGTACTTTATTTTTCACTGCCACACGTGGTGGTGGTCGGCAACCAAGATAGATTATGCTCTTCGGTGGTTTCGTCACTGGACTCAGTTGATGAAAATTGCCATGGTCTATGCCGGGTGTAACTTCGGTGTATACCCCCGAAATCCTAGAGAACAGGGTACGTCCATTTGTTATGGATAATATTGTGCCGCCGAAGAAGATTCAGCTGTTACAGTGGCCGGTGGTAGTTCGGGATAGATTTTACCAATTGACCTCTGATTTTCCAAATATGCGTGCAAGGTTCCTGACGATTGAAAATGGCAAATGTAATGCTGCATGGATAAGCAAGTGCATGAAATGTTATCGTATTATAAACCTGAGCTCTACCGTACATTTGCTTGAGGATGCTCCCGTGACCCCGAGGCGCTCGAACTCTTGTGCGTTACAGATTACATATTGTAATAACCTATTGCGGGTCTCGTTTCCCTTCCATCAACGTATACTCCATATCGAAAAACGAGACTTGGACCAGATCTTGGATTTTCTACCTGTCCCCAGATCTACGTATCCCAGTGGGTTAAAGCCAGCGTAGGTTGTCAGGCCTAAGATCAAAGTAATATGTGATTCCCAGTGACTGAGCTGGGCTCCTATGATGAGATACTGAAATAGCATGGTCAAAATTATCACGGGAAGAGGGTGTCGGCGAACAAATGAAGAAGGCGACTTCCAGAGCACTCCTAAGTGTGTTTGATCGTGTCCATTCGTCATTTAAGTGTAACTTGGTACTTTCCTCATATGAGTAGCAGTAACAGTAGAGTGTACAGTACAGTTGTTTATCGTCATGTCTAGTGGTCAGGTTCTGATCTGTAATGTCGAATACCCCCCCGCCACTTTTCCTAATCGTTCGGCCAGAGAGCTCAATGAGAAACAGCCTTGCTATTCCTGGCATCTTGATAGCAAAATAGGCCCAATAGCTGGATCACTCCGTGTTCTCTAGCCATCGAAGGATCGCGTTCTTGTCCCAGTTGCTTGATGGTGTTGGTCGATGGGGATCTCGCTCGGGATTCCGATTACCTTTGGGCGGCACAAATATACCGATTACTGATAGAGTGTCCCCGCCCTCCTTCTTGCCCTTTCTCGGCACCTAACCAGAGGAACCACCCTCTTCGATCTCACATACGGCCTCGAGGCTCTCGCGCGCAGCTTTCAATACGGCGTCTACGACGGCCTGTGGTACGGCGAGGTTACTGCCGGCCTCCGCGGTCCCGTTCGAGGTGCCGTTGACGCCTGCCTTACTCGCACTCCCGTTGGTTGTGGCGCCGTTCACCTCGCCGTTCTTGCCGCGGTCGTCCGCGGACTTGAATGATGACTTGGCCGTTTCGGCTCGCACGTCTTCGAGCACGCGCCGTATCAGGGCGGGGAATGTAGATACTTCGCCATTACGAAGGAGTGTCATCGCATGGTTTTGGATGGCGGAGGGCCAGTTGGAAGAGTGTGCATCTAAAGAGTGGAGGAGATGTTCTTGTATTCTGAATGAGTCAAGTTAGCTGCTGGCTGTGAACGAGCGCGTTGCTGAGCTGGGAGCATGTGTGAAGATATTGGAGATTGCGTGGTCGGAAGATGTCAAGGATTCAGGTCTTGGGGCGTCGTGTAGGTGCGGTGGCATTACCTGTTGACGTGTCCTTCACGCAACAACAGTGTGTTGATTTGCGACCGCAGATCTGGATCCATGGTCGCTGCTGTGTAGTTCGCGGCCGAGGCTGGTACTTTGACTGGCTTGACTGGCGTAGGTTGCATAAGTGGCATGATCTGTCACCTATAAATTGCTCGCCCTCTGTCTGTAGTCGCCCTCTCGCTCACGGTATCAATCCTCCGCCTGCCACTCTGAGCTGGCAGAAGTTCTCCGCGTTCCAATCAAGTTTTGCTGCGCCTATCTCGCTCTTTGCCAATCTGAAGTTGAAGTCGTTCATCAGGCGAGGCGTATGTGCAGCATACAGGGCCCAAGGTTCGCCATTCGTCGAGAGAAAGAAAGCGCCGGCACGGGATTGATAAAATTATTGGTGGTTCAAAGCGTGGGTGTCTATGGAATGTGGCGGATTCGAAGTCAAAGCAGCCTCATGCCAGCATTTCCAAGCTTTGATCAAAGCTTCGCACGCGATTGAAGGCTGCTTGCAAAGCACGAAAGACCTGACCAATAACTTCCTGGACGAGGTTGACGGTATGGCGAGGCTGACAACAGGCGGGAAAGTTTGAGAAGCGACGAGGCTGGACGGTGGTGTGGGACCCTTGACACTTGCCTTCATCCAGGTGTCTACCTAAGGTAGGTGCAGGGGTCCTTCCTAATAGAGCGAGGGGTGGCTCGTGCGCTCGATCCCTTAGAGCTCAGGTTTGACCGTCAGCGCCGATTTGATATCCCACCGCCAGCCCAGTCTCCCCTTGTTCAGCTCAACATGTCTACAGCGACAAGAACCAACGCTTCTGGGAACCGTTTCCTTTACTCATGAAGCAAATTGATGTTGTTTTCTGTATGGTTCAGGCTTCCTTGACAGTGCCAAGACTCCATCGAGTTCTCAGCTTGACTTTGCGAGGTATGTTCTGTGTATGTGTACCTATATGCCTACCTATATGACCTACAGACTGCGTCTATGAAAACAGGAGTATGGAGATACTTGTGAGCGTCCTCGTTCACCCATGAACAACCCTCTCTAATACTATAAGAGTCTGGATAGCTTCGACTCCGCTTTAAGGTTTTTGTCGCTGTAGCCCTGAGACAGACTCCGAGGGTATCGATGTTACGCCAGCCTGTCCTGGTAATCTGCGATCACCGCATCCAACCGTCTCGGCTGAAGCCGAATATCTTCCATCACGCCTACTCATGCGCCCCTACGACAGTATGCGGCTTGTGCGGCGAGATTTGCAAGCGCTTCGTACGCGCTCGAATCTCTATCTTTCACGTCCTATGACTGTTACATGAACCTGGTGTCACTCACTGTTGGCATAGAAGGCACTGATCTACCTACCTTGGCGACTTTTTCGCCAGTCACTTGCCCCTCATACTCATGCCTATAGGCGGACTGATTAGCTCCACGAGTTGCTGTATGTGATACTCTCCTCGTTCGGGATGCGCTTGACGGCATTCCGTGTCGGATGGCTCTGAGTGTGCGTTCAGGAAGGGTGCGGAACAGTATCGCGGACAGGTCCTCCGCACACTAACTATGCTTGTCTTGTCATTGTGTTTTCTCGCAAGCGTCCGCTATCAAGGGGCGTAAACTAGATATGAGGCGAAAGCTGCGGGACGCGTGTTCAACCACTCGGGTCTCAGTCGACTCCTTGCTTGCAGGATAATAGGATCCGGACGCGTCAAAGAAAACCCTGGACTTCACTGCATTGGCATTATAGTGCAGATAAGCGTTTGTACGTTTCAGACCCGCCCAGGGTCAGTAAACGGAACTAAACGCTGTCTTCGGACACTGATGTTCGAGTTCCGTGTCTTGTCGATGATACTAGCGTATGAACACTACAGGAAAGAACTAGCTGTCCACTGCTACTTGACGGCGGACTACTGCTCTGAGCCATAACCTTCTAAGTGCGTCGAGTGCAATAGACTAGACACTATGCTGTTATTCTGCTCAGGGGGTAGACTCAAGGTTGAAGCAAGCACAGAGTACCTAGTCACAATGGGACTTGGCCTTCGAGTAGCCGAGCTAGAGAACCCAGTGAGACCAAAATTGAACCGTCAAAAGTCGATCATCGTGGGATGCTCAGCCCTGGCAAAGGATTCCAGATTTGTGTGTTTAAGCCACTTACCGCATGCGATGCCTATGCGCATCGACGCAGACGACTCGCAGTCTGGGCTCACCTCACTTGGCTAAATCTATACTCGAGATAGAGTAATTACTGACATCATAACGACCTTCTCAATCCAGATTAGTTCCTGAGAATCCTCCTGAAACGATTTTTATTGTGGTCTAATCCAGAACCCTACCACACGAATCAAAGGCTCTGCAACAATCAAGCGAGGTCTGATCAGACCAAGTCTGTGATCAACTGTGTGTGTGTGTGTGTGTGTGTGGAGGAAGCTCGGAGGAGAGCGATGGCTAAAGCTGGGAAAGAGCTAACTACATACATACTTCTAAGTAGGGATTCTGGGTACGTTCACGTGACATTGTTTCTGCATAGACAGCAACTTCATTGCATGCTATATTCAAGGAGCCTTGCCACCATAGCTTCGGCGGAAGCGTAACTCCTAGCCCTGGCTCACTGGTATATCCGAGCTGTCAAAAACGGGCTGGTGAACCCCTTGCACCTCCAGAGGTCATTGCCGTGAGAGAAGATGATGAGTTTAGCACGGCCTCCTAAAGCATTTCTCGCCTGGTGGTCGTCTAATGTTGCGTCCTTTCACATACATAGCTCGGGAAAGCTGTTCCCCGTCACCATACGCTGCGGTATGTCCACAACCGGGCTGATCATGCCGGGCAGCGTGATGAGTGTGGCTGACATTCGCTCTGTTATACCGGAATCGGCTTGCAGCCCGTAGGACTAATTGCTGGCTGGGTCGTCATGTGTTGTAACCAGCAACTTTTGCCGCATGTTGATAGCCGCCGTTCATGATACGAATGGGAACATGACCTAGTGCCAAGGCCAGCCGACATGTCGCACGCTCCAAAGGAAACGACAGAAATGAGTGATAAGCACTAATGTGTCTTGCTTGTCGTATACGGGTAGCGAACGCGAAGGGGTGGGCGCAAGGGCATCATCCCAGTCATAGCGTAACGTATGATACATATGCCTGTGACACAGGGTTGTGTTCAAGGAGGCTTTGATATTGTGACGATGGTACAACCTAGAGTAAGCAAACCTTGACTCCAAGGTATCGACGATGAAGATTCAGGGAGAGATGACCAACGCCGGGCTTTCTAGGCGCTTTATTAAGTTCACCAGCTCTTGTAAGTGCTGTCTGTGTAGCTTCCACGGCGTTTTACTCGCGAGACACGAGGTGGTACAGCATAGCCGATAGCTGTGCCAATCCCGTTTATCCAAGGTGTTGGGACACGGGTGTCTAGAATGGGACAAATCGCGGTCGAGCATGTCCAATTTTGTATATATCTTGTCCTTTGGGTTTGTTATTCTGGAATCTGGTTTTGAGATGCTTATGGAACTTCTTGGCTCATACAGTAGTCGATATTGCGAGGGCGAGGTAGGTCAGCACCGTAGTAGTAGGCGGTTACATGAGATCGAGGCCGGGTGGCTACATGGCATCAGCCGGGGGGGGTGGGCGCCACTAAGCCTTATGTACGGGATGGGAATGCTGATGACGAGTTGTTACCGATGAAAACCCCCACGAGGATATTATCCGAGCTAATCTCTCAGGCGCCCCCGCGCGCATGGAGAAACCTGTCTGCAGAAGCCGGGCGGCAATTGAGACCGCATACGATCTAGGGTGGCAGGCGGAGATCCCAGAGGCGAGATAGGCGAACGGCTGCCGCTGCATTGCATGACGGAAGTCGTCAAGGCAGCAAGACGAAACGAAGTGGTCGAGACCACCCAGGAGAAATACACCCATAGAATTTAGCGGCAGCTACCAGGTTGCCGGATCTGGACCGTTGGCACGCTGCATCTGCAGCAGGCTCAAAGGGGAAGTCGGACAATGGGGAGACTTCGCATGAGATGCATGGAAGCTATTCTACAGTGCTTTGATGGAGCACGACATCAGATCAGATGGATAGATGAAGGCTTGAGAGTCTGGGAGCTCCCGGAGTGTGGATGCTGGTTGCGGGAGTAGATGGCACGGCTAGCCAGTTGTCAAGTACAGAGTTTATATCATGAAAGGAGGAGGAAACCAGGTATGTGTCGATGAAGCTTATCTTACAGCTAAGGTTTCTGTGTACCTACTAAATGTAGACAATACTTGGGCACTCCAAATGCCATGCCAAGGCTAACTTCGCGCAAGAATCCTAGGCAGAGATATTCCAGCTTCGGGTTGCCTTGGTGATCAGCATCGATTGCTAATATGGCTCAAGATCGAGGTTTTGGAGCCTGGCAGCAATTCGAATGCGAACACGAGCCTCAAATATCCATACCCAGGTAGGTAGTTTAGCATTGTCAGCTACCTGTGTCATGACAGTTTGCTTTGTCAGAATAGCAGTTATCCGCACCTATGTATATGCCATGTATCAAGACTCAATGGGGGTCATCACGATGGGCCCTTCTACATTCGGTGGGCTCGGGAGACAACAAAGATTGCGGAAGAGCTGTTGCCGTATGAAATAGGAGGTAGCCACGATAGCTCCCGAGGCCACCTACCGTATTTACCAAGGTCACGACTCTACCTAGGGTACAACTTTCAACAGTGCCTAGGTATCTACGATACCCAGGAGAAAGATGAGAACATGCCAGGTAACTGCCTCGCAGTGAAGCCGAGTGCCCTACAATTGTTGCCGTTCCAGCTACCTATCTCTAGGATGATACCTGTGCCTGCCTACAAGCGTAAAACATGCCTAATATGGACAGTGAGATGTTTTGGGACGGCATGCGTTGTCCTAGATAGCCGCTGGTAGTTATAGCTGTTCTCTTGGCTGTGGCTGCGGCTGCGTTGCCACCTCTGCGTTTCTCAGCTTCACTCATCACAGGCCTCCTCGGAGAATAGGTCAATGGCGTGAGCTCCCTAGGAGTTGCACCAGCAAGCACGGTGGTGTGCTATTTGCTTTTCCCAAGTCGTTGTCATCAAATCGACACCGGATAGCGTCCACGATAGCAACAAGTAGTTCACCCAGATCCCGACCAGTACTGGGCGCGCGCCGTGCAGTATTCGCGGACTCTGATTCAGCAAGTTGGAGACTGGATTTCGGTTTCTGCTGGCCTGAAGCTTGATCATCAAACAGGGCATACTCGTCCATTCGGCTCGAGCGCTTCGCTGCTCTCGATCCGGATAACTTAAGTGACTATATCCCTAGAGAGCCCAATTTGAGCCCAGTGTGTGAGCAACGGCTTTGTACCTGACGGGGATACTGTACCTGCTCCTTGTTTTCCCTGCCTCGAATCATGACTTCGATACATATACGAAGCCAGCTGGATCAGCATCGTGGTCAGTTGCTACCGACATGGTCGTGATTGTCAACAGAGAACCTCCATTGTGCCTTAAGCATCAGGTGGTGCTGGGACACACGGCCGAATCAAACAAATGCCGTTGCAGTCTCTCATCGACGTGACGTGGAAACCTCTGATATTAGCTTTGGAAGATAGCTGCCATCAACGCAACCGGATACCGACTTCCATGCATCTACCGGCTTATATCGATGCCCAACGCTGTCCTGATTGAGGGGCCGAGCTTCGTTTCTCAGCACACCCCTGCGTAGTCAAGGGAAGATCGCTGACGGTCCATGCACAGCATTGTCTCAGCCTTGTGAGACTGGTCAGCCGTGGCGTATCGGGGAGATCGTTGGCTTACTTATGGACATTTGCCCAATAATACAAGATGTCGGCACGGGCGCCAAGGTAACATCCATGCTTGACAGCTGCAAAACATGATCTTCCGCAACGGCTGTGATTACCAGCAAACCCGATCCGTGTGTGGCTCGTGGTGCGAACCGTGCCTAACATTGGATCTGCAGGTCATGTCCGCTGTACCCTTGCAGGCGTAATTCTGCCTCCCGTTGAGGCCAAGTTGCTACAATGACAAGTTCTTCAAGAATCTATGATGCCAATACACTGGAATGGGCGCCCGCGTCATGGACAAGCAGAAACAATCTCGTCCCAAGACGAGAACAATCTAGTCTTGGGTGAGAGCTGACAGGTCACATCTCATCTCGGGTGACCAGCACAATGGAGGATTGGATAGTCCAAGTCTGTCACAGTAACAACGACATGGCAGACGTCGCAGCGGTCTGTCGCCCGGCATTTTGCTCCAATAGGCGTCTGTGGGGCAACTGGCAGCTTGCCACAGTCGGCAAGACACGTGCGAACTGAAATGCATGACCGAGGTGAGACGCGCGGAATACAGGGAACGCAAGTTGATTCCGGCGGACGGAGGGCAGCAGCAACAACGACTCGGGCCCGATCCCCGCAAATCAGGCTTAAGATGCGAAGCAGCGAAAAGTCCCATTAGCTCGCAAGATACCGGCATGGCATTTGACGAACAGCAGGCATCTGATGTCGATTGGCACTGCATGAATATATGTACGAGGGGTATCCACATCCAGACCGACTGCGCACGATAAGCTGAACGAGGAAATCGGTCAGGGCAAAGAGCCAGTCAAGTGCGTGCCAAGATACGGACGGGCTGGGATGACGGTCCTCGGGACGGGCAAGCGAGCTGCAGGCATGGTCGAGCTGCAGCTGGGCTCGGAGGCACAGACGGCCGGCCGGCTGATGTCGATGGAGAAGACTCGAGTTTTGATTCATTCGTCCATCATGCTCCAGTAAGCGCCATATGTAGGCTCAGCAGAGCAGGACCAGAGAGAGCTAGATATTGGGGACTGGGGATGAAAGGATTTCATGTACAAGCGAGGTCATGCCGTCAGGGCAAATGGTCGATCGGCTGGAGATGGTGCAAGACGCGGTAGTATGCCTCCCGTTGTCGCCGGATCTGTGAGAGCTAAGGCCTCAAAGGCTCGAAGGGGCGAAGGAGTCGGCCTGACGCGGGTACCTGACCATACTTGCACGCCAAGGTTCAGTTTGGTGGGAGTGTGGTACTACTAGTGAAGCCTTACGGACGGCGGAGAGTCTTTTGGAATCAACTTGCCGCCGGAATCGACGAAGAAAGAGGCACATCTAAGCAACAAGAGTATACCCCATAGGCGGCTGCCGCGTTGCTGGCACTGATTGGGCATCTTTCTGGGCTTGTCGTGTTGGCACATCCTCTCCGGTGCCGAACAGTCTCGCCGTCCAACCATGGCAGTCTTTGCCAGGCTGCCACGAGGGCATACTGAGAGTGCCGGTCCCATCTAGGAAAGAGTGGTGAGAGTAAGCCCAGTAGGCTTGCTTGCTCTTATTATCGGCTCAAGTGGTCGGCCAAGAGTTGCAAGGGAGCAGTGAGCGAGAACGGTCAGATGATGCAGAGATCTACCTGTCTCACGAGTGCCGATGACATGCCTTGTCCTGCCCTGTCCACCTGTCCACCTAGGTGCATCGCGGTACGCAACTGGCCAAATAGCAATTTTGAGCGGTAGCAAGTGATCTGTGTACTTGCTGTACTTTATGGAAGCCTGAGATAGCCCTGGGAAGTCGGTTGGTCTAAGGCGCGAGGAGAGACGAGGCGAGATAAGACCAGACAAGGCGACGGCAAGACCGAACATGAAAACAAGATACGGCAGGAATACTCGGGCTATATCTAATCAACGTACTAACCAGTATACTGATGACTTGAGATGTTGCACAGCACGCCCCCAAACGCTGTAGAACGGCGTCGTCGCGTTTGAGGGCCGGTAACACAAAGGCTGTCATGGGGAGCTCCAGAATATCAACACCACCTGATGAATAAAGAAGCGCTCGCAGTTGCAGCTACTAGTATGTCTTTCTGTAGAGGGGTTTGACTGTAGCTCTCAACACGACGTCGAGTCAAGCTGCCCGAGCACCCCGAGCACCCCGAGCATCCCCCCGATGGCCCCTACCGATGTCTTATGAGGACGGGAAACAACTCAATGCGACAGTGCAATGTTCCAGGTGACTCCCATGGAGCAACCGGACGGACGAAACAGCGATGCTGTTGTGGCCGGACTCGACATGGTTGGTGGTGCTGTTGAGCGATTATATATATCTGGCAGGAGGCCGTGCCCTCCTTCCCCCCTTACGACGGGATTGAGAAGCTGTGCCGCCTCCCGCTGATGAGTCCAGAGTTCAAGACGGTTCGTTTGCTTTGTCCTCGTTACTATTTTGTTAATAATAGTCGCGACGAGGAAGGCTTCTCCACTATCCAGCGTGGCTTGGCGTCCGAGGTTCCAAGTTGGAGCATCCAATGCCAGACGACGACCACCTAGATGGTCTAGACAGTACAAAGTGCCTGACTTGAGGTATCTAAGTACCTACCTATCTACCATACACCTATCAGGTACCTGTATACCTGTATACCTGTATACCTGTATACCTCCTAGTACCCAGACCCAGACCTCTACCCAGACATCCTTGACAGATACGAGCCGGACAAGTCAGCTGCTAAAAAGCAACAGCGTAGCTAAAGAAAAAAAAAAAAAGGATCGGCCAACAGGAATTCTCCATTCCACCCCTTCTCGTCCTCCTCGTCCTCCGTGGCCCTCTTCTTTGGGAGACCGGGAGCGACTCTACATATACCCAGCAAACCCACCCATGGCGCATCAGCCCAACGCCTAGAATACTCGCCGCCACCCCATCGCGCCCCTTCGTCGGGCTATTGGCTGAGCACCCCGTTACCCCCGTCACCCCCGTCCCAAGAGACCCCGTCCCAGAGAGAGAACCCCTGCCTCGTCGCTCAATGCATGCAGGTGCCGCTGCAATCACAGGTCGCACTACCTAACCTGCCTGAGGTACTTCGCCAGACCACGCTGAGCTAGACGCAAGGCGGTGAGGAAAGGCTACAAGCCGTTTGGCTCTCCTGTGTAAGCCTCTGCTTCTACTACTCGACCTTCGATTCAGTCACCTACCGACCTAGCCTGTAAGTTGTCACCTCTCTCGGACGGGTAATCAGGTCTTCTTCCCGCCGGCTGCTGTGTCTGATTCGTTCCCGCGTCCTCGACGCTTCCTATTTGACCACCATATCTGATTCCAGAGCTAGAGTTGGACGCTCTACAACGTATCTGACTGCCGCTCGCTCAGCTGTTGACCGCAGTTCCAGTAGATTGGTAAGTCATGACGCTTCTTTTTCCGAGCTTCCATGCCTGAAGTTACCCATAGCACAATTGCCTACGCATAGTACCTGCTTAGGAGGTACCTAACATATCAAGCTCAACTGCACGCTCACTGATTGATACCTACCTACCTTACCTACCTCCCTGCCTACTTACCTAGCTTGCGCACTCATTGGACTCATTGCACACATCAGACTCATCATGTCTTCATCGTCCGGCTCACGGCATCATGGCATCACCAACTCCAAATCTGTTCCCGATTCGCACTGCCCGAGTCTACTACTTATTGTAGCTGCCCAGCCGTAGGTGAAGTGCTTGCGGAAGATGCTCAACGGATGTGCCAACAGTGACAACTGTAGTACATGCCCACCTCCTATCCTTATATGCACCTTACTTGCCTTATTCACCCGCGATTCTGCTACATGTATCTTCTACCGAAAGGCTCGTGCCTCGTCTTCTCCATCCACCTGCAGCTTGTGGTCTAGAAACACATGCATGCCTGTCTCTCCCGCGTCTTGTCTGATACCTTACACCTCCACCACCCCCCGTGTCTGTTGCCATTGTCTTTCAAAGTTCCTTTCCCACACCCTCGCACAAACCTCTTGCATCTTGTCAAGAGCCTGCCGGGACATTCTCTCGCTCGATATTGGCTCATCTAGAGTAAACCAAAACCCCCCTAGCCCAGCCCAGCCCAGCCCAGAGAATTGCAACCAGAAAACAAAAAAGACTTAACTCCGGGTTACCTCATCGGTACCTCGTCTAGGAGTAGCAGTCATACCTAAGCTCGGAGAGTCGCAGACACAACCTGAGCATACACATCCCACTTTCACAAGTACCTTCCTTGACTACATCCTACCAAGTACATAACGTACTTTGCCTCAACCTACCTTGCCTTCCTTCACACATATCTCGCATATCAAGACAATCGTCACAGAGAGGACCCCTTGATTGATTGATTGATTGATTGATTGCTGGCGTGCTTGCTGGCTTGCTTGCTTGCCCCCGGTATAGCTCGCCTTCATTAATAATTCCGCACCGTGATCGCTTCCATCCATTACTTATTTCCTGTCTTGTGCAAGTCCCTCGGTCCTCTCCCTTCCTGTCCGCTTTTCCATATTCGACACCCCTCCCTCTAGACATACATACATACATACATACATACATACATACCTCATACTCCTCCTTGGACACGCATTCGTTTGACATTGTCCCTGATACAAGCCTTGTGGGCTCAGTAAAGTAGCAGAAGTACTACTACGTCAGCCACCTTATTGCCGGTTGTTTATTGTACTGCCTCCAACTTCCCAACCAGAGAGAGAACGGAGGCCGTCTCCCCCTACAACCAGTCCACATTGCTCGTCGACCGGGCTGCCAGAAAAACCACCCCCCCGGCGCTGATCTCGGCCTGTACGAGGCTTCGCCTCAATCTCGTTCCTTTGCTAGTCTCGAGTCAGTCTCCTCCAGGTGTGGCTTTTGCCACTAACACCGTCTGGTGACCTGCCCCACCGACGACGAGAAATCGGGTTTTTACTGACTTGAGCCGAGCGTAGCAAAACACACGACCCTCCGTTTCCTGCTTCTCCTCTGAGAGACTGTCCGTGAGACTGATCACGAGCCGGCTTTCACGCGGCATTCCTCGAAACTCGAGCTTGCTGTGCAACTTGAAAAAAAAAAAAAAAGGACGGGCTTTGGGGTGCTGTTCTGGCTTTGTGCAGCCGGAAGAAATGACCCTGCACTTGGTCCGCCGCCAGTGATATGTACGTCAAGCACGCCCGCCTTGCAGCATGCAGTGCCATGTTATCACCGACTGCTTCTCTCTGCGCACTCGCACCGCCCGACCCCGACTGGATATGCTAACTTTGCCCTGCACAGATCAAGATGGCTGAAGTCATCACCAGCCCGCCAGATACGCCTGCGGAGAGTCTTCGCAATGGCATTCAGTACCTCTACCCCGGCCTCCTGCTTCTTGTCATTCTGCTTGTCGGTGCGCTTTACTCGATTCACACCGCCCGACGAAAGGAGGATGTCGTAATCCCAACCGTCACTGGACCCGGCGGCAAACCGCTGCCAGTAACCAAGAAGAGACGACGACCCGAAACTGACGACGAGTCGCACAGCCCAAAGGAGGCCTTCACCCCTTGCATTCGAGACTTCTTCAAGTCCCTTTACGTTCTGATCTTCGTGACCTTTTGCGGCCAAGGCGCCGGCATCACCGCTCGGGCTCTGGTGTATCGAAGCGCAGAAGGAGAACATGGATGGTGGTGCGGTGAACCAAAGACTGTACGTAACCCCTCGCACCTGCAGTTGCCCATCGCCGTACTGATGTTCTCGGCTAGGTCTACCTACTTGGCTCCATCTTCTTATACCTCTACGTGTGCGTGTGCCTATTTGACAAGAAACACGAGCCGGGCCCAGTCATGATGCTTCTGTGGTGCATTGCTCTTTGCATGGAGACAACCATCTTTACATGCGAGGCAATCATTCTCTCGAATCCCCACAAGCTTATGGTCAATCTTCGAGATGACAGATATGTCATAGTCGATGAGATGAACACTTGGGACGTTGTGGATATCAGTCTAGCTGGAGCGAGGTTCTTGCTAGTCCTCCTGAGCGTTCTGGCCTGGATCGCATTCAAGCTTCGGGAATCGCGTGCCGAGAACGAGAAGTACGACCAAGATCTCGAGTATCATTTTCAGGCTAATGAGCACACACCTCTTCTCAATGGCAATGGCAATCCATATCGTCCCAATGTTCACCCACAACGCCCGAACGGAGTATCCAATACTGTGCCTCACAGCGGCGAGTCGAGACCTCCGATGGTAGACGACGACGCCGGATTTTATAGACCCGAGAAGCTACCTCACACTACCTGGTTCGAGTACATCCGCGGTTACTCTGTTTTCTTCCCCTACATGTGGCCCAGCAAGGAGCGCAGACTCCAAGTGACTGTAGTCGTCTGCTTTCTGTTGCTACTTCTACAACGATGGGTTAACATCATGGTCCCTTTTCAGATCGGCGTCATCACCGACCAATTGTCTGGGGACAGCCTCGAAGAAGGAGAGAGAATTCAGATGCCTTGGAAATCACTAGGGCTCCTGGTGCTGTATAAGTTACTCCAGGGACCCTCTGGGCTACTAGGGTCTCTAAGGACGTTGTTTTGGATTCCCGTTTCCCAACACACGTACAAGTCGCTGACTACTTCGGCCTTTGAACACGTGCATTCTCTCAGCCTGGACTTCCATCTGGGTAAACGAACCGGCGAGGTCCTCTCTGCCCTTAACAAAGGCGCATCCGTCAATTCGTTCTTGGAACAGGTCACCTTTCAAGTATGCCCCATGATAGTCGATCTTCTTGTGGCCATCACCTACTTCTATATCAAGTTTGACTCGGTATACGCTGTCTTGGTTTCCTCTATCACTTTCTACTATCTTTGGCTTACCATACGCATGGCCTCCAAGACGGCCGATCAAAGAAGAGACATGTCCAACGCCGATCGCGAAGAGGAAGCTGTCAAGAATGATTCGATCATCTCGTACGAGACCGTCAAATACTTCAACGCCGAGGCCTTTGAGTTCAACCGCTATCGAGAAGCGATAACCAATTTTCAGGCGTCAGAGGCCAAGGTCACAAAAAGCCTCAGCGTCATGAACATGTATCAGTCTTTGATCTTCATGTCGGGCATGTTAGTGGCCATGATGATCGGTGCCTACCAGGTCACAATGAATACCCGCAGAGTTGGAGACTTCGTCACTCTAATGATCTATTTGGGTCAGTTGCAGGGGCCACTCAACTTCTTTGGCACCTTCTATCGCACTGTTCAGCAAGCTATGATTTCCGGCGAACGACTTCTGGAACTCTTCAAACAGCGCCCTACCGTGATCGACCGGCCGGGAGCTGCGAAGATGCCGTCGTGCGACGGTCGCGTCGACTTTTGCAAGGTTACGTTTGCGTACGACAAAAGAAAGCCGGCACTGAGGGATCTTTCATTTACATGTCCGCGAGGTACCACGACCGCATTGGTTGGCGAGTCAGGCGGAGGCAAATCAACCCTATTTCGATTAATGTATCGTTACTTCAACTGTCAAGAAGGCAATATCAAAGTCGATGGACGCGACGTCAAGGATGTTACGATTGATTCAATTCGACGCTACATAGGAGTGGTTCCTCAAGATACGGTCTTGTTTAACGATTCGTTGATGTACAACTTGAAATATGCGAACCAGAACGCAACCGAGGAAGAAGTCTTCGAAGCCTGCCGAGCAGCGAGCATTCATGACCGTATTATGTCTTTTCCGGATGGCTACCACACCAAGGTCGGTGAGCGTGGTCTTCGACTTAGTGGTGGGGAAAAGCAGAGGGTTGCCATTGCACGCACTCTCCTGAAGAACCCCAAAATCATCATGCTAGATGAGGCGACTTCAGCCTTGGATACGCATACCGAGCAACAGATTCAATCGCGACTTGCCAGCATCGGCCGTGGTCGTACTCTCCTCATAATTGCGTGAGTTATCTCAGTCCAATTTTACAGCGTCACCTTGGCTAACTAGCAGACAGGCATCGTCTATCCACCATTACGCATGCTGACCAGATTCTCGTGCTCCATCAAGGGACAATCGTAGAACGAGGTACCCACGAGAATCTCCTGCAGCTCAAGGGCAAATACGCATCTATGTGGAATCGGCAGGCAAAAGCAGAAAAGGCGGCCGAGGACGCCAGAAACGCAACGTTGAAGGCCGAGAAGCTGATGCGAAAGGCCAACATTGCTTCACCTACGAACGAGCACCACGACCGAGGACAGACATCCCATGGCAATGACGATTCGAGTAGTTCTTCGGACGAGTCAACTGGCCCGCATCGATTGATGGTCTCCCAAAATGAGCCAAATACGAATGGCTATATCCCTCCACCCTGATCAGCCCCTAATTCTAATACAACTCCCTCCTCTTCCTGGGCTCGGCCTCTGTGTCGATGCCTTGTGGCATTGCTACCTATATATATGACTTGCTAATCCCTTGAGGTTCCCATGATCGCGGAACTTTGCATAAGGCGGCGTTGGTGGTTTAAAGAAAACAGCTGGCATTTCCGGGCCTTTTTCCCGGCGCGAAGATACCAAAGATTTTTCATGGTGTGTGCGTGTGAGTGTGTATCTCCAGTACAATGGTGCACGGCTTTGTGGCATTTGGAAAGTCCCAAGCAAGGCGCGAACAGCAACAGAAAGCAGACAGCTGGAGGCAAGAGTGTTTGGCCCGGTCACTTTTGATAGTTGCTTTTGGCACTATTTCGAGATTATGAGACGACGATTGCATGAGCGGGCGGATCGAGTTTATTTTGAACCCTAGACCTATAGGTGGCCAGATACCCCATCTGTGGCGGGCAGTCTGTTTATTTCAGATGTATTTATGACCAACAAAAACGCTCTCAGCGACCATCGGTTCTGTGATGATTTTGTCGTGATTTTTTTTTTTTTGGGGGGGGGGGGGGGGGAATTGGAAAAAAATTCAAAATTCAAAAGTACGTGCTAGGCCCTGCAATAAAGATTGATCCAACCAAAAATATTAAATTGCCCATAGACCAGCG